>CM037854.1:199969690-200284690 GCA_021234595.1 Delia radicum
ACCATTGATCAAAAATAAATTGAAAACTTGTTTGATGTGCAAGATCCCGAAATAGATCTATCAACACATTCCTGAAAGGGTCACATAATAAATTTTAAAACAAAAACTCTATAGATTATTTGTTAGGACAATATCCTAATGAAGAAATATAGAGTATGGCCTCGAACTTGAATAATTTCATTTTCATATCAACTCTTTTTATAATTTAAAAGTTATTTGAAAGCTGTATACTCTACGATTTGAGTTTTAAAAAATCACGTTTGTTTCTTAAATTTATTTTAAATACAAATGCGATTATTTAATGAACCTTGCATTTAAAATATATTTTTGAAAAAAAAGGTTATTTTTTATTTCAAATCGTAAGCAGTCATCAGTGGATTTCAGACGCTTTTTAAGTGATTGTAATAGTAAATATACTTCAGAAGATAATGCTATTCAAAGTTCGGTTGTTTTTATTATTTGTTTTTATAATAAATAAAAATTATTAAAAAAAAACTTTAAAATACTAAAAACTGTATTTGTATATGAAAAATGTAGAAAGCTATTTTTGAAAAAATCATCCCAAAAAATGTCGGAATTGTTATTTATTAAAAAAAAACTATAAAATTTTCAAAAATGACAACGTGTTAAAAATTTATACTTTCATATGCTTTTTAATCTTTGAAATAGTCCCACTTACTTTCAGAAAGTTGGCTCTTCAAAGTTCACTACTTTTATCATTTTTTTATATTTTTTTTTTTAAATTAAAAACGGGAATAAAAACGCAAGTTTACACAATTTTAAGGAACTGCAAATGGTAATGATAATGGTAATAAAGAGTATACGAATGCCAAATTTTAACTAAATCAAAGGGCTGGAGGCCAAAAAATACCATTTTTGAAGGTTCTCCCATGGAATTATCGAAAATTAAAAATTTAAATTTTAGTATTTTATTCGATTTGCATTAAATATTGTGCGGATTACTGTAGCACTAGGTTGTAAATATTATTTAGTACGAATTTCGGACAGCTTAACTTTTGGTGTCTTGTAACCAAGATTGATTTTTTTTTTTTTTTAACTCTCATACACATCCATAAAAAAAATTAAAATTGCCTTATTTTTTAAGTTCATCTTATCTTAATATATCTTAATGCCTGTAAATGATATTTACACAATTTTTTTCAAACATTAAGTTCAAAATACACGTAATTTAGAAAAAATAACGTCAGATAAAAAAAGTGATTAGAATATGGCTTTTTTAGGATAAATAATCGCATTTGTATTTAAAATAAATTTAAGAAACAAACGTGATTTAGGATTATAAAAAAACCTATTTTTCAAAATTTGTAATATTTCATAAAGTCTTCTAGCCTGACTTTAATTATAAGCCATACGTTAAAATATTCATACTAAAGGGTCCGCCAAATAACTTTTTTTTTTTGAAAATGCTATAAAAAAAAAACTATGAATATTTTCTCAAATTTCTTTTTTTATTTGAAAGTACAATTCTTCCGGTTAATAATGGAAAATAATTTCATGCAAATGGCTGCCTCGGCTGGCCATGCAGTAGCCTACACGATCGGTCCAATTTTTAAGCACATTATCGATTGTGTGCAGCTGTATTTCACCAATGGCTTCACGAATATTGTCCTTTTAAAGCGTTCAATTGTCTCTGGCTTGTTGGCGTAACACTTATCTTTGACGGCACCCCACAAATAATAGTCCAACGGTGTCAAATCGCAGCTCCGAGGTGGCCAAACGACATCAGCTCTGCGGCTGATAATGCGATCTTCCCACTTAGCGCCCACTTAGCGAAGCGAAAACGCATTGGATGGTCAGTTGGCTTCAACTCCTGAACCAATGGACTTTGTATGGCGTCATACCAAGGTCTTTATGCAAAATTCGTCTCAATGATGTCTCCGAAATGTTTAATTGTTGAGAACGACGGTTGATGTTGATGGCGCTTCACGCACACTTTCTGCCACAGCAGCAATATTCTCGTGTGTACGCACTGTTTTTGGCTTTTCACGCTTTGGTTTATCGATGAGGATGCCAGTTTCTTTTACTTTTTTCACAAGATAACGAACATACTGAGCTGACGGTGCTTCTCTTCTTCCAAAATCCGTACGCAATTTTCGCACACATTCTGCAACATTACCATGATTTTCTAAGTAATGTCGCAATATTTCCCAGCGTTGTTCAAGCGTATACACAACCATATTCGTTCAGCGGAAGGATAAAACTAATTATCTGTCAAATCAGACATGAGCTAAGTGTTACCATTCACGAAATAAGCACTAGTTGAAAAAAAACGTTAGATGGTGGTCCCTTTATAAGCTGTTCTGCAACCAGTTATTTGGATTTTACTATTTATTTTGCTGGGAATAGCTATGCTGATGTTTATCATTAACATAAGATTTTACCCAGTAATTCCTTTAAACCGCGCAAGTGCGATTAAATTTTAAGTTGAATTTTTCTTAAGCTTGACCTTAATTTCCGCAAAAACCAGATGTATTAGAAAACTTTGGAAACCCAATTCGGACTTCGCACGCAAATGTTACTCGAAAACCTGTGGTCGGCTCCCCAAAAAATCCAAAAATTTTATAAGCGAAAATTTTTGCGTTTTTTTTTTGTTTTTAACTTTTTCTGCACTCAAAAAAATTGATTCACGCGAACGCATTATTGCTTTTTAATGTATTTTAAATAAGCTGATCCAGAAAAGATTTGTATGCCACTAATTTGAAACAGACTTGGGCGACGTCAATTACATTTCAAAATCGTTCACTTGGGAAATTTTTCTATATCATTAAAAATTTTCAACCCTACGCTCACACTTGTGTGTGTCATTAATAATATCAGACCTACACTCACACTTGTGAGCTTAATCGCTTCCTTGGAAATTTGTTTAATACCAAACATGGGGATTAGTAACAACATCTGGGTATTTAATTACAGGGCAATTACTCAATTACACCCAATCACATGTAATTAAACATAAAAAAGTAATTGGCCTGTAATTAAATACACAGATATTGGAATTATGTCCCATGTCTGGTATTGATAAATTTAAAATTTTCCAAGGAAGCGATTAAGCTCACAAGTGTGAGTGTAGGTCTGATATTATTAATGATATATAGGGTCCGCCATCTAACGTTTTTTTTTTTCAACTAGTGCTTATTTCGTGAATGGTAACACTTAGCTCATGTCTGATTTGACAGATAATTAGTTTTATCCTTCCGCTGTATGAATATGGTTGTGTATACGCTTGAACAACGCTGGGAAATATTGCGACATTACTTTGAAAATCATGGTAATGTTGCAGAATGTGTGCGAAAATTTCGTAGATCGCATTATCAGCCGCAGAGCTGATGTCGTTTGGCCACCTCGGAGCTGCGATTTGACAAATTTGGACTATTATTTGTGGGGTGCCGTCAAAGATAAGTGTTACGCCAACAAGCCAGAGACAATTGACGCTTTAAAGGACAATATTCGTGGAGCCATTAAAGAAATACAGCTGCACACAATCGATAATGTGCTTAAAAATTGGACCGATCGCGTAGACTACTGCATGGCCAGCCGAGGCAGCCATTTGATTGAAATTATTTTCCATTATTAACCGGAAGGATTGTACTTTCAAATAAAAAAAGAAATTTGAGAAAATATTCAGTAGTTTTTTTTTATAGCATTTTCAAAAAAAAGAAAAGTTATTTGGCGGATCATTTAGAAAAATTTCAAAAGTGAACGATTTTGAAATGTAATTGACATCGCCCAAGTCTGATTTGAAATTTTTCATTTTTAAAATCTGAAATCTTATTGAATTTCGTAGATTTTCCCATATACTTTTTGGATAAAAATTACAATTTTATATTATTTTTAAAACTTTTAACTTTTTAACGGATTTTTTACAACTAAACTTTTAAAGCTAATATAAAAAAGTTTGCTATATATTATTTCGTTAAGTATTATCAATACGGAGAATTTTTTGCTTTTAAATTCATTATATAATAAAGTTTTTTTTAACAGATAAATCAAAAAAAAAAGTTTTTTTTTTTTTTTTTTTTTTTTTATTAAAAAACTTTATTTACAATCTATTTTAACAACATTTAGTAAATTTGATAATATAAAAGGATCATAACATACGTTATTAAACTTCAGCAAGTTTAATAAACTAATCTTAAAAATTTGATTTTATATTTTTACTATATATTTACAAGGTTTTATGATACATTATGTACATTATATACATTAAATATAAAATTTACAATACTATTGCCTATACGGCAGGTCTAATACATGTAATCTTTGCAGTCTTCTTACTTCTTCCGTTTCGTCTAATAAAGAAATAGCTAAAGGATTACAATGATCACTTAGTCGATCTATGTATCGGGAACTAAACCTATTTATTTCATCTTTAACCAAAAAAAAAAAAAAAAAAGTTAAGGGGAAAAAGATTTAATTTTCAAATTTAAATAACTTTTAAAGTAGAGGAGATAGTCTATCGCTGTAAGCATATTTTGTCTCTATTTTACAGCGTACATTACAACATTATACGAGGTAGTCAACTTTGACAATCTATAAGTACACCAAAGTTTCAAAAGATTAACACTTTTTTTACAATTTCCAATTTGATTTATGATCGGTATAAATCAAATTGGAAATTAGTTTGGAGTTCTATATTTATTACTATTTTTTTATTTTTTTTTTTTTCAAATACCCCACTGTGCATCCTTGTCTTTCAATATTTTTTGGTATTTCCTAAAATTGTTTTTGTTCCATTTTTATCTGTAAGTCTTTTGTATTATTTAAGTGGTTTTTCTCTTGGTAAATATTTTTTTTTTTTTTTAATATGATTCAATTGTTATTAAATATCTCATTGTCGTTGAGTTGAGTATTATTCTTTTTCATTTTTTCGCCAATTTCGTTGTTTTGTTTTTTTATCTGAATATTTAAAATCTTAATGCATTTTATATTATTGTTATTGTCCCTACGGATATTTTCGCCATGAATGTTGGTATTGTAACATTTTGAAAGCTTATAATGCCAAGCTAAAAAAATAAAAAATATTTGAAATTTGATGTTATTTGGCGATAAAAATCGATTTCATATCTTAACGAGTTTGAAGGTAACATTTCAACAATCTCTTTTTATTACTAATATTATTTATAATAATTGTAGGATGTTGTAAGAAAGGCAATTTTGTAATCTTAAAGTTAAGACAAGAAAAGTAAAGATACGTCGTTTAGACAAAAATACACTAATTTTTGAGCATGTTAGCAACGTGATTAGCAGTTAACATCACAATCAGATTAACACTTGTGTTTAGATTTTATAAACCGACCTTAAGGTTTTTCAAGTGTTTACTGTTGAAAGGCTATTTCATGTTAATCATGTTACCGTTCCACTGCATTTACACACCCAGAAAAATAAAATATCAAATTCGGTCGCCAATCGAATGATTCCGTTGTGGTAACCGTATATTTTAGTTGTAAGAATCTTAAATTTGTCGATGCATAAGTAATTTCACTGTGACAACCAAATTTCGGTTGCCTCAACGAAAATTCTGTGGTCACAACTGAAACATTCGGTTAATACAACCGAATCATTCGATTGGCAACAAATTCGGTTGTCAACACCAAATCAGGTTTCTAGGTACATAACTAAAAAAATAGTTTAACATACAATCTCGCAGACTTTAATTTACAACTGATTGCTCCAATCATTCGAGATACTCAACTTCCGTTGGAATAATTGCTTAAGTAAGTCGAACATCAAAATTCTCTAGACTTATTCCCCGCCTTCAACTAAAGGGTCCGCCAAATAACTTTTTTTTTTTTGAAAATGCTATAAAAAAAAACTACTGAATATTTTCTCAAATTTCTTTTTTTATTTGAAAATACAATCCTTCCGGTTAATAATGGAAAATAATTTCATTCAAATGGCTTCCTCGGCTGGCCATGCAGTAGCCTACATGATCGGTCCAATTTTTAAGCACATTATCGATTGTGTGCAGCTGTATTTCAACAATGGCTTCCTGTTCCGTCCTGTTGAAACCAAATGTTGCCAATATCCTCCTCTTTAATTCTTGTGAACAAAAATTCGTTCAACATGGCCCGATAACGATCGCCATTGACTGTAACGACCACTCCTTGCTCATTTTCAAAGAAAAATGGCAATTTTCGCACACATTCTGCAACATTACCATGATTTTCAAAGTAATGTCGCAATATTTCCCAGCGTTGTTCAAGCGTATACACATCCATATTCGTTCATTATCTGTCAAATCAGACATGAGCTAAGTGTTACCATTCACGAAATAAGCACTAGTTGAAAAAAAAAAAACGTTAGATGGCGGACCCTTTACATGGCTATGCCATATAACAGAGTTTCGGTTGGAATATTGGATTGGAATTGACATGAAAAATTTGGTTGTCACAATGAATCTGATTAGTTATTCTAAGCAGTTCTAGTTCTTCTGCTCAAACTCTTACAAAGGTTGACCCAATACTCACCAAACCCGTTGATAAAGTTAATATGTTGGCTTAACTATTTGCAGGAAATTCATTTGGATCCCAAATTTAATATATTTTTTTGTTCCTAGGTTACGTTGAATGGATTATTGAAATTGATTATGGAATATGGAAAAAAAGTACACCGGAGGGGAATGCTCTTCGGAAATTCTTTTCTAGTGATACCACATTTTCCTATGGTTTCTTTGGAAGAAATGTTTTACACAGAAAAAATTATCAACCTAAAATATCTAATTAAAGATTTGATTTGAATTTAATTTGTTTCTAAACAAATATTTAATTGAATCAATTAATATTTTAATTGACTTTTAAATATAGAAATAAATATTTTATTTTAGACGCAATTATCATATTATTTTCTCATACACTGTATGCATAAATAGAAAATTTTCAGGATAAAACACCAAAAACATTTGAAGTTAACAAACAAACAAGCACACACACAAACAGACTCAGCATTGCAAAAAACACACATACCAACGTATAGATCACACACTTTTTTTGTAGAAGTTATTTATAACTTTTTTTTCTTCTTTATTTTAATAAAAGGTTTAATTGATAGTATCATTGCCGTGATAGGTGCAAAATCAATTAACATTTTAATTGATTCAATAAATTTTTTAATTGAAACCCGTTTTTAGTTTTTTCTGTGTAGCTATCAAAAAAAACTCAAAATGGGGCATATGATTGACCCCACATTTTAACCCTTAAACCTTCGAGATGGCACAGGTCAACCTAAGATTTATGTCATATATAACATATATAAGATTCATTTAAATCTGCGTTTACCCTTCGGGGTAGTTCCCTTGTTAGTGATTTTTTAACCAATTGCCTAGTCTTTTCAATTTCCAAATATATAATTCCTTTATATTATTAAACGGTATTTGAATAATTATTGCCTGGTCTTTCCAAAATATATACTTCCTTTGTATTATTAACACACACATATAGAGATTTTTAGAATAATAATTAAAACTTTTGGTTTTTTTTTTTTGCTTTTTGAACTTCTCCCTCGAGTTTTTATCGAAACTTATTTTAGAATAATATTATTCTTAATTTTAGAGTTTTTTCTGAGTAAAATCAGAATTCATTTGTTAAAATATGTTGAAAATTTAAAATTAAGGCATACTTACACTGGAATGTTCGACTGGAATTCAAGTATCCATTTTGCTAGAGTATGCTATTGAATTACAGTGTAAATCAAGTATAATTGAAGGCTCGAAATCGGAAAAGACGGATTGAATTACACTTGAATTTAGCTTGAATTCCAGCAAAATTGCTTACTGGGTAATTCTAAATAATTATAAATATCAACTATCTATAATAAAAATATAAATAAAAATAAATCAATCAAAAAACTTTGCAATGCAACATTTTGATTGATTGATTTTTAAAGTGTTTAATTTTTATAGCACACAATTAATTTAATTTCCCTAATGATTGATTTACAGATTTATGCCACCCATTACACCTTCAACATGGAAAAATGTACGAAATGCTGATCGTTTCTCACCCGTTTGTCCACAAACTGTACCCATACCACCCAATGGACCAGAGGCATTGTTGGAAGTGCCAAGAGCACGTTTAGCTCAGCTAAGACGTTTATTACCGTTGCTAAGTAATCAATCGGAAGACTGTTTGTATTTGAATATTTATGTGCCATATGAAAATCGCCGACATAGACGTAAGTTTTATGTAGCGTTTTATTTTTCTATCTCAACATTATTCAATAAAGTGATAAATTTATGTAATCAGTGATGATAAATTGGCTAGGAAATCTTCAATTCCGTAGTGCATTGCAGTTTGTTGTTTACAAAATTACTGCAAGCATTGTGGAAATGATGATTTTTTAGCAAAAAGTACAGCAAAATGATGAGTGAATAGCAATAGTTACTTGTAGAGTTGTCAAAAATGCAACCTATTTAAAAAACCGGTTTTGGAATACTTATAAAACCGTATTTTTTAAAAACCGGTTCGATTACGCGGTTTTTTCGGTGTTTATAACTCGCTTTGTATTGGCTATATCTGACAATGTTTGTAAACAGAGAGAAAATTATCTCCATGATATTAATGATTTTTTGCATTAATGCAAAGAAGTTGCACTGGAACATGTAAATAGAAAATTTTCACTTGCATTATCAAGCGTTTACAAAATTTTATGAAATCTGTTATTTAATTTATTAACAGAAGACTTGGGCGACATCAATTACATTTCACAATCGTTCACATGTGAAATTTTTCTATACCTTGGAAAATTTTTAAAAATTTTAATACCAAACATCTGAATTGGTAACAACATTTGGGTATTTAATTACAGCGCAATTACTCAATTACACCCAATTACATGTAATTAGACATAAAAAAGTATTTGGCCTGTAATTATATAGACAAATATTGGTACAGTAGTTTTCCGATTTGACGAACCATCGGTTTAACGAATTCGGGATTTAACGAACTCATAAAAATTTTGAATTGAGTACCTTATACTACGAACACCGTAACTTTGTACCGAAATACAAAATTAGAGCTCTAAGTATAGAATGAGATGCAAATACAAAGATTTCCGCAAACAATATGCAAAAGCAAGAAAGGGGATTCCCCTGCGATGTTCTGGCTGCGTTTTCTGTGTTTACTTTTGGAGTTTTTAGCATTCTTGTACGATCGTTTGTGGTGTAAACATTATAAAACATGGAAAGCAGAAAAATATTGTTTTTAAAGAATTGTGTGTTAAATATGGATTGGCCAACACAATTTTAAAATCAAAGGAAAATCTTTTAAAAAATGCGGAGATGGCAGTTTTTGGTTCAAAAATCAGAAAAGCAATTAAGGATGGAGAATTCCAAAAATGGAAACAAGGCTCTTTTCGTGGGTCCAAACGCAACAGAAAAGCCATATAAAGGGTCCGCCAAATAATTTTTTTTTTTTTTTGAAAATGCTATAAAAAAAAACTACTGAATATTTTCTCAAATTTCTTTTTTTCGGCTGGCCATGCAATAGCCTACACGATCGGTCCAATTTTTAAGCACATTAGATGATTAGATGATTTTTAAGCACATTAGATCTTCTGTAAGTCGATCGCAGGCCCACTTAGCGAAGCGAAAACGCATTGGATTGTCAGTTGGCTTCAACTCCTGAACCAATTGGACTTTGTATGGCGTCATACCAAGATCTTTATGCAAAATTCGTCTCAATGGTGTCTCCGAAATGTTCAATTGTTGAGAACGACGGTGAATTGATGTTGATGGCGCTTCACGCACACTTTCTGCCACAGCAGCAATATTCTCGGGTGTACGCACTGTTTTTGGTTTTTCACGCTTTGGTTTATCGATGAGGATGCCATTTTCTTTCACTTTTTTCACAAGATAACGAACATACGGAGCTGACGGTGCTTCTCTTCTTCCAAAATCCGTACGCAATTTTCGCACACATTCTGCAACATTACCATGATTTTCAAAGTAATGTCGCAATATTTCCCAGCGTTGTTCAAGCGTATACACAACCATATTCGTTCAGCGGAAGGATAAAACTAATTATCTGTCAAATCAGACATGAGCTAAGTGTTACCATTCACGAAATAAGCACTAGTTGAAAAAAAAAACGTTAGATGGCGGACCCTTTACAAGTGACTGGCGCTATTTTGCAACACAAAGCCAAAGAGTTCCACAAACGATATTACAATGGCAGTTTTAATGCAAGCCATGGCTGGCTGACGATAATAAAGACATGGCTGGCTAATAAAGGCATTCTCCAAAAAATTTTAGAGTTGTTATTTCCATAGTTTTTGATTAAACAAACTTTGTCATAAATAGTACTCGGTTTAACGAATTTTTCAATTTAACGAACAGGGCTGACATTATATAGTTCGTTAAATCGAAAAACAACTGTATTATGCCCCATATCTGGTATTGAAATTTTTTTTAATTTTTCAAGGAAGCGTTTTAAGCTCACAAGTTTGAGCGTAGGTCTGAAATTATTACAAATATTGGCATTATGTCCCTTATCTGGTATTGAAAAAATTTGAAATTTTCCAAGGAAGCGTTTAAGCCCACAAGTGTGAGAAAAATTTCACAAGTGAATGGTTATGAAATGCAATTGACGTCTGATTAACATACATTCACTTTTTGAAGAAGTTTCATTAAAAACTAAAATTTTTCGTTAACTGTGTAAAGAAAAGTTTCATTACACTCAATATTTCATCAATATTTATGAAATATTTCATTAACAACAACAAGAATTATAATGACCATAACATGGTCTCTATGAATTGTTTTTACACAAAAATAATGAAGTTTTTACTAATACAATATATTCTCCAAATATATACTGAAATATTTCATAAATATGATGCCCACAAAAAAAAAAGCCCAGTCTGTTTTTCTGGATGTAATGGTTTCTCAACATACACTTGAGGATTAATATCACTCCAAATACGGCAATTTTGTTTATTGACGTATCCATTTAACCAAAAGTGAGCTTCATCGCTAAACAAAATGAGCTTATAAAAATCAGGAGCAACGTCAATCTTGTTTTGGGCCCATTCACCGAATCTTCGCCTTGCTAGGTGATCGTGTAACTTCAATTGTTGCCCGAGTTGGATTTTTTAAGCACGCAAACCAAGATCTTTCCGCAAAATCTTCCATAAAGTGGATTTACACATATCCAATTCCTGTGCACGAGATTGACAGGATTTCCATACATTTTAATTATATATATCTATATCTCTTCTTTTTTAGGTTTCACTACCAATAGTGGTGAATCAAATGATTCACCTAAACTACCAACCATTTTATTTATACACGGTGAATCTTATGAATGGAATTCAGGAAATCCATATGATGGCTCCGAATTGGCAGCACATGGCAATGTTATAGTCGTGACTATCAATTTTCGTTTGGGTATATTTGGTTTTCTTAAAACCGGTGGCAAAGAAAGTGCACAGGGTAATTTTGGACTAATGGATTTAGTAGCAGGTTTACACTGGCTCAAAGAAAATCTTCCAGCCTTTGGGGGAGATCCTCAGGCAATTACTTTGTTAGGGCACGGTACAGGAGCAGCTTTAGCCAATATATTGGTGGTATCTCCAGTGGCAAGTGGTAAGAGCGAGCAAGTTTTGATAACGAACGTCTTGGGATAAATTTATGTCTTCTCATTTGGCATTTTCATCGATGAATTTAACTTTGACCTGTCATTCTAAATATGATTCTTTCGATGTTATTCTACCTAAACAACTTCTTTGGAACTTATTTAGGCATATAATATTTCTTAAAAGTTGTTTTGTAGCAACACTTTCTTATGACAAGCCAATGTTAAGATCATCGATAAAATTGTTAAATTATAAGCATTCTTTGGATGCACAATTTTCGCTGGTGTATTATATTCAATTTTCCCTTTCAAGATCTCATACAACACTCGGTGCTAGTAAGTGGTTCGGCTTTATCACCATGGGCCATACAAAAGAATCCCTTATTTGTTAAACGTCGTGTAGCTGAACAAACAGGTTGTCATGGTGATATGTTATATGATGATTTGGCGCCATGTTTACGCACTAAAACAGTAAACGAATTGTTAGCAGTTAAAATTGATCATCCCCGGTAAGTTTAATGGTCTTGGGAAACGTGTATATGTTTTGACATATCATATTTCTTTACCAGATTTTTAGTGGGCTTTGCACCCTTCATTGATGGCACTGTCATATCACCAAATACCGATTCGATTGGTAAATTATCACTGCCATTGGGTTCAGCTATAGTTAGGTAAGGAAGTTGTATTCCATACTTTGGAGATTCATCGATCATTGATTTTTCTGTTTACAGTACATCAGGAATTGAATATGCTAATTTTCCTAAACGTAATCTTATATTCTGCCTTACATCGGTAGAATCACATTTAGATTTGAGTGCACAAGATTTAGAATTTGGTTTCAATGAAACACGTCGTGATCGTATATTGAGAACATATGTACGCAATAACTTTCACTATCATCTAAATGAAATATTTGCTGTATTAAAGGTAAGTTTTTAAATCAGAAAATCATTCCTGGTAATCATTATTTAATAAAATGTTTAAATGTTCGCTATTTTTTGGGTATATTTTTGTAGAATGAATATACTGATTGGGATAAGGCCATACGTAGTCCATTAAGTTCACGTGATGCAACATTGCAGTTCTTAAGTGATGGTCATACCGCTTCGTCTCTTATCAAATTGGGTTATATGCATGGCTTAAGAGGTGGCCGAGGTTATTTTTTACATTTTAAACATCGGACCATAGAAGAAGAATATCCACAGGTGGGTGTCAACAAGAAAAATCTAAAATTCTCCCATATATACTCCCCTGAAAAAATTTTCTTAAAATTCTCCCAAATATACTACTCTTAAGAATTCTTAACATATTTCTTCTAAAATTTCTTAGCGCACTGGTTCAGTACGTGGTGAAGATGTACCATTCTGGTTGGGCTTACCCATTTCACCACTATTTCCACATAATTATACAACTCAGGAGAAACAAATCAGTCGTTTAATGTTAAGATATTTATCTAATTTTGCCAAAACTGGGTAAGTTATTATAAAAATCATGTCTCACTTTCCATAAATTTTAAACTAACTTCTTTTGGCTTCAGTAATCCCAATCAATCATCTCTAACCTCACCTTTACCCTCCTCGTCTTCCTTAATTGCGACATCGTCTTCGTCCTCCTCGCCTGCTAGCGATGATCATCAAAAAGTAAAAAGATCTTCTTCGTCGAATATTATAAATTCGACGTCATTTACCCGTGGTCCAATTGTAGTAGACGTTGCAACTGCCACCGCTAGGCAGGCTGTAAATTTGGCTGTGCTCTATAATCAACGTCGTACAAAACGTACCTATAATAAGCGTCACTCTCGTAGTAATGATGATAATAGTGGTAGTGATTCCAATGAAATGTCTTTCTTTTCAAATGTCAATAGTAAATTGGATGGTGATGAGTTGCCCTTTTGGGATGCATATGATGTTGTTAATCAATTATATATGGAATTAGGTAAGAACTTATGATTAATGAATTTAAAGCAATATATAAATACTTATTACTGAATGATATCGAATTTATTGGTGAAATCCCTATACAATAGATCAAACTGACTGGGTATCTAGGACACTATGATATCATGGGATACGACTGGCTGACAAAAGTGCAAAAAAGTCACAGAGTCAGTAGGGAGGCTTAGCAGGTGGAGCAATAAAATGTAATTGGGGACACACCAGAAATGGATACAAAAACAAAATGGACTGTCTTTGACTTAATGTAGGATATAACGCCTTCGACAAATCCAGAAAGTACGAAAACTCTTCTTGGCTAGTCTTATAGAAAACATAAATCTGCTTTGCGCGATCGTTAGCATTTCTGCGCGCTGGGGTTACTTACTGAGGGGTTACTGTAGAATCTGTGTTAAGACTAAAGTCCGACGGTTCAGATATCCATTTAAAACTGATCAATAGGTATTACATGCTGATCAGTTGTTGTCTTTGATGAGGAAATTGTATTTTAAATACATACTTCATCCCAATTAGAGTAAATTGTTCAATCTTAGTTCATAACTCTTAATCATTTGGACACTAGTCTAAAAACATGTGTTGATTCACAAAGGGCTTGTGAGATGAGTAAACCACTTCTACAGAAGCCAAAAAAAAGCACGTACCAGAGAAAATTATACAATCTTTGTTGAAACTATACAATTGGTAATAAAAGTTGTTCTTTAGACGGTAATGGAAATATCATTAAAATTCAGGCGATATTGGAATTCGGACAGTAATTGGCTTCATCCCACATATGGAAGTGATTATAAAATCTCATGCTTCAATTAATATTAATTCGATCCTAGTGGGACTTCGCAATTGAATAATACAAATCGAGATTATGTAGTAATTTTTGATTTAGGAACAACAGCATCTGAGTTTTAGATACTTTCAGTAATTGGTTACAAACTGTAATCTAGATATAAAAAAAATGTTCGAATTCCAGACAGAAGGAAGCAAACAGGTAGTTATTAGCCAACTGAAATGCGCAATGGCAACTTCTACTAGCAGTGTGGATTTCTGTGCCGGTTTCTTGGGGTGTCTGAAACGACTCAAACTTTACTTCGACTAGGTACTTCACCCTCGAAACGAATTTGAAAAGCCACTTTGAGTAAGGTTCTTTACAAAAGACGAATCAAAGAGGAAGATACAACAGTGAAATTGTACATCAAAATGTACATTGACGGATTAGGGAAATATAAACATTTTTGGCGACATTCTGGTGAAACTTATTTCCTTGCACAAACGCTTTCCTTTTTTATTGGTCATTAAAAAAAGAGCTTCCAAAGTTGTGCCAACTTTCAGTGATTAGGATTTATAGTTTGAAGGCAGTCCCATGACCTGTTCAAGAACACGTCAAAAAACTATACTTGAGCTAGTCACTGAATTGTATTTTATATAAGAGTTTAGGCACACTCCCTATGTTAATCCGTTGACATGTCAAAATGGGTTAATTTCCAGCTCCTTTAACAGGACTGTGGTAAACTGACCTTTTCACAAAAAAGGATCTGTTCTGTGGCAATTCGTGTAAATTCCCTGGCACTTTTTGTGATTTTATAAGGATACATTACAAAACAATTTTAATATATTTCTTTTCCCTTTTCAGGCAATAAAGCAGAAATTCAAAGTCATTATAGAGGACACAAACTGTCAATGTGGTTGAATCTTATACCGCAACTACATAGACATGCTAACATGAATGATCAATCGATGAGACATCATCAGTTCCAGGATGATTTGAACAATATGAATCTATATGAAGGTAACTTTCGAAAATGTTAAGCAAATAATGCTTTGAATAGTAAATTTTGTGCTGCCTTTGGCGATATAATGTTCCCCCTATCGAAGAATTATGCTACTAAAGCTAAAATATTAATGGACAATCGCTCCTGAATATGTTAAGATTTTGTTTAAATTTTGTATTTTGTATTAAAATATGCCAAATCGAAAAATTTTACCCATATAATCTTAATACTGAATTTTTAACATTAGCAAAACAAAAATGTAAAACATAAAAAACAAAAATAATAAATTTTGACTTCGGATTCACCTTGTAAGGATTCGCTTAAAAGCTACATCTCTCCAAAGTCCATCGCAAAATGTTTTGTTAAAATCATCCTGCAGGTTTTCCTTAAATAGCAGAAAGTAAAAATATGACATCTATCAAAAATTCGTCGTCAAAGGGTTAAAGAATATTTGAGATCCTCTGAATTTATTTCAAAAATTATTACGGAAAATACACATAGAGGCTGATTATACCTTGCAACAGTAGTTTTAACATATGAACAAAACAATATATACGTGAAACTTAAGACTCTATATTATAGTTAAATTGCGTTTTCAGGTTTTCGCCATTACGTCAAAATTCATTTTAAAAGGACTTTAAAGTTTATATTTTTCAAAAAAAAATATTAAAATACTTGTACTTAAGATATTAATTAAATATTGGTATGAAATGGAAGCTGATATTCTCTGATTTAAAAAAAAATATTGGTTATTATAATTTTCCAGGATCAAAAATTTCAAAAATGTCCTTAAAAACGTAATCCTTCGGTATATTTCGGTATCCTTCGTGATAAATTTGCCCAAAATAAAATATTTCTAAAGCATTTATATACTGGAAAATATACCTAAATTTCATCAACTTAACTTTTCTAGCTAAGTTTTACCAACAAATTTAAAGTTTTCCTATGAAACCAAAAATCGAATACATATTTTCGAATATCAAAAATATTTCGATATCGAAAATCGAATATTTAATTTAAAAATAGCTTATGCAACCGATTTCTAGATTAATTCTAATTCTAATTAATCCTATACTTTTGGAATGTAACACAAAAAATAAAGTTCCCTCTTAGCTCACAATACCTTGTTCAACGTTTTGTATCACTTCCAAATATAAGAATTACTCAAAATCCTATCGTTGGAGATTAATCTTCTCCGCCGGCTCATTTCTTTAACTTTGGAAACCTTAAATAGTCACCGGAGGCTTAATGCGAAGAATGTGGCTAATGAGTTAGCATTTCGAAGTCCAAGTCATGTAATTTTGCAATTCTTTGAAATTGTCACACTATTGTCACTTCATGGTCAATTGTGAGCAAATGCAGCACCTATCTTGAGGACAGCTTTCTAAAACCCAACTGGAAATCACAAAGCCATATGATATGCCTAAGGCATCAACAATCTCGCGAAATTGCACTCTCCTATCGTTCAATATCATATCGCTAATTTTTTCGACATTCTTGCGTGTAGTTAACTCAATTGGACGTCCAGAATGTTCGGCGTCACTAGTGCCTGTGAAAACACAACGAAACTTACACAGAAAAAATGGCAGCTAAACAAGCCATCCTTAAACCTTTAGTGTATGAAGTACCATGTTTTCCAAAAATAATAACTAACACCTATAAAATGCAGCACTTAACGAATAAAATACAACAATGGCAAAATACTCAGACTTTATTCAGGCGACACAATAGGAGTATTGAGAGACCAAAATACCACGCCAACCTTAGTAGAGAAGAATGTGTTACAATGGCTTGAATGCGAGTTGGAAATGGCTTGAATGCGAAATAAAAAAGTGTGTAAAGTCAGCAAAAATTTTTGCTGAGTCAGCCAAATTTTAGTCAGGAGCAAAATTTTTGCTGAAAATCTGCGAGCTGATTTTTAGCAACAAAATTAGTAGATTCAGTAAAAGTTTTGCTAACACTTAGTAGATTAGAAATACAAAAGCCTTGCTAAAAATTAATACATTTTTTGCTGAATTTTAGTAGATTAAAAAAAAACGCAAAAAAATTGTAAAAAAATTGTAATTTAGTTAATATATTTGCTGAAAATCATGAAACATATTTTTGTGATTCTTTTAAAAATAATTTACAATAATTACGAAATATAAAAATTTTCATTTTCCCAAATTGACGACATGAATTAATTTAATATCTGAAAATATATAGAAATAAATATATATAACATAACAAAAATTTTCTTTCAACTACTTACATCAATGGTTGTCGAAATGATGCTTTCTTTTAAATGACGCAACTGCCGAAGATAATTAAAGAAACGAAACGAAACGAAAAAATAAACAAAAACAAAAACAAACGAAACGAAACGAAAAAACAAAACTTTTTTTGCAATAAGAAAAAGGAACCATAAAAATCTACCTAAGATGTGTGTCTTTGTCTTTCGCTTTACTCTGTCTACATGTCTGTATATGTTTGTTTGTTTGCAATTTGACCACACTAGATTATAAATCTATAAACATTTAGTTTAGAAATACATATTAAATTAAAATATTTTATTTTGTCTTTTATTTAATTAAAAGACATTTATTTTCACAAGCCGGTGACAACGCAAAATTTAAGTTGTTTTAATCCTCAATTTTATTTTATGTATGAAAAACAGGTACAAAAGTCTTCCATGGTTGATTTTTTATTAATTTCCTCTTCTCTACTACATCTTGACATGCCGCGACATCTGCTTCATTCAGCGTATATCTTTCAATCTGGTTGTCGTCCACACTATTAATGTGCTTATCAGCACAATTTTTTTTAGCAAAATTAATTAGTAAAACATTAGTATATTAGTAAAGCATTAGTATAAAACAGTTAAGTGCTGAATAAGTATAACAAAAATTTTAGCTGAAAACACGATTTTAGCAAAAAAATTTGCAAAAAAAATAGTATACCTGATTTACAAGACGTTTTACTAACTTTTTTACTAACTTATTTTTTGGAGTGTAGACTAAAAACTAATGGAGTTCGCAGGCTGCATAACCCTTAAATATGACATTATGAAAATAAATATACACTCAAATAAAAAAGTTAGTACAGAAATGTAGACAGAGTAAAGCGAAAGACAAAGACACACATCTTAGGTAGATTTATCTTCGGCAGAAGCGTCATTTAAATGATAGCATCATTTAGACAACCATTGATGTAAGTAATTGAAAGAAAATTTTTGTTATGTTATATATATTTATTTCTATATATTTTCAGATATTAAATTAATTCATGTCGTCAATGTGGGAAAATGAAAATTTTTATATTTCGTTATTATAGTAAATTATTTTTAAAAGAATCACAAAAATATGTTTTATGATTTTCAGCAAATAAATTAACTAAATTACAATTTTTCTACAAAATTCAGCAAAAAATTTATTAATTTTTACCAACGCTTTTTTATTTCTAATCTACTAAGTGTTAGCAAAACTTTTGCTGAATCTACAAATTTTGTTGCTAAAAATCAGCTCGCTGATTTTCAGCAAAAGATTTTGCTGACATTAGCAACTTTTTTGCAAGCATCCTCCTGACTAAAATTTTGCTGACTCAGCAAAATTTTTTGCTCCTAACTAAATCTCATACTAAACATAATAAAAAAAATATGTGCCGCCCTATTAAAAATATTGTTAATGTTGTGACTGTTTCGGTGACGTTTGTAACACAAAATGTTACACCTAAGTTAGTGCAACATTTTATACATTTATAATTTGCTTAATTACTTTAATACAAAAACATTTACTACAGGAAAAAAGTGTCAGTCGTTAAAAAAAGTGGGTAAATTATCCATACGAGAGGAGTTTCTAATTTTTTTTTATTTTTCCTTTGTGTTAACAAAAGAAATGTCAACATGTTGATATAAGGAAGACAAACCTTTTCAAAAGGTTGTAATTAAAATAATTACCCCTTCCGGATACATTTTTTATGCACGAATATTAACGAGTTGTTAGCCTATATTTGGTATATATTCTTCCTTATTTAAAACTATAATTTAAGGCTGCTTTAATGATAGGACTCAAATGTGCTGATTCGTAATTACCATATTGATACTAGAATAGTCAAAGTTAAATTATTTCTAGCGTATGTCCTATGACGACATGCATTGAGAAAGTGGCCGAAATCATTAGCAAATATAAATGTTATAATCACGAACCGGACGAAATGCATTTAGAAAGTGGCCAAATTCATTACCAAATCTAAATGTCATAATCAAGGACCGGAAGTTCATGTTTTTTCCCTTTAAGTCTGAGAACACAATAAACAAAGTATCTTTGCGAATTAAAGAGTTTGCTCTAAAATGGCATCGATTTGTTTATGCATAATTTTGCATATTTTGCTATACATGTATATTTTTGCATATTTTGGTTTGAAATGCATATTTTTATTGCATATTTTTACTTATTTTGCTTTAAATGAATATTTTTATTGCATATTTTTATTGCATTTTTCTTAGTTTTTCGTAAAAAATCATTTTTAATATTATTTTATGTTTGACCAACGAGCAAATACGCTCTAAAAAATTATTGTAAATTTACTACTATAAAATGAGAAAAGTTTTATGTAATATTACGGTAAATTTAAACACAAAAAGCGTCAAATGTACTTTTATATACAATAATACACATTTACAGTATTTTTACTCATTATGTGTTTACAATTAAACACATTACGTCTAAAATTAGTATTATTTTGGTAAATAATATTTTTAGTCACAAAGTTTGTAAACATACTAACTTATAATAAAGGGTGATTTTTTAAGAGCTTTCGGATTTGATTAAAAAAACAAAACATATACAATTTAGAGAAATGTATGAAATCATTATTTGAGTCGATAGAACAATCTATACAACTCAATGTTTAAAGATGATTTTATGTAAATGTTGACCGCGGCTACACCTCAAATGGTTCATACGCTGGGTAAAATTTTGGCATACTCTCTCCAACATATTGGCCGGTATCTCACGAATAAATTCTTCGATATTGGCTTCCGGTGCGTTAACCGTTGCGGGCTTGTCCCTACAGACGTGAGCCCCACAAAAAATAGTCTAAAGGCGTTAAATCGCACTATCTAGGCGACCAATTGATCGGCACCAAACGTGAAATAAACTGTACAGAACCGGCAATATGCGATTTGTGTCATGTGATATTAGACATCCCTCATATACTAATAGAGTGTTCCATCTCAAAGAGTGATGATACCATAGAAGAAATTCTTGAATGTTCAAATCCTTATAAAATAAAGTTGGTAAAAGAATGTTAATGAAATTTAAGCCAATATCCGCGCATTATGGTCTTAGCAACCTTGCGTTTATATTTGATATTTTATAAATTTATTTTGTAAAGTATTTTTTGAAATAATTAAATAAATTACACAGAAAAAAATATTTCCCTACTTTTTCAATTAAATCGATTTGTTGAAAATTTTAAAAGCTGCCAATTAAAAATTAATTAAATCAATTAAATATTTGCTGAAATTCGGAATTTGCTTGATATTTTTTATACTATCGCTCAAAACATATTGTTGTTGTTTTTTGTAATATTTATGTACAAAATGTTTTTGTTATTTCAGTGGTTTAAATGTGAATATTCATTAATTTTAAAACATTATCATAAAATTGATAACGTAATTTTTGAAGTTAAATTTTCTTTAATAAAAATGTAACCATTTTTTAAACAAAAAAATGTTAAAGATAAATTAAAACTTACTTAAAAAAAAAAATTCTCTGGTTTTGACAAACGAGATTATTTTTGCAAAAAAAATCAAAAAAAAAATTTCCTATGCTCCCGATTTTTCAATAGAAAGAATAAAAACTAATTTCTGTGTGAATTTTTCTACATAAGTATAAATAAAACTGCTAACCAAATGAGAATTACATGCCGGTTTAAATTCAATATTATAAAATTCAGGCTATAAAAAACATTTTGGCTTATCAAGCTTTTTCATGGCTTAAGTGATGATTTTTTTCCACAAAAAATTATGCTTTGTGAGCACTCGAAATTCACTCACTTTAATTTTTGCAAAAATTTATGATTTATTTATGCTTTGAATACCTGCCAAACTGAAATAACTGAGCTTGCTCAAAATTTGACAGATGCTAGTTGATTTTGTTGACTTGAGTTTTATTGAACTCATATCTTTTTTAAAGAACCATTTGTAAAACTAATTTTCCTTCACAACCAGTTCTACTATCGGCTCTAATAAAGGGTCCGCCAAATAACTTTTTTTTTTTTTGAAAATACTATAAAAAAAACTACTGAATATTTTCTCAAATTTCTTTTTTTATTTGAAAGTACAATCCTTCCGGTTAATAGTGGAAAATAATTTCATTCAAATGGCTTCCTCGGCTGGCCATGCAGTAGCCTACACGATCGGTCCAATTTTTAAGCACATTATCGATTGTGTGCAGCTGTATTTCACCAATGGCTTCACAAATATTGTCCTTTAAAGCGTCAATTGCCTCTGGCTTATTGGCGTAACACTTATCTTTGACGGCACCCCACAAATAATAGTCCAACGGTGTCAAATCGCAGCTCCGAGGTGGCCAAACGACATCAGCTCTGTGGCTGATAATGCGATCTTCAAAAACAGGGCGCAAAACATCGAGTGTAGCTTCGGCTGTGTGGCACGTAGCGCCGTCCTGTTGAAACCAAATGTTGCCAATATCCTCCTCTTCAATTTTTGTGAACAAAAATTCGTTCAACATGGCCCGATAACGATCGCCATTGACTGTAACGGCCACTCCTTGCTTATTTTCGAAGAAAAATGGCATGATTTTCAAAGTAATGTCGTAATATTTCCCAGCGTTGTTCGAGTGTATACACAACCAAATTCGTCAGCGGAAGGATAAAACTAATTATCTGTCAAATCAGACATGAGCTAAGTGTTACCATTCACGAAATAAGCACTCGTTGAAAAAAAAAACGTTAAATGGCGGACCCTTTATTAGACTAATAATGTACCCAAAGGAAAGAGTTTTTGGTACAAAGTAGCTGGAACTAAATGACGTAGACCTTAAATTTAAATTCTGTGTAATGGTTTAAATGGACATAGTTCTGGTGAAGTCAGTTCAAGAATAGATGGAGTTGGAGTCGAAGATCATAAACTTTTCTGGATTGTTACAACTTATATTCAATCATCCATTATCTTTTAGGTATCGTTAGAGCCCAAACTCAAATAAAACCTGCAGATGATGAAGATACCTTATTACTACCAAAAGGAAGAACAACACCACCACCGGTTCCACAAGAGACAAATACAACACAAAAACCTAGTGGAGGAACAACAGGTGGGTTTTTCTATATAGAGAGCAATTTAAGTAATTGCCAAACGAAAAGTTGGGTACAAAACTAAAATTTTTCAATTCTGACTATTGAATTCTACTGTTGAAAATTTAATTGACAAAATCGGTAAAAACGATAGATTGTTTTCGTTTATCTCAATACTCAATGTAACTTAACAAATTTTTGTTTTAAATAGAAATTTTTAACTGAATATTTTATGTTGTTATCTTGTTACAGTCAAAAACTGTTGTCAAATACAATTTCTACTGATTCAACTGATTTTCTAGTGTCACCATCCGAAAATTGGGTGAACCACAATCAAAATTGTCAATTGACCAGAAATTCAGTTGATCCAACTTAATTTGGACACTTTAAACGTTTGTAACTAATGAATTTTGTTTGGAATTTTTTTTTCTCGGTCCACAGAAATTTAAGATATATTTATATTATTTTTTTTTTTTCAGAATGTGGTGTAGATGGAGCTATGTTTGTTGCCGAAATGACTACAACCTCGCCATCGGATAATCGTTCTTTAGTATTGGATAGTCGTGAAAAAGAAATGGCTACTGCATCCACCGGTCTTATAGGTAATCTTGAAGTTCTCAGACGTTTAAGTGGTAAACAATTTCAAAGTTATACTACTGCTCTAGTAGCAACAGTGGCTGTGGGTTGTTTTCTCTTGATACTCAACATTCTCATATTTGCGGGCATTTATCATCAGCGTGAAAAGAGAGCCCGAGATGCTAAAACTAAAGAAGAGCTACAAGATAATGATACCAGCAAAAATTCCAGTATCTTGAAATTAAATGCTATAGGCAGTGAGACGGGATCATTTAATGGCAGTGGCGCTGGAGTGAGTGGCAAAACGACTGTAGTTTTTGGTGAATATAGTTGTTATGATGAGAAATCATTGCAAACTAAAGATGAAAAGCTTATAGTAGAATTGCCACCCGCTCAAATGCTAGACTCTAATTGGGCAGCCTGTTCCACTAGTACATTAGATCTATTAAAAACTAAACATCATGTGCCGCTGGAAGCAACATTTCCCCTTAGCAATATTGTGCCCATAACAACAACAACAACTGCAGAACAACAACAACAAACTGAACATTTAATGGCTGTTAATGCTATGGAAATGTCCACCTATAATCCCTTGGCTATGGGTGCGGGTCTTATAATAGATCCATCTATAGCGACTGCTGCTACCTCATCAGGTTTACTAAGTAAACGCTCATCTTTTATAGGGTCATCTAATCAACTGAATCAATATGATTTTGCCTCTGTACAATCATCCGATCAAATGTCCTTTAAGGATATAGAAAATGCCGTTAAAGTCTCTGTTACCAGAGATGATGATATAACACAAGATGATGATATACCAGAACCACCACCCCCTCCAAGATCATTTCAGAGTATGCAACATCAACAGGCTCAACATAATTTACAATTTGCTCAACAACAACAACAACAGGGTATAACAACAACGAGTGTGGGAACTTCTGTTAGTGGTGCAAGTGGTGGTGGTATATTAAGACAGGCTGGTACCTCGTCTGCAACACAAACTGGTGGAGGTAAAAAACGTGTACATATACAAGAAATTTCTGTCTAAACTTAAATATTTTTAATTAAACCAAAAAATATCAGGAGAGCTAAAGAGTAAAATATTTTTTAATTAAAATTTAATTGTTTTAGCAAATAAATTAATTGTATTTACAAATATTCTTTTAAAACATAGTTTGTAAATACAATTAACTTGTTTGCCAATACAATTAAATTTTAATTAAAAATGAAAATACATTACAAATATTTTTTCAAGTGTATAGTAACTAGCAACAAAATCTCTTTGAACAATTTATTTTTCAGCAATTACATTTTCTTAGCTAAAACTCTTTTGAAATAATTATTTTGTGTTCTCTGGTGAAATAGGCCTTATCATATTTTCATTAAATTAAATGTTTTGTTATATTTACGAAACTTTTTGTCATATTTACAAAGCCTTTTAACACATTTTGTTTTTATTATTTTGACAGATCATATTTGATAATCGTTTATAAAAAATGATTATTTTACTCTTTTGCTCTTGTCAGTTAAAAATTTAAATAATTTTTAAATTATCGTATTTGCTTTATATTGAGGTTGTCAAATGTTCAAACTTGTTTCTTTTAAAGATTTATGATTTTTCTGCAAATAACTAGGCACAGTGGGATATATCGCAAAATGTTTGGAAATAATTCGGCCATTTCTTATTTGGAACAGGCATATGTAGCATAATATCGAGCTTAAGTTTTGAATGTTGAACGGCAATATTACCCCCCAAAGTTGGTCACTTTTTGCATAAATAATTTTGAGTGCTCAACATTTTTTTTTTTTTTTTGTTTCTAATCCGATTTAAAAAAAATTAACATATTTATAATCAGCTAGTAAAGACTTAAAACAAATGTTAACCTGTGTAGGATATCTCCTACAGTTCCCGAGATATTCCCATTTGAAAATGTGAACATCCAAATTTGGTCCGACTCAGGTCCAGTTATTTACAAAAAGTTCATAACTTAAAATCCATTTTTTTTTTTTTCAAAGAAAACGGCATACAGTGGTCATCTCAACCCACTGTAATAATCTTAGTTCGGTCTCTGTACTCTTTAGTAACAACAAAAACCAGATCTAATATATTCCTGTATGTCGTTTTCTTGCAACAAATGGATTTTGAGTTATGAGCCTTTGGTTGAACAAGTGCGATATGTAGATTAAAACGGTAACTTACACATTATAAAAAAAGAAATCTTTTTTATAAAAGCAAATTTTTTTTTTTTTTATTAAATATGAACTGAAATAGAACATATTTTGATTTACTCGATATACTCGATTAATCTACCAAAATTGTTCGAGTTATTCGTTACTCGAACAATTGTTTGATTAAAATTCATCGATTAATTGAGTAACGATTAACCGATTGTTACTTTATTTTTTTTTTATATGACAGGAAATGTATTGTTTCGCCTAATAATAGAAAATTCGAAAAAAAAATTTTTTTAAATAGTTCTCAACAAGTTTATAACATTTTGACAACTATCTTTAACTTGTACTATATACTCAGATTTTCCTAGTTTAAATATATTTTTTAACAGAACTTTATTTCAGTATTTAAACTCAACTATTAAAAATTTAAATTGTAAATGTATAAATGTTGTTAATTTCCTTAAAAAACTAAACTATGTTGTTATAAAAATCCCTTTGTTATAAACTAATTAAACTAATTAAAAAAATATACACGGAAACAAATATTTTGCTTTCAATTAAAATGCAACTGTATTAACAAACAAGTTAATTGTATTTACAAATTGTGATTATAGAAAAAACTTATATGTAAATACAATTAATTTCTTTGTAAGTATAATTAAATTAAAATAATAAAATATTTTTTTCTGTGTAATTAGACTGAATACACACTAGGTGAACTGAGAAGTTTTGTCTGAAAACAAAAGCATCTCTTTTAAATGCTTCCCATTCAGTTTATGACAAAAATATATTAAAAAGTCGCTGCTTACAAGGCATTCACACCTAATTACACTGTGAGACAAATGGTAGGGGTCAGTGATCGGGAAGGGTTCAAACTACCGGGGAAAGTTATATCGGTAAAAAATAAGTTATACGTGTCCCGGCGTTTCGCTGGGTCACGTCTAGGAATCGAGATATATCGATTTGAAGTTAGTAACTATCATATAGGGGAAATTGTCACCTTTGGTGGTCTTTTTTTTTACATAACTCGAGAACCACTAGTCCGATTTTGCTGAAACAAATTTAAAAAAATTAGGAATTACAATTCCTTTAATCTGTTCATACAACGTTTTGCTACATAAGCAACAGTTTCGCAGTTATAAATAAATGTATGAAGATAAAAACTATTTTTTGCCTAAAAAATTGAATTTTTTTATTTTTAATTCATAAAAAATCCAAAACGGTAAAAAAAGTGTCAAGTCCTATTACTTTCACGTAAAGTCACATAACCTTTAAACAAAATGAGACATAGATCATAAAAATCGCGTTTCGGTTTTATTCACAATCAAAAATCAATGTTTTTTTCCAAGGAATTTTGAGCATATCTCGAGCAAATTTTTGAAATTCATACCTTCACTTAATTGTGAATAAAACCGAAACGCGTCCATCGATTTTCATAATCTATGTCTCATTTTGTTTAAAGGTTATGTGACTGTACGTGAAAGTCCTAGGGATTGACACTTTTTTTTACCGTTTTGGATTTTTTATGAATTTAAAATTAAAAAAAATCAATATTTTAGGCAAAAAATAGTTTTTTTCTTCATACATTTATTTATAACTGCGAAACTGTTGCTTATGTAGCGAAACGTTGTATAAACAGATTAAAGGAATTGTAATTTCTATTTTTTTTTTAAATTTGTTTCAGCAAAATCGGACTAGTGGTTCTCGAGTTATGTCAAAAAAAGACCACCGAAGGTGACAATTTTCCCTATATGATAGTTACTAACTTCAAATCAATATATATCGCGATTTCTAGACGTGACCCAGCGAAACTCCGGGACACGTATAACTTCTTTTTTACCGATATAACATTTCCCGTTGGTTTCATCCCATCCCGATTTTGACTGTCGCATAGTGTTACATAACACGCGTGTTGCAAAAGCGAGTGTAATATAACAAAATAGAGATTAAATACGTGTTTTTGGCAAAACACGTGTTTAGCATTTAGGTGTGAACGTAGCTTTAGTCGGCTTTTGTTTTGATTACAAAAATAAAACGACTGAAATGGATTCCTAAGCGACTTAAAAACTAAATTTTTATCTTAGACAAAATGGCAAAGTCCCTTTTTGTGCATTCAGCCTTAAAGAAGAGACTTAGTGAAAACTAAAAATATTAAGATAGATATGGAAGGAAATGAAAATTTTGTTTCCGCTAAAAATAATTTATAACTTTTTTAAAACTCTCAATGTTTTCTAATTTTAAAAAGTTTATATTATGTTAAATACTTACAATAAACACATAAATGTTATTAAACAAGGACGATACAACTGGGGGGGAGACTTAAAGGGGAATAAATTACAAATTATCAAAAAATAATGGTTAAAATAAAAACCAATATTTCTTTTAAATATCCTTTAAAAACTAATAAAAATTTATATGGAAACAAAAAAGTACTTTTGTAATTTAATATTAAGAACTATAAAAGCTCAAATTCAAAATTTTGTATATTGAAAAAAAAATTCTTAAGAAATAATGGGAATAGAAAACCAGTATTTTTTACTCTAACGAATTTTTTTCTACTTTTACATTACATTTTAAAATATTTTCCTGATTTTATCTCCATTTTGATCCTCCTTAGTACTCATCTTTAATCTTTTATAATTAAAAAAAAAAAAAAAACTATATGGTTCAATGTTGTGTACCTTTTGTTAAATTTTTTTAAAATATAAAAAATCTCTAGTCTTAATTATACATATTGTATTTTCTGTATATTATATACAAATATGTATGTATTTCTCTTATATACCTACACATTTATGTAAATGTTATTGAAACTAAAACCAAATACAACATAAAATATGTCCCAATTATGATCAAAAAATTATTAAATAATTAAAACTAAAATATTTTTAAAGAAAACTCCCAAAAAAAACAAAAATATATTATTTAAAGTCTTTAGCATAAAATTAAAATATGAAGAATTATTTAAATTGAATTATTATTGTATGTATTAAATGTATTATTATTATTATAATTATTTTTATTGTTAAAACTTATTTTTTTTTTTTTTAATTTTTCTAAATAAGTAACAAAATCAAAGAATTATTATAATAAAATATAAATAAAAAACAAAATGAATGCCAAACTAATTAAACCTAACGGGAATTTTACAATAATGTGTAAAATGTCTCGATATGTGTGAATTTTTATTTGATATATGACAACCTACAAAATAATATATAAAATATATAAATAAAATTCAGTGATAAAAAAAAAAAATAAAAGTTTTTAATTTTGTCGATCGATTATCGTCTTCTTTTCAGGTACTCCGCCAAGTTTGACAGTAGAATCTACTGAAAATGACAGTTAAAAAAGGCGGCAAAGTTAATTACCGTTAACATTACTGATAATGTAGTTTTTTTGGAAAAGCAACTAACAAATGTAGTAAAAACAACTATCAATGTAGTAAAAACAACTGACAATTTTTATTAAAAAAAATTTTGAAACGGCAAAGTTAATTACCCTTAAAATAACTAAAAATGTAGTTGTTTTTGAAAAGCAACTAACAAATGTAGTAAAAACAACTAACAATGTAGTAAAAACAACTGACAATTTTTATTAAAAAAGTTTTGAAACGGCAAAGTTAATTACCGTTAAAATAACTAAAAATGCAGTTGTTTTTGAAAAGCAACTAACAAATGTAGTAAAAACAACTTACAATGTAGTAAAACCAACTGACAATTTTTTTTTTAAAAATTTTGAAACGGCAAAGTTAATTACCGTCAAAAAAACTAAAAATGTAGTTTTTTTTTAGTTAGTCTCTTTACAGGAAGAAGAAGAAGAAAACATTTTTATTGAAAAATTTTACGGACACAAGGGATACACCAGACTGCCGCAGTTTCGTCCCCCTCCTGGGACTCGTCAGTGGTTAATTTATGTGTCAATTGAACAAAGTATTTTATATTGTTAATTTTGCTCTATATGAAAAACTTTTTATTTTTTGGTGTCGTACTGTGATTTGAACTCACAGTCTTAGCATCAAAGCTATGCATCGTAATCTCACCTCTTAACCAGTTGAGCCACGGTCGACACAGCGTTGACTGCGACTAAATTGGAGTTTGGTCACACTACGTACACACAAGTATTGTTTTGATCAGAAGAGACAGAATTAGCTAATACCAATGCACAATTCATTTCTCAACTAGAATGCTTTTTCTTCTTAATCCTATCTCTTTTTCACAAGTTGTTTTTGAAAAGCAACTAACAAATGTAATAAAAACAACTAACAATGTAGTAAAATCAACTGACAATTTTTATTAGAAAAATTTTGAAACGGTAAAGTTAATTACCGTTAAAATAACTAAAAATGTAGTGGTTTTTGAAAAGCAACTAACAAATGTAGTAAAAACAACTAACAATGTAGTAAAAACAACTGACAATTTTTATTAAAAAAGTTTTGAAACGGCAAAGTTAATTACCGTTAAAATAACTAAAAATGCAGTTGTTTCTGAAAAGCAACTAACAAATGTAGTAAAAACAACTAACAATGTAGTAAAAACAACTGACAATTTTTATTAAAAAAGTTTTGAAACAGCAAAGTTAATTACCGTTAAAATAACTAAAAATGCAGTTGTTTTTGAAAAGCAACTAACAAATGTTGTAAAAACAACTGACAATTTTTATTAAAACAATTTTGAAACTACTGTAAAAGTTATTGATAACTACACTTTTACAACAGTTATTTTTTCGGCATTTTAAAAATATTTTTATTACATAATTTTATATATATTAGAGTGTCCCTTAAGGTGTTCTACAAGTTTAAATGTTAGAAATGTTGAGACGCTACCCTCTAATTTTTTGTATTTCTCTTGAAAGTAACTCATGTGAAATTTTACGCCCCTACGACCACGCCTTCCCTACCCGATAGGGCCTTAAAGATCGAAACATGCGTTTATATGGGAAAAAGGAATATTTTTTTTAGTTTTTGCTGTTTTTTTTGCAATATTGCAATAGTTTTTACTCTAGTTGATAAATTAATCGAGATTAAGATAATATTATGTATTCAAAAAGGTATAAAAATCCAAAATCGGTTAAGAACTACCCCAGTAATAAATAATGCCCCAGACCACTAATGTGCCAAATACCACTTCAGCAAGAAATTCGAGCTCAAATTTTAAACGTTTTTAAAATTGATTACTGAAACAAATTTTTTTTATTTAATACACTCATAACTGTGAGACATAAAAGAAGTTTTTTGTTTTGGATGGCGTTAACCTGTCCAACGGTGATGTCAAAAACGAACAAAATTTTTGGGGTGTTTTTCAAATCTACAATTTCAAATTTTAAAAAAATTTCTTCAACAAAATCGAAAAAATTTAGATTTTTATTGCTTAAACTTGTTTAAAACATCTAAGAGATTAAAAATAAAAAAATTTAAAAATATCCCCCAGTACACTTGGGTAGGGCAACGATTTAAATTATACGGATTTCGAGGAAATTGTGTTTTTTTTAGTAATAAAAAGGCTTATTTGTTGCCATAAAATATTTTAAATCAAAAATTAGCTACTTTTGAAACTTTTATAGTTTTATTTTATAAGCATTACTCAAAGCTAAAAATAAAAATATTTCGAACATTATTAACCCATGTGGACCTGCGACCCCAAGCGACCCCAGACTTACTTATTTCATTTTTAAAAAAACGTTAAATATTTTCTTACTACTGTTGTATTTTAAGAAACGTGATGTAAAAGATAATAACAGAATAATTTTAGATTATGTGCCAAAAATTTTGGACATATTGAACAACGTTAACCCGTACCGGGCCGCATTCAGATCCAAGGAGATACTGCGCCTTTTTATATATAATTGAACAAAAAGTATTTGAATTCTTTTTTTACAAACCTGGCTAAAACCATTCGATAAATCCATAAAAATATAGTCTGTACTAAATTAACCCTAAGATGACTTGAATATAACACATGTGTAATTTTGCGCTTCTACGACATTTAACTTTAAGGGACACTCTAATATATATATTATATTATTACCTAATGAAAATTAAATATTTTTCATTAGAAAAATCATTATTAATGATGATGAAATCGCAATAATATTAAAAAAAAATAATAACAATACGAGGACGGATCAATATGTCCGTGGCTTTTCGAACTTCCCTCGCAGTTATATGAAATGCAACATTGCTCCCATCAAGTACCACCTGTTAGTAGACTACTGTCAAATTTTGAGCAAGTTCCGTCATTTACTTTGCGTTTAACAGCTGTTCAAATCATACAACCTCGTGGATTTTTTTAAAAATGGAAAAAAGTAAATTTCGAGTGCTCATTAAACATTATTTTTTGCGAAAAAAAAACCGTCAATCAAACCAAGATAACGCTCGATAAATACTATGGCGACTCTGCATCATCGATTTCAATCGTAAAACGGGGTTTTACTGACTTTCGTTGTGGTCGCACAAGTACAAATGACGCTGTACGTTCTATACGGCCAATTGAGGTCAATACACCCGAAAATGTCGAAAAAATCCACGATATGGTGTTGGCCGATCGAAAGTAAAAGTGTGTGAGATTGTTGATGCCATAGGCATTTTATATGGCAGTGTGGTTTCGATTTTAAATGATCAGTTGGGTTTAAGAAAGCTGTCTGCAAGATGGGTGCCGCGTTTGCTCTCAATTGACCATAAACGTAATCGTGTGATAACTTCAAAGGATTGTTTGGAGTTGTTTAACCGCAATTCGATTTAGTTTTTGCTGCGTTTTGTAACTGTGGATGAAACATGGATCCATTACAACACTCCGTACACCAAGCAGCAGTCTAAGCAATGGGTTTCTACGGGTGAACCGGCTCCGAAGAAGGCCAATAAGGTGATGGCAACAGTTTATTGGGATGCACGCGGGATAATCCACATCGATTACCTTCAAAAGGGAAAAACAATAAACGGCGAATATTATGCCCAAACGACTCCATATGGCCAAGAAAAAAGTTCTTTTTCATCAAGATAATGCACGGGTACACATTTGTTTACAAAAAAAAAAAAATAAATAAATAATGGGTTGGAAACAGTGTTGGGAAGTAAAAACATATAATTTTTTTTGTGTTGTAAAGAATAAAATCCTTGGGATCTTTTTCGGAACTTTCATCCGTTTTTCCTATCTCGATAAGTTTTAAAGCCATCAGCCATTTAAAAAAAAACATCTCGAAATCTAAGGAAGATATCGCAAACAACACATACCGATTATACTAATGTGTTAAATGTTTCAATTTCACTCGTTCCCCGTTCAATTCCATATCGTTCCATTTTGAACCAATGTTCCATTATATTATCGGACTGTTTAAATTTATATTTTCACGTACGTATATGGGTAAACAAATAATTAAGACACCCTGTTGTTGTTTCATAAAAAAATTAATCTCTCCGAGATTAATTTGTATTGTCAGGGTCTATTAATACTTCTATGGAATAAAAATGTTGTCCATTTTGCCGAATATCGCTTAGTTTTTCAGAAAACGTCGATTTAAAAAAAAAAATTAATTTTAAGAAATAGATAATCAGCCCGATTATGAATATTCCCTCGGATTTTTTCCTCTGCGGATTTTATTTTCTCGAGAAAAAAATCCTCCTATTCTAATGAATAATATTAATTGAATAATTCATACAAATGCTATCACAATTCTCCCTATTATTGACATTCATAATACCTTCTTTTTTCCGGGGGAAGAGTTACTTTTTTCGAAATTCGTTTAGAATAAGGGAAAAGTGAAAAAATACCCGGGAGATTTCATTAAGAATAGGAGCAAGGATTAGGGAAAAAATTCTCACGGAATCGTTATTGAGAATTGGGCTGAATATCTCAAAAACTAAGCGAGATATCGCAAAACAAACAAAAATGTTGCAAAACTTGACCCATATAACACATACCGATAATATTAATGTGTTTAGTATTTCGATTTCACTCGTTCCCCATTCCATTTCATATCATTCCCTTTTGAATCAATGTTCCCTTCTATTATTAATTAAGACACCCTGTGGTTGTTTTGCCCTTAGTGTTCAAATTCCACTCGTTTCATTCCATTTCGTTATATTTTAATTGGTTGCAAACCAGACTGATTAATATCTATATAAGTTCAGAATAATATAAGGCTGAGATAAGGCTTTTCATCCCTGATTTGAGCCATTTTTCACAACAGCAATGAAATTAAAACCATTTTCATTAATCAATGAAATTAAATTATTTTATTAAAAATTAAAATAAATTATTTCATTATTTTAAAAAAAAATATAATGAAAATAATTTCATTATCATTAGTAGCAAAGTAATAGTAATGAAATCATTATTTCATTAGCCCACTTAATTCATCAGTTCCATGTATATCGGAGATATAATAAAATTTTCTAATTATAATTTGCAAAACAGTGAATATATTAATAAAAACAAATATAAACTAAATGAGAATTTTTCAAAACTCCATATAATCTTCTATTTTTAAATAACTAACAAAAATTAACTGATTTATATTTTTTAAAAATATATGATGATATATCACAAAATCTTTTTTAAATTTCAACTCAGTGAAACTGAAATAAATGTTTAAAAACACCGGCAGTTTTTGGAATTTAGAAAAACTGTAAATGCAGTTGTATAAACAAGACCTTGAACCATCACTGAGCAATGTTTAAGGATTACCCCACTTTATCCGTAAAAGTTACAGAGGGTTAAAGTTGAAAAATCTATAAAAATGGCTTGAAATAATCCATAGTTTTTACCTTCTTTCGCTTTTTTTTTTTAAGTTCTCCTTATATTTCAATCTTTTCCGGCATAACACAAAGTCAGTACATATAAGAGATTATTTTAATGTTGGTTTGGTTGGTTTGGTTTATAAGACGGTTAAGTTTTGAAACCAAAAATTAAGAGTTTTTAAATTTTCGAGGTTTTTTGATCAGGGATTTCGGCCCCCTCTATAAAATGAAAAAAAGTTGAACTAGAGTTGGTAGCTGTTGTAATTCTTAACATTTTGGAATTAATCCCGTTAATGTGCCACGAATATTTAAGGAGTTTCAGCAGATCAAAGTTCGAAAGAAAAAACGTAATTTTTTTAAAATACCAGTTTTTCACGAGTCACATTCGCAGTTTCATTCGAAATTTGGTGGACTCTTGCGTAAACCGAGTTTTTTGTGAGTTTACATAAAAAAATCACTGGCGGGTTTATAAAAAATAAATTGCAAAAACTTCATGGCATTTTTGAAAAATGTGCGAAATTTACAAATCTTTTTATAATTTTTTTTAGTAGCAATTAATGCATTTTGTTTAAATTTAATACATCAAAAGACGTGCCTTAACGCGTAGAACCGATTTGGTTTTTCATTTTTTACTTTACGTCATTATTAGCGGTAAGCGGGATGTATTTATCTAAACTTATTTTGATCTGGCACATCCAAGGCTTTGCACGAAGTCGGATGAAATTTTTTTTAAATGAAAGCCCATTCGATGCCTTATTATAAAATCAGAGGCGGTTTAAAAAATTTTGATGATTATTGATTTTTTGGACCATATTAAGTTTTCTTGTTATAAAAAAGCATCCCAGATTTTTTTTGTTTTTAATTACTGTTGTAATCAGACGATTGCCAGTAATTTGACCACACATATCCTAAATATGCTATAAAGAATTGGAAAAATTTTTTTCATCGCGAATAAATCGCAATTTTGGATAAACACATAAATTTTAGAAAAAAAAAATCGCATTTACTTTACGTAAAAAAAAAGTCATAAGATATTTTGGCTTATCTGTTATCTGGCCTAGCATGTTTTAATAACGAATGCAAAAAAATATTTAAAAAAACCAAAAAAAAAAATTCAACAATTTTAAGACCGCCATATCTTTAAACCGCCATAACTTTTGACCCCCTCACGCGATTTAATTGACGCGAATGAATCTCTTATGCTAAAAAAGCTCCCAATACTTATGGCAACTTTCATTGATGTGCCATCAAAAAAAAATATTTTTTTTTTACATAAAAATTTAACTCTTAGCCGGAACTCCTCATATGTGTTTTTTTTTTTTTAATTTGAGAAATTTTTTAAATTTTTCAGTTTTTTTTTTTAATTAATTATTGCGATTTTTCAAATCTGACTATTTTTTTCAATTTTGGTTTTTTTAGTGTTGACGATTTTTTAATTTTGTCAATTTTTCAATTTTTGAATTTTTTTTTCAATTCTAGCTATTTTTTAAATTTTAGCGATTTTTTATTTTATTGGTTTTTTCTGAGGTTAGCGATTTTTGGTACGATTTTCAAGAGAGAAAAATTAAAAAATGTTTGTTTAACTTACCTCTTTTTTGCACATTTCAACGAAAATGGAATGTATTATTGACCAAATGTTAAATTAACTAAATTTGAATGAATTATTCGGCCTGATTACGGTTGTCGTAGTCGTAGTGAAAATTTGTCGCTTTTAAAAAACGGTATTACGTATGTCGAAAACTACGAATGTACAGCACTGCTAGAAAATCTATTACAATCTCCGTATTACGGTTGTCGTTTTCGACTGTCAAAATGTATAAAACCAGTCGTCTATTTTATTTCTCACGACAGATTTAAAAATTCTTAAAAAATGCAAATTTCAATGAAATTTTAATTAAATTTAAATACTTTTAGAATAAAAATTATAGCAACGAAGCTGTTTGCGAAATTGAAGGACGTTTTAGGGTAAAAAACATAATTGGCAAAATCTGGAACAAGTGCAGTTTAGAAACATATCTACGATTACTTCAAAACTTTTACCCCGAAAACTAATTTTTGAGCTGATTTCAAGAAACAAAATGTCGTATGAAAGCTCTTTTAAATGGCTTTTCAATGGTGTACAATATACCAATATAAATTAATCCATTAAAGGCCGGTTTAAAATTTTCTTATTTTTACTTTAGTTTTTTAGATAAAATGTGCTTTTTATTCAAAAATTGGCCTGTGTAAGAACTTAATAAGTTTATAGAAATGGATAGCCGGATTTATAAGCTTTCTTTTGAGGTACAATATATATGACCACATATATCTTGAAACAAAAAAAAAAATATCAAAGGTTAAATTTAGACAATGTGGATTTTTTGCGATTTTTTTAGCCTTTAATCTCTTTTTTTATTTTAAAAGATATACCTTATACCTTTTATGAAAGCTTGTGAAATTTTCTTTAATTTTTTGTACAGTTTTTATATGCTTATAAAGGCGATTTTTTTAATAAGGTGATCTTTTTACAAAAAAACACAAATAAATATAAGGAAATTTTGAATTGGGCTGTAATGGGTTAAATTCTAGGGTCATATAGTGCATCATTGAATAGATATTTTAATAAGCTTCGATATGACATGCATATTGTAATGATCGGACGTGTACTTTTTGAGATAATTGTAAAAAACTTTTCCGAATTTAATGCCTCGTCCAGCCGCAAGGGGGCTCTGGCGACAAAATTTTTTTTGCTGCTCAAAAATTACTATGCTAGGTAAAAGTTTGGACGTGGTCGGAGTTATTTTGCTAAACAACACTTAGCCGTTTTCTTCGAATATCATTCGCCTCCGCTTTAGGCACTCATATTTTTCATCTGAAGTTAAAAAATAAGTCCAAACTTAGCATTTTTTTATATTTTTGATAATTTAACAACAAAATTAAAAATTTCTTATTGCCGCCAATCAGCTGTTTTTGACAGATCGTCAAAGAGTGCTCATAATATTAATAAAATTTAACAAATTTGTCAACACTCTGTTGTTTTCAATCTATTACAAAAACCTTTTAGTCGAAAAATTTACGTAATACCGCAACAAATAAAAATCGACAACGACTTCGACTAGAGTCGAAATACGACTACGACAACCGTAATCATGCCCAATATTTTCTTATTGAATTCAGTTTTAGGGAATTCATTCAACTTTGTTGGTGATTCAAAATTTACTGCTATTGGTTTGATAGTAAATTAAGTTTAGTTTTAATTTTTAAATAAAAAATATAAGTGATTCCAAATTTAAAAACTTTCTGCTGTATTTGCTATAGTTTGCTAAATAAAAAATTAAAATAATTTTAATTATCTTTTTCCCAATTAAAGTTTTAAGTTATAACAAATTGAATTACTTTTTGCTGTATATGCTATAGCTAGCAATATAAATGCCAAATAAGGATTAAAGATGACTTTAATAAAATAAATGGCTTTAAAGAATTTTTTTTTTTTAATTATAAATTCATTCTTTACTTACAATCTATCCGAGAATAATAAGCAAATTTGTTAAATTTAATACATAACAGGGGTTATGTAACTCCAATGAGATACATTACATAAAAAATAAAAACTAACTTAGTCATTTTTATAAGATTAAATTACATTCGTGAAAGAAATTTATTTAAGTAATAATGGATCTTAGTTACGAAAAGGGAAATCTAATACATGATTTCGTTTAAGTCTTTTAGTTTCATTGGTACTGTCCAGCAATGATATCGCCACAGGATTAACGTGGTTACTTAGCCTATGCAAATACCTCTCGCTTATATTTCTGGCTTCATCTCGAACAGACGAAATCGACAAATCTCGTTTGATTACAACATTTCTCACGTACCACGGTCCATCAATGATTAATCTTAAGGTTTTTGATTGATATCTCTCAAGAATTTCGATATTTGAATTGCTGGCGGTACCCCATAATTGGATACCGCTTTAAAGAATTAAAATAATTTTATCTTTTCTCCCAATTAAAGTTTTAAGTGATAACAAATTGAATTACTTTTTGCTGTATATGCTATAGCTAACAATATAAATGCCAAATAAGGATTAAAGATGACTTTAAAATATATTTTTTTTCATGTTTTCTTTAATGTTTTATATTTTTTCTTTAAAAAACCTTTATAAAATGTTAACATTTGTACTGAATAATTATAGTAAAAACTGTTTTTACATTCAGGCAATAACAATTATAACTTAATTGATAAAAACTTAAAATATTAAAAAAAAAAAAAAGAATAGACTATAGACTATAGAATAGCAATTTAAAATAGACCAAACATAAGAATTTTATAATTATGTATCTCAGTCATCTTCATTATCGATTTCTTGTTTTATTGCAACATCTATTTCAGTGGAGGTGCTAGTTTTACTTTTGCGTTTTTACTGGCTGTAGTTATTTCTTGCTTAATCTTTCTCGGTGTAGGAGTAGATGCAGCTGATGAATCGTCACTATAAGTTAATTCTTTTTTAATTTTTCGTGGTGTTAAGGGCATTGCTAATTCTTCAGTACCAGAAATTTTTCGCTTCTTAGAAGATTTTTTTGTAAAACTATTATTCGTTTCCATAGAAGCGTCTACAATCGAGGAGTGTTTTGTTGATTTTTTTGATTTTTTCGACTTTTTCTTTTTGCTGATCTCTTCAATACAATCTTCAAATTCAGAAGGTGCTTCAGTTTTAATAACATCTAATAAAGCATCAAGTTCTTGTATACCATCCTTTTCTTCTATACCAGAATCACCATTATCACTAGTTTCTTTTTCTTTTTTTAATTTTGTTTTTTTCTAAAAATCGCAAAGAAATAAAGAAAGGTTTAAACTTTAAACTTTAAAGTAAATATAATTGTTAAATAGCTGAGTAATATATTCACCGCTTTCGCTAATGCCTTTTCAGCTCCTGGTGTTAACAATTCACCATCGATGTAAGGAAACACATTTTGTAGATTATATTTCCGTATACGAAATTTAACTTCCTGCTCCATTTGTACTTCATCTTTATCGACTTTATGGGCCACTCGTAAATTGGCACTGAATACACGATACAATATCACACCAACTTGATGGGGTCCAATATGTTTGACCAACCCCGTAAGTTCTGCTCCTTCTACGGGTTGGAATATATAAACATCTGCATTGATATTAATATGCAATCGTGGATCATCAGCACGCATTGCAGCCGTAGTACCCAACACTTTTACTTTCTTAATGTCCAACACTATACCGTTCAAATGTATGTCATAGAAGCCCACCCTACTTCGTACCAAATGTGCCATGAGTACATGTTTAAAATCGGCCAGACAGAATGGTCCCATGGTCAAATGTAAATTTGTATTTATTTTACTTACACATGATCCTTCTTTCTTTGTATAGAGTTCCAATTCTTGTGTGGTATATTTTACATACTCTTGCAGTCTTTTTGCCATTATATTTCTGTTATAGTTCCACTTTTTTTTCTTAAATTTCTATTAAAATTATAAATGCAACAAGCACATTAGACTCGTGTAGTTCGTGAACGAACTAGTTCAATTGCACTACTCACACAATTGAACCATATGATATAGTTCACCATAGTTCAATTGTCATGAATTTCGTCAAAAATTTCGTTTGATTGCTTGTGTGTTTGCTGGCAATCAAGCAGCAGAGACACCACCAAGGTGTAAACCAGTGTTGCAATATATATAAAAGAAAATAATCGCCTAAAATTGTTGTTGTACATTTGTTGGTAACTTTAATTTTATTCTTTTTGGCGAAACATTTGATTTGAAATTGTCAAATTACTAGGAAATCGATGTTGTAGCAATGTATTGTTGGAAAATGAAATTGAAAATACAACAGTTGCAAATAACTTTATGATCGGCGATATTTTTGCAACTAAAAAAGGCGCTTAAATGGAGTGATATGAAAACAGCACATTGTTCACAAATTCACGAAAACTGACAAAATATTCTTGTTCAGTGTAGGCAGTGTTGCCAGGTTTGAGCGTAGTTTTGACGATTTTTAGTACTCAACATTCATATGTGGCATACATGTACATTAAAGTGGGCCTTTTTTGTGGCCCCCTAAAAATTAACTTTTATATTTTTTATGAGGATTCGCAAAATTTTTCGCTGTTAGTGAGCTGGACCATTTTCAAAGAGTATATATATATATTTTTTTATTAATTTTTTTTAGAAGCGTCTTTAAAAGATCTTTCATTTGATACCCCCTCGCAGAAAAAAAAAACGCTGAGTAATTATACAACTACATAAGTTCCAAGTTAATTTTACAAATGTCATGTAAAATTCGAGAAAAGCGATTAAGAAAGTTTACACTAGTTTTTCTTAAAATCTACATGATAAATATTTGCTTTTCCTTTTATCGATTCATTGTCACTTCGCTAATATTTACACATTTTTTTTCTGTGTGTTTTACAGTACACTTTATAGCGTTTTTTTTAACAACTTTTTTGGCAACACTGCACAAAATTGACATTTGATTTATTGTTGTTGTGTTGCAAAAAAAACTACTTCCAGTCTTAAAAAATTTAACAAAACATGAAAATTTTTGTAAAAAAAACAAATTAATTTAAATTAAACATTATATATAAACAAAATAAAGGCAACAAACTAAACTACAAATGGTTTCGGCAACACGAAAACGTATACTTATACTATTGGGCGTTATAGTGCTATTATTTTTGCTAATACGCTTTTTCCTCTACAATGGAACACTATTGGCCGTAAGTATACCCCCACAGCCACAGGGACAGGTGGTACAAAATAATCAACATAAAATTAGCCACGTATGTGTAGAAAATATTTAGCTGACTAAACAAAATGATTAAAGTTTTTGCGGTTTTTTAATTTCTCCCCCCTTGTAGGAAAATAACAGTTATCGAAGAGCTCCAGGGGCACCTGTATTGGTAACTGTTTTCTATGAAGCCTTATGTCCAGATAGTAAACATTTTGTAATTAAACAATTGATGCCAGCCTATAAAGATGCTGCTCCATTAATGGACATACTGCTGATACCCTATGGTAAGGCTTCCACATACACCAATCCCGATGGTAGCTATCGTTTTGATTGCCAACATGGTCCTGTGGAGTGTGAAGCTAATACATATCATGCCTGTACCATAGAAGCTGTACAAGATGCGCAGGCGCGTCTTGATCTTATTGCCTGTATGATACGTGATAATCGTTTGCCCAAAGATGCTTTACATAAGGTAAGTTTTATTATTGGAAATTTTTATTAGATTCATTCATTCATTTCTAAAGACTATGATATTAGGATGTATATTTTTATAAAAGATTTTAGAGGACTTTCTCTTTTATAAAATGTTCAATTTTCTAAAGAAAATTCAATAGATTCTAAGAACTTTTTCTTTTAGAGATTTTAAAGATTTTATTCTATAGAAATTATCGGATTTCTTTAATAAATCCAATTGCTTTTTTCTATTAAATTTATATGTATATCCTCCATATAAAGATGTCCCTGAAAAATAGATTTCCCATTATGCCACTCACAGTTTTCTTGCAAATGGTTCCAAATGGAAGAAATCGAAAAATGCCGAATTTTGGTTGAAAATTGAAGTATTGAAAATTTAATTTTTCATATCATTTATTTATTCAATTAATATACTCAAAATTATTCAGATATGGAATTCTAAGTTCATCGGATATCATTAACCAACTTTGGAATCAAAGATGAACCACGTTTTTTTTTTTTTATTTACCCTGTAACTGGCAAACGATGTTTTGCAACGAAATTCATACCATGTGCTCCATTCGAAAAACAAATAATAAGTTCTTCAACAAAATTGTTTATCTATATAATTATTTTTGGCCAATCTTTGTTGTTTACTTGTTTTGTGTTTAATTAAGCTAATTAGACCTATCTTTATCGTTGCCTAATTTAGGCGATATGATCCAAAATATTTTAGGGTGCATTTTGGAAACTAAAGCATATAAAAGAGAAGTTTTGGACACCAAATATTTCTTTTAACCACGCTCGGAAACTATTTCTATTTTTGCTCCTATTTAAGAAGATATCGCGATTTTCGTTTTTTGGAAAAAGTGAAATTAGGCGAAAAAGTATCTAAACTTCAATTTATATTATTCAAACTTCAGCGCTTTGCTATTAATACTTAATGTCTTCCTTCTGCCAAATTTCATAAAAAAAATCGTCTATTAGTTTATAAGTTAAGACGATGTCCTTTAAAGGAATCCTGATAAAACCCTGTGAGTCCTTGAACTAAAGTAAGGACTTTAATAATAATTAAAGATAAAGCTTTAATCTTACTTATATTTTGTTATAAAGAGATTTTAGTCAAATTAAATTGGGTTTTTAGATTTTTTAAAAACTATGTTTTAAAATATATAGTTTTTGAAATTTTACGATATTTTGATTTTGAAGCAAACCGTTGTCAGCACTTGCAAACCGTTGTCAGCACACAAAAAATTTCTTTGCAAAATATTTAGCAAATTTAGTTTTCAAGCGGAATATATTAATTTCTAAGTATAAAACGCTCATTTGACGCATTTGTGTCCTGAGGCAGCCTTAACCGTTAGAGTGTTAATTTTCAAGATTTTTTAAAATGCCTAACTTGGTGATGTCGATTGCTATTTTCATAATATAATAGTTTAATTATATAAAAAAAAAAATAAATTTAATAAATGAAAATTCGTTTTAAATTAATATTGTAGAAGGTCAATTTATAAATATTTTTAATTTGAGCAAATTAAACAGTTTTTTTCGCTCTCCTGAACATTTGTATGGAAGTAGATAGCTCCGTTTGAATATAAGACGCCTACATCGTTCGACTGGTATCGCCTCCCACTCCATCTTTATTTCTTCAAAAAGAGTTGCCATATTTGTTATATTTTTAAGGCTTACGGCTCTTTTTACGTCACCCCAAAAATGTTCGAAGGGTTTGAAACCTGGACTGGATGATGGCCACTCCAAAAACGTTGATGAAATTGTCTAGAATTGCAGCTGGTGCAATTGTTTGTGAACTTAGCCGTATGCTTCTGATCGTTATCCTGTTGGAATTGCTATATAACAGGCAAATTCTCCTCAGTTCGAGGCAACATTACATTTTTCAATATTTCCATGTACTTTTCTTAATTTAAAATTCCAGCAATTTTATGGATTGCTAATACCAGTATGATGCCTAGCGTACTTTCTCTTCATTCTGGTGTTCCCCAGGGTTCTGTCCTGGGGCCCCTTTTATTTATTCTTTATATTAATGATTTACCTGAAGTGGTAAACTCCCGATTCTGTACAACGTTTATATTTGCTGATGATGTTTTTCTACTTTTTGATGGTAATCGTAGGTTTTCTGAGCTACTGGAAAGTAACATTAATGATTCGCTTGATTTAGTTTCATTATGGACTTTTAATAACTTTTTATCTATGAATCCGTCTAAGTCTAAAGCTATTGCATTTGGACTTACAAATCGCTTTACTAGTGATTTCAATATTTTTTTGGGCAACCAGGAAATTGAGTTTGTGAATCAACTTAAATGTTTAGGCGTTCTGCTTGATGATAGTCTTTCATTTTCATCTCACATTAACTCGATGTGCAGTGGTGTGTGGGGTGCTTTACGCAGGATGTATTCGAGCAACTTATACTTACCTTTCAGTTTTAAACGTAAATTAGCGCATGCTCTATTGATGTCAAGGGTTCTTTATGGTATTGAAGTGGTTTCTGGTACAATTGGAGCTAACTTAACTAGACTTAAGCGGTTAGTTAACACAATCGTACGATTTGTTTATAATGTACGTCGTTATGATCATATTTCTGGTCAAGTGAGTAGTTTTCTAGGCTGTTCTTTTGACAAATTTGTTGAATATCGTTCACTCCTTCTTTTTCATAAAGTTATAAGAACTGGCAAGCCCCTACCATTGAATGAAAGTTTCATTTTTACACGATCAACCAGAAACCCACACTTAGTCATTCCTAGGATTAGGAAATCTATGTTTGAAAGATCATTTGTAGTTAGGATTGCTCGATGTTGGAATTACTTGCCATATGAACTGCTTATTTTTTCGCATTCGAACAACGTTTTCCGATTAAAATTACTGGAATACTTTAATGCTTTATGAATTTTAATTTTACTTACTTTTTTAAATTGCATATGTTATTTATATCCTGTTTTTTGCGGTTTTGGACTTTGTTGCCAATGATTGGGTGTAACTTTTTCTTTAATAATTATGTTGCTATAATATTGCTTTGTGTATATATTACGGCTGGGGAGCCAATATGTTAAGTTGTTGAGTATAAGACTGTTAATTTTTAATATTTTTATATTTGTTATATTTTATTTTTGTAAGATATATTATGTTTAAGATTCTTTCTCAGGAGTATTGCTATGTAATACAGTTCTTGGCCTAGAAGGCTTTGTATTATTGATGAATTAATAAATAAATAAATTGGCCCAACAAAATACCAGGAGAAGCATGCCCACACCATGCTTCACTACACGTGAAACATAGCGAGGGTTAAATTCTTGAATACCCTCACAATATTTTTTCCGTAAAGACTACTGAATGTACACATTAAATTAATTGAAAATCAGTTAAAAAAAAGGACTACTTACTTCTCGTTTCAAAGCATTGTATTTTTTAGTCTATTTTCAACTGTTGAAAAATTAATTGACAAAATCGATAAAAACAATAGATTGTTTTCTTTTTAATTTTTAACGAGCTTTCAACCTCCGTATATTTACAAAAATAAAGCAAATCAAACATATTAGCTAGGTTGATACTAGTATTTCGATATGACTAGAGATCTCATCAGAACCCGAAGTTTTAGAAAAGCTAGAGCCTATATAATAGGCAGAACTTTAACAAAAAACCTATTAATAATCAATTTTGCTCCATTCTTGTCTTCTTAGTAATCAACCACGTCTTTAGGTCTTTTCCTAACAAGCATCATGACGTTACTAAACTTTGAAGACCAAAAATGTTCTATTTATATAAAAAAATTTTAGTGTGTTCTCTGGCTCAAGTAATATTTTTTTTACAGGTTTATTAGTATTTTGTTATATTTCGTTTTTTTCAATACCTAATATAATAAAACAACTTTTTGTTTTAAATAGAAAATTTTAACTGAATATTTTAACTATTACCGAAAGTCCATTTTTTTTTTTGTTAAAAAACATATTTCTTTGGTGCAACTTTTTAAATAACTTTTGAGGGTATAACAAATTTTGGTTAAAACAAATTAATTTCATGAACTTGTTTTTTTTTTTTTTTTTTCTTTTCCAGTGTGCCAAACAGCACAACATCGATAATGTTGATCTCATACAAAAATGTTATGATAGTTCGCATGGTAGTGAATTGTTAAAATTAAATGGTGATGTTACTCATGCCTTAAGACCTGGCATAACATTTATACCCACCATAACATTAGATGGTTCCCAAGGACGACAAGCTGCCATTTTGAAAAACCTTCTAGCGGAAATTTGTAAAATTGCCGGTGATAATGAAAAAGCCGAAGAAATTTGTCAAAAACATCTTTGAAACTAACTTTGTGTATACGATTAAGCAATTTTTTCACAATACAACCCTTAACCCACCACCTGGGACCTTAACTGAGGAATCTTTTAAAAAAAAAAAACTGCGTGAAAATAAAGCAAAATCAATTCTTTTAATTACATTCTATATATCAGTAACTTTTGAGGCGTTTTGTTTAATATAAGTTTATTTAGATAGTAAGCATGTATTTTTTTAAAAACAATGAATTTATCTAAACTTTTTTTCTGATTTGATTATTTTTTTTTTTTTTTTTTTTGAACAAAACTCCAAAGAAAATATATATATTTTTTACTATGAAACAAACATTTTTCTGGTCATCTTGTGTATGTACGTCGCAAGTATTAAAGCTAACAAAACAAAACTATTATATTTTTAAAAATAATTTAAAAAAAAAAAAAAAAAAACGTTCATTAAATTTTGCGAAACACATAATTTTAATTAAGAAAATGTAATTTAATATTAAGTGAAATGTATTTAAATAAAACATGACACATTCTTAAAAACAAAAAACTTTTTCCATTCACGCTGGTGTCCGTGTTTTTTGTCTATTACTCAAATTAAATTATTTTAATTTTATTTTTTTTAACATCCAGCCGGTGCTTATATTCGATTGAAAGCCTTTATTTGTGCCATAAAATATATTACTGCTGCCATAAGATCATAAACTGCATTTACATTTGGCCCCATTTTTTTGGGGGTTTTGTCTGCCATTTTCAAGTTTATTAAGAAAAATTTGCCAGAACAAGTTTATCTTGTTTAGAATTTTGTTGCTAATTAAACCAAATTTCGGAAGCAGTATTCCATTTAAAAACTTGGTTAATCTAAGTTTAAAGGATAATCTACACTCGAAAAACTCGGCCTTACCAGCGAAATCCGGTTTATAAACTAGATTTCGATCATATGGTAATGTATAAAATGATACAAAAACTAGATTTCGAAATCTAGTTTTAAAGGACAACCAAAAATAAGATACAGCTTGTTTTTTATTTGAAAGGATAGAACACAAATTCTGATCTTGAAATTATGAACAGTTTACGCTTTATTTGTTAAGAGCTTTTTTAAGCTTAATTTTTGATATTATCTTATTTTTTAGCTTATTTTCTAAATATTAACTTTTTTCTTTAAAAAATTAAGCTTATTTTAGCTTTTGTCTTTTAAAATAGGTCTTTTTCGATTTTTTTGTTTCCTGCAATTGGTATTTTTAGGTATTTTTTTAATTGAAAGCTGAAAATTTAATGTTAAAAGTGATGGAGGGGACAACAAATTAGTTTATTAAAATATTTTTTTATAGCAATTTTAACTTTAAATCATAAGAAAAACAATTTCTCTATTAAAACTTTGTTTAACTGGCGAAGTTCCAAGGAACTTGTGGAAACAATTTTAATAAAAAACAAATTAACGGTTGACTTTTTTTAATTTAACAGCTAATTTTTTAATTTTAACGGCCTATTTTAAAGCTTTTCGAGATTGAAAATGAATATTATTCAAATTCGAGGCCATACTCTATATTTCCTTATAAAGATATTGTCCTAACAAATAATCTATAGAGTTTTTGAATAAAAAAAACAAGAGTGAAAATAAAAAGGAGAATAAAAATAATACCAAAGGTAGAGCATGCACATAACGAACAAGTTTTCAATTTATTTTTGATCAATGGAGATAATCTTTAACTTCGAGCTCATATATTAGTTCTCATTTAGTGAGAAAACTAGTTTATATGAATGTTTGATGTTTTGCATGGGATTGTCACTTCTTTCAAAACGTGTTCTGATGATGGAAACCTAAAAAATTCCCGAATTAGATCTATCAACACATCCGTGAAAGTGGTGAATTAATAAATTTGAAAACAAAAACTCTATAGATTATTTGTTAGGACAATATCCTAATAAAGAAATATAGAGTATGGACTCGAACTTAAATAATTTTTATTTTCATTGCACAATTAAAGGTCGACACTTACAATGTCAATCGAAATTCGGGGAGTTTGTTTTCTTTTTGGTAATAAAGAGAACAAAAATTTATTTTTCGTTAAAAAAATTTCAATACTGGAAAAAAATTCTAAAATTTCAAAATTGTAGATGAAAAGTTGAGGATTAAAAATTTATCATAAAAAAACTTAATTTTGATTAGACAAAATTTGTGGCCTATGCCGCGAGTTATTCAAAAAAATCAATATTCAACACTGAATATTGAATTTTAAATGGAATAACGCTAGTAATCAGAATTGATCTACAATCAGTTCTGATTTGAATGAAACTTTTCATAAATATTTTTTAACTCTATCCACAACTTTTTTACTTCTGCCCGAAGCAACATCCACCCAATGTCCAAATTCGATTCTACCTGATGATGTCAGTTGGTCAAACGAAGTACCGAGAACTACTAAACAATTAATTTTTGAATATTTTTTATTAACCTTATTTGGTATTATATATAGCGACTTTTTGCAAAAAAAAGAACTGTTTTATTTTGTTGAAAATTGTTCTTTAGGGCTTCAGCGGCAACTTTTGTTCTGCGACTTTTTCATAATTCCGTTATTTACAAAATTACCGTTATTTTTAGGTTATTGGAGAAAATCAAAATTTTGACCTTTAAATTTCCAGAATTTCACCAAATGATGTTTGGAAAGTTTGTACAAAATCCTTTGGCGAGTATTTTTGCTGAACATATGAACTCATAATATTTGCAAATACAGGGTGTTTTGATGGATTTTTCAATAAAAATGAATTTTTCTCCTTCTAGTGGCAATAATTTGTACTTATTTGTAAATAACCGAATGAGAAAGAAAATATCTATAAGATAATGAAATAGTTTCAAATTTATATTTAAATAAGGATGTAACTTAAATTTATCATTAAAGTTTTGTACGTACTACAATGAATGGATAAAATTTGCTGAAAATAGGCTTTAATGTACGGCACAAATTGGGCTGAATATTATGATTTGAAAGTCAACATAGTTGTTGATGACTATAATATCTAAAATACTGCGGTGGTGCTTGAAGATTACATTCCTATTTCAAAAGTTATATGTGAATGAAGGTGAAAAGAACGCATTTTTTAAATTTTTTCGCTTTTTTTTAACATTTTCCAAATGTTCTTGTAAACGAAAAAATGCTATCGTCACGCACCACCGCAGAATTTTAGATTTTGAAGTCATTAACAACTGTGTTGAATGGCAAGACATAATATTCAGCCCAATTTGTGCCGCGTTAAATGTTAGCAGTAGTATTTTCTTACTTCCAAGTTTCGTTGTTGCCATTTTTTTTCTCAGTGTATTATTGCAACTATATCCGAAAATGGAAGATTACTACCCAAACTAACTACACAACAAATAAAAACATTGACTTTGTAGCTGTTAACATAAATGCGTTAAATTCATAAAAAGTTAAAAAATCCAAGTTTCTAAATTTCCGTTTTAGGACAAGTGAGGGACACTAATTAGCAATTAAGGTAACTGGACTCTACCCCCGAAACATTAAAAATCATTCGGCATTCATAGCTTGAAAGTCAAAAAGTACATTTTTTGGCATATTGCTAATTACACTGTGCAACAAGAAAAAACATCCCGTACCATTCCAACAGAAAATGAAAGTAGACCATTAGTAGACTAAAACCCCCAAAGGGTTTTGAAATCTTTGCTCTTGTTTTGTTTTTATATGCCCTTGAAATTGACTCTTTTTTAGCATATTTTTGCTCTTTTTTTACCATGGATGAAAATAAAATGTTGAAATGGGTATGGGATATAAAATGCAATAACGACGAAAGCCAGGACTGTTTCACACAGACTGTTTGGTAGCTTCTTTAGAAGTGTGGTGTTCAAAATGAGCTAAATCGGTCCATCGCTTCAAAAGTTATGAGTGAAAATGTAAGGCTTCCTCAAAATTTTTAATACAGATGTGCGAATTTTACTAAATTACGTGACTTGTCCATTTCGTCAGCCATTCCCAAGATAATTAATAAATAATATATTTGAATCTGAGCAGCTTTTTTTCGATTTGAATTCTGTTTTTCATTGAAATTAACAAAATTTACCATATTCCAATAGCAGTATATCAGTAACAAACTGCTAAACTAAACTAAGATTAACAATAATCTATATACTAAATACTAGCCCTTAGAGATAGTATTCACAAAAACAAAAGAATTATTGATTATGATTATTTTTTATTTCATTTGTTATGTTGTATGTCACATAAAATATCATATATTTATATGAAATACTTTAAAAAGGATTTATTTGTTTCCTAAGTTAAACATACATTAAACATAAAAAAATTTAATTTTAAAGAACTTGAAAAAATCAATCAAGTTTCACTAGAATGAACGAGCTACTGAAACATTTCATTAAATTAATGTTTAACTAAAAAAAACTTAAATAGACTACCCTTTGAAAAAGTCAACAAAAAATTGACGAAACGTCAGGGAACATGTAATAAACCGTTGTTTTAATTACATTAATAACTCTAGTCCTTATTAGCTCAAAAATTAAATTACAAAATAAGAAAAGTCTTAAAAATTAGTTTTAATTGTAGTGTATGAAAAATATGATGAAATCCCTTCATTTGATGGGGGTTAGTATTAAATTAAAGGCATTTTGGAAGCCATTTAAAGTCAAGTGTTTCGAAGTGGAAAAGCAGCATATACAATTTTTTTTATATGCGATAAAAAAAAAATAATTTTTTAAGAATGAATTCGTTTTATTATTGATGGGAGTTTTAAGGTTTTTCAATTGCCATCTTTAGGCATTTCGCCCGATACAACTCTTCAACTAAGTGTGTGTAGGTTTTGATCATATTCTGCCAACCTTCAGTTTCCATAACATCGATCGCATGAGCATTTATAAAATCAATTGTTTGCTTTTTTAATTGCTGACAAATATGGAGATCAGCTAATATTAATGTCTCGGCTGCCATTTCAACGGAGAGTTTTTTGCCTAATGCTTCTTCACACTTTTCTTTCAAATCCATCACATTATACTTATCGGCAGCTGCTAAGAGATCATGGGCCACTTCATCTAAAATGGGTGCGTTGTCAGTGTAAATGAAACGTAACAATTCCTCGAATACTTTATGATCAATATCCGAAATGGCTACACAATTAGTTTTGGATTCTTTCATTTCATGTTCAAACATGGCATCAAAGACATCACTACGAGCAGCCAATATACTTTTATGTGCTCGGATTTTATCGCCACCCACGTCAAACTCAACATCGTAATATTTTCCATTGATAAACATCTTTTCCAAATCTTGGATTAATTTAGAGATGGAATTTTCATTTGCACATTCAATAGCGGAGACAGTCATATCAAAATAAATGGTTAAATCATCCACATTCAGCAGAAAATTAATTCGACTGCTTGATAAGTCACAACCATAACTTTTCACTTTTCCATATATATAGCTTGATTTTTGTATAAGCATTTTCTGACCAATAACATTTGGTATGGAAAGTTCATATTCTACTTTTATGTCTGGTGCGTTACCGGTAATTAATTGTAAGTATATATAATCATTATAAGCAGAAATACCCAAACGCCACTCTAATGCAACTTTTTTTGTATTAACAGAAAACGTGTTAGACATCTGTTCTTCATCATTATTGCTGAAATTTCGGATTGTCCAACAGCAACTAGCTTTGGACATGGAATAATTGGGATAAGAAACATTCCATGACATGATTAGAATTAAGATGAGTGTAAAAATATGTATTTTTTTCACAAAATTGAATATAATTTTTTTTTTTTTGAGTTATTAAATGTAGATGGCGGTATAAACAATACACAAATTGCCAAGTTATAGAAGGCGTTTAATAACTCGAACGCTTGAAAAAAGTATGCACCACAATTGTTTAGAGGGTGCCTGATGAAAACGTCTTCCGGTGGACGCTCGACGCGCCTTGTAAAAACGAGCCAGAATCACGCGCTCAATGAAGTAAGCACCCCGATGGTAGATCAGGATTATTGTAAACAAACCGATGGGCATTGAAAAATACCTACTTCCAAATATAAAATTTAATGTCTAATACCAAGATATATTGATATAGGTAGTCTTACTAGAACAACAGCTACAACAAACAACTACAAACAATACAAAAACAACATGGTTTTGACATTTCAAAATACTCAAGATACAGTCTTTGTACTGTCAAAACCATGTAAGAAATGTCAAAACCAGGTAAGAGGAAGATAAACAGCTGGGCTACTAAAACTACCTTTTAAATGTATCTTGGTCTAATACAAATAACAGTTTAACTATTTTTTATTTTTGTAACGCGAGGCAGTCTAGAGTTGTTTGTGTAGTTCGTGAACGACCTAGCTCAATTGCACTGGTCTTTACTTTGAACTAGTGAGCTAGTTCGCAATCTTCAGCTCTTTTAGGTCTTTCGCTCTTTTCGTTCTTTTTGTGTTTTCTTTTTTTCTTTTTTTTATGTTGCTTTTGAGTTAAATTTTGTTTATTTTGTTTGTTTTTTAAACTTAAAAAAAGGGTCTAATATGCATAATTCGTTTTAAAAATGATCAAATAAACGATCTAAACAACGATTGAACGGAATTGTCAAAGATCGAAAAGAGCGACATAGTTCATTTAGACCAATTGACCAAGAAAGAGCGCTCACTCAAACGAACTAGATTGTCCAAGTCTAGCAGTCACTGAAGTTTGCTGTAAATTGAGGCTTGGTTAGCCAGCCGTAACTTAATGTAAAACTAGCTTAATGAATCAGCTATTAGAAATTGTTCTGTGTAAAGCAATAAAAGCGATTATCCATTTTAAATGTCACGTAAACGGAACGGCTGAAACTGTAAAAACAAAATTCTACGCTACCTAATATTCTTATTTAACTTTTGCTATTATCAGTGTGTATGTAATTTTTTTTCATTAATAATTTAGTAGTATTTAAAATAATATACAATAAATTCTTAAAAATATTATTTTTGTACATAATTTTTTATCAAAAGCTCTGTGGAATATCATTATTTCTTATAAAATATACAATTTCTCTTTTAAAAACATTAGATTTGAAAAAAAAAACATAATTTTTATTTTTAATAAAATTATATCAAACTTGTACATTAGATTTGTTTTAGATTTTGTATCGCTTGGAAGCATATATGTGTTGTCCTTTGTAGAAGAGTGAACGTTGGTTTGCAGTTGTTGTTGCTTTTGGTAGTCTGAAGTTATGAGCATTCCTTAGTTGATACGGTTGTATATCTCCAACATAATTAAGTTGTTCTATTAAATATTCTGCTGCATTTCCCGTTTTCAGTTTTTGTATAAAGTGTAGTGTATTCATTTCAAGTTTTTGTTTTATATTGAATCATGTCATATTGGAAGGTTGTACAATATATTGGGAAAAATCAAAAAGGGGATTATTATTGCGCAACCAAGAAATGTGAAAAATATTTTGTAGTGGGTTGGTCACATTGTGCAATTTGTATATCCCTCCACAACCGAACAAAAGTGTAATGCCATATTTTGTGCAAAAGTATATCTTAATGCCCCGTGTAGGGCAAAGTAATAATTATAATAATATTGGTGATAAAATTTTTAATCATATTGCAAAGTGTATGGGTGGGTTACCTTTACACAGAAAAAACAGTAGCTTGAAATGTTTATAAATTGTAGTTTTTCATATAAAAATTCTTTAAAAAAAAATTCAAAATTACTAAAAAGCAACAAAATGGTGTTTGTATTTACAAATCATCATTGTTGGGGGCAATTAAAAAAAACTTTTTTTTTTGTATTTACAAAAATGCTCTTCTAGGCATGTTTAATATTACCAACAGAATTTTGTAATTTATTTCTATGTACATTTACGTGGCATTTGCAAACAGTTTGGCAAAGTTTGGTTTGTTCACTAGTTTTTTATTTGTTTGTGTCAAAAACACATTCTACGTGTTAAAAGTTCTAAATTAAATGACACCGGCGCGTGTACGTTAAAGTTACATTACAGCAACAGTTGGCTAACCCAGCCTTTACTAGTAAACTAGAGTTTTGTCCACAGATTATCTAATGGCAGTGTTGCCATGTATCGATTTATCGTGATTTTAACGATTTTTATACTCAGAATAAGTGTTCACAATGCAAGCTAAAACTAAAGGCGAAAATATTTTAACATACATTTTGTATCATATGCAAAAATACGCTAAGCTACGAACAAAATTCAGCTTTTCATACAAAATGTATGTGAACATTTTTTCGCTTTTAGTTTTAGCTTTAATTGTGAACATTTTTTTACAATGTTTCTACAATTAAGCGTTTTTTATACCAGTTTTAGCTGTTTTTTTTATTCATTTATGTTGTCAACAGTATTAGTGAAAGCAATTTTTGTTTTGTTTATTAATCAAAATACAAAATGCAATTTTCGACGTGGCACACAAATTCTCTATGCGCAATTCTTTTAATTATATTTTTAAAGATTGTTGCAACACAAGTTGTTTCCCAAGATGTGCCTAAGCCATGGTATGAAAATCTTCCAGCTGTGGCTATGGACTACAAGGTAAGTGACCATCGAAGTTTTTCAAAAGAGGCTGGGGTTTTTTCAAAATTATAATTTTGTAATCCTGACGCATTCAACAGGTTCACATAGATGCCGGAAAGGAAGACTGTTACCATCAATATGTACAACCAGGAGCTACATTTTATGTATCATTTAGTGTGAGTTTTACAAAATTGAATCAAAAGAAAGTCAATTCGAATTCCACATTTTGATTGTGTTTCATTTTTATTTTATAGGTTGTTCGTGGTGGTGATGGTATGGCTGGATTTGCCGTACGTAACCCAGCCGGTCAAATAGTTAAACCCTATCAATGGCAAGCTACAGCTGATTACACAGATCAAGTATCGCCCGGTGGCTACTATTCCGTTTGCATAGATAATCAATTTTCACGGTTTGCTGGCAAACTCGTTAATATTTATATAACCGTAGTCAAGTATGATGCCTGGGATAAATATGCTAAAGAAATTGAAGAACTACAACTTAATATGGAAAACTTTACAGTGAGTATGAGGACGATATGGAAATTCATAATTTTCAATTGTATTTCATATCAAATTTATTTCAGAATTTATCCATTGAATTTCAGTTTTATCAATTGTTTTTCAGACTTACTGTTTACCATCCTAATCATTTTTTTCTTAGGCAATAAGTCAGAAAAATGTATGTTTGTTTGGTATTAACGAAAAACAGCAGTTTCTGACTTAAAGCCTTTTTGCCTAACTTCAAAGATTTATCAACTGTATTTCAGAAATTAACAATTGAATTTCAGTTTTACCAGTTGTATTTTAGAAATTTTCAATTGTATTTCATATCAATAATTTCTGATTGAAAAACAATTGATGATTTCTGAAATACAATTAATAATTTCTGAAATACAATTGATAAAACTGAAATAAAATTAATAATTTCGGAAATACAATTGGAAATTTTTGAAAAAGAATTTATCAATATTATTTCAGAAATTATCTGTTGTATTTCAGATATAACAATTGAAGGGCTTAAGTAAAGAAGTTCATAGTCAGAAAAATGGTAGCAAAAGGGTCTTTCTTGATACTTGTAAAAAGTGCCAAAGTGTGTCTTCTATTACATGACATTCTTCGGAAGACTATAAGACAGTAAATACCATTTTATTAAGTCAATGTGGCTTATCAAGTTTTTGCAGAAATTTTATTTAGAATTTTTTAAATTTGAAGAAATGATATTTGTATTTTAGGCATTTAGTGCTGTAGAATCTTGTATTAAATGCCAAGATATTTTAGCACTACTTACAAGTATTTGTTGCTTGAAAATCCTGTAAAATAGCAACTATTTCCTCAAAATAAAAAAATCTTAAAGTGAATTTCTGCAATAACTTGATAAGCCAAGTGGATTTGAAAAAATTGGTTTCACTGCCTTATAGTCTTAAAGCGATGGACATGTAATAGAAGACACCTCTTGGCACTTAGTACAAGTATCTAGAATATAAAAGTCCAGAAAACAGCGACTTTTTCTTAAAAATAAGAAAATCTTAAATAAAATTTCTGCAAAAACATTATAAGCCACATTGATTTTAAAGAAATGGTTTTCAACGACTTCTAGGCAGCTGTTAAGCAAGATATTCGAGCTATAAATGCTTGTAATAAGTGACAGTATGTGTGGTCTATTACATATCCGTCGGTGGAAGTCTGTAAAGAGTGTAAAAACCATTTTATTACGTCAATGTGGCTTATCAAGTTTTTGCACAAATTTTATTTGGAATTATTTAATTTTAAAGATTAGGTAGCTTTTTTGAAGGATTTTCATGATATATATACTTGGTTTAAGTGCAAAGATGTGTCTTCTATTTCATGTCCATCGCTGGGAGACTAATAGACAGTAAAACCCATTTTGTTAAATTAATGTGTCTTATCAAGTTGTTTCAGAATATTTTTATTTTAAAGAATAGATAGCTGATTTGACAGATTTTCGTGATAAATATACTTGTTGTAAGTGCAAAGATGTGGCTTCTTTTACATGTTGCTCGCTGGGAGACTAGAAGACAGTAAAACACATTTTAATAAATTAATGTGGCTTATCAAGTTTTTACAGAAACTTTATTTAGAATTTAGAATAACTTGATAAGCCACAAAAGTTTAAATAAATCATACATCGGTGGTTTCTTAAATGATTAGATCATCTGTTGGCAAATAATCGTTATCCACCATACTTCAATCAATATATTTACCAAAAAATTCTAAGTTTGCTTTTATTTTCTTCAGAGTTAATCTTTTTGTTCAGAAGTGTATCTTATTGGTGTGGCATATCATGTTCTTGCGTAAAAAAATATTGAAATATAGTCGAATTGTAAAAAGTAACATTTGCTCTAGATCTGAAAGTATTTGGAATATAGCTTAAATCATTTAAGTGGATGTTGATACCACGTTAGGTAATGCAATGAACACATAAAATCATTTTTTGAAAACGTGTGGCTTATCATGTTTTTGCACTAAGACCTTCAATTGTATTCCAGTAAATCGTCGGCTTTATATTGTTTTGCCGTATATGCATAGGTTTTGCTGTATACAAATATCAATTGTGTTTCCGTTTTATCAATTGTTTTTCAAAAATGTATTAATTGTATTTCAGATTTAACAATTGTATTTCAGAAATTATCAATTGTGCTTCAGAAATTATCATTTGTATTTCAGAAATTTTTCATTAGTATTTCTTAAATACAATTGGTAATTTCTAAAGCACATGTGGTCTAGAATTGGGTATTGAAAAAAAAAAAAAATACTCCACAAATAGCTTGAAAACACTACATTTCCGATTTCAGAAAAATCTTTAAAAAAAAAAAAAAAAATATGTAGACAAATTTCAAAGTTATGACAACATAGGCTTACAAAAATTTAAAAAGGTCAGGACCCTAGGACTTACACATACTTTTCTTAAGGTTTGTCGCATAGTATAATTTAGTAATATGACTCAATAAAAAATTCATGATGTAGTGGTATTAAGTGGTATAGGTGTAGTGGTATTAAGAACCATACGTGCACATAAAATTACAAATGGTACTATATTATACTACGCTGAATCCGAATCTGACCTCGGAATTTCTCCAACACATTAGGTTTTTGAGATATCTTATTTTTTCCTATATTCGGGACATAACAACATCGTGTTTATGACTTTTTCTCAGTTTCAGTTTGAACCTTTCTAATATGTCTTATCAGGATTTTGAGATATCTTAACATAAAACTTAGAAAAACACTGGTTTTTGCTATATTCGGGACGTTATAACATCGAGGATAATTAACTTGTTATGCCATCTGAAATTTCTCCCAACCTTTATAATATCTTTTTCCATTCCGGAAAAAACGTAATTTTAAATTTTTAGATATAGTATTTTCTGTATAAATACGACGGACGATTTTTCAAAGAAAAATAAAATATCAGAAAGGGATTCCCCCTATTGTTTTCTAAACCAGATCTATACGATAATACGCAATGTTATGACGTCCAGAATATTGAGAAAAATCGGATTTTTCTAAACTTTATGTTAAGATATCTCGAAAACCTGTGATAGAGTAATTCCGATGTCAGATTCGGATTCGGATGCATGGCACCTCAAGCCTTTAGAAAAGTGTGTTATAATACTAGTATATTTACTCTATAAAATTTTGTAGGCCTGTATAGTCATAACTAGGGTAATCAAAAAACAGCTTTTAAAGCAATATTTTAAGCGCTTAAAAAAAGCTCGAAAAACAGTAAACCGTTGAAATATAAAAATAAGCCGTTATTTATTTATTTATTTATTTATTTATTTATTAATCCATATTGTAATACAAAGCCATTAAAGCCAAAAAACGTATTACATAGCAATACAATCCTGAGTATAGTACTTAACCTAATATATACAAATAACTTATGTAAATATAAATCATGCATAAATAACTGCACCCATCAATTTAACTTTAACTTATTGGCTCCCCAGCCGTAACAAATTATAAAAAGTACTATTAAAAAGAGATTCAGTTAAGTAATTATAATCCGGTAATTTTCACAACTCATATCAAGCAATAAGAATCATAGAAGCAAGTCCCAAGATAATTAACAGCTACTGTACAGAAAACATAAAAATCTATCGCAATAAACTTGAGAAGTGCTTCATAAGCTTAAGGCGAAACACATTATTGGATTGCGAAAAGATACGCAATTCATGCGGTAAACGATTCCAACAGCGAGCCACCCTTACAATAAAAGATCTCTCAAACACAGAACACCTGATTCTAGGTATTATAATTTGCTTATTCCTAGTAGACCGCGAAAAAGTAAATTCTTTACATAACAGGACAGGTATGCCACTTTTAATAATGCGATGAAATAGGAGAATATTACGGTACTTAACGAATTTATCAAAGTGGCACCCTAAGAATTTCTTCACAAATTCAGAAATATGTTCACGTCTACGGACATTAAACACATACCGAACCACAGCATTAACAACTCGCTCCAATATCTTTAAGTTCGAGGCAATGGTCCCTGATACCAGCTCAAGTCCATATAAGATCTGCGGCATAAGAAGTGCATGAGCTAGTCTACATTTAACCTGAAAAGGCAGAAAAATATTCGTGGAATATATTCTACGTAAAGTACAAGAAACCCTACGATGTACAGATTCAAAATGAGACTCATAACTAAGCCTGTTATCAATGATAATACCCAAACATCTATGTTGGCTTACAAAATCGATCTTAGAGTTCCGAATAAAAATCTCAAAACCATTCACAAAGTTCTCTGACGATCCAAACAATATAGCCTTAGATTTAGAGGGGTTAACAACCAGCGAATTACTAGAAGACCACAGGTAGATCCCATTAAGGCAGTAGTTAATATTAGCCTCTAATACATCGGCAAAATCTCGACCAGTACTAAACAAAAGCAAAATATCATCTGCAAATAAAAACGGCTTACACATACTAGAACTTAGAACTGCAGGTAAATCATTAATGTAAAGTATAAATAAGAGGGGGCCCAAAACCGACCCCTGAGGAACTCCAGATGTAAGTGAAAGAATACTAGAAAGCCTACCATCTAAATCTACAAACTGTGATCTATCACATAAATAAGACAATATGAGTTTACAAGCCGACTTTGAAAAGTTGAAGAATTCCTTAAGTTTTATAATCATAGTAGAGTAACATATAGAATTAAAAGCTTTGGTTAAATCAAGAGAAACTAGCACACTTAACTTATTGTCGTTCTCACAACTTCTAATAGCATCAGTTAGATTTAGCAAAAGCGATGTAGTATTAAATCCTCGGCGAAAAGCATACTGAGAATCAAAAATTTCATTCCTGGTAGAGATAAGCATTTGATCCTTAATAATATGTTCCACCACCTTGGACAGCGCAGGTAGAATAGAGATTGGTCTCAAATCATCAGGACCACGGACAGTACCAGATTTCGGAATAGGAACAACCCGTGCAATCTTCCACGCCGAAGGAAACACGGAAGTGGTCAAAATAGCATTAACTAAATGCAAAAAAAGACCAGAAATATGAGGATAAATAAGTTTCAAAAACTGAATGGAAACATTATCAACACCAATTGACTTGGACTTTACCTTATTTAAGGCTTCAAAAACTTCATATTCAGTAACACAATGAAAAGAAAATGCACCATCCATATCGTCAAAATGATCAAAATCTACTTCAAAGTCCCGAGCAGTGCCTATACCACGAACAAAGTACGCATTCATTACATCCACATCACCATCACAAACGATATCACTAGAATTAACGCATCCAGCTCTCTTTAATACCTTCCACATTCCAGAAGTATCCAACCCCCCAAACAGTTTAGCGTAATGCTTTCTCTTTTCCCTTCTAATGGTTGATTTCACTCTGTTTCGAAATTTACAAAATACACTCCATTTATGACTTGTAGGATCAGTTTGATACGCAGAAAAAGCCAGATCTCGAAGAGATCTTGCCAGCACAATAGTTCTAGCCTTCATCCAAACATCATCACCGGATGAACGAAAAAAACGCCTAACAGGCACAAAAGTATAAAGTTTTTCAATAAGAGAATCAAATAAGAAGCATTTATTATTAACATCAACCGCCTCAAAAATTTGTGAAAAATCAAAATTCACCAAAAAAGCTAATAAGCCATTCCAATCAATGTTATTGAAGTCAAGGTACTCAACAGATGAATCAACACGTTCTAAATTCATATTAAAAGATGAAAAAATAAGAGCATGATGGGAAATAGATGGACACTGCACCTGACCAGAAATATTAACCAAAGAGCGATCACTCACTAACATAAAATCAATCAATGAGGTAGATTGATGTTGCACATCAAAGTGAGAAGGCCTAGAATTGTGGCAAATGGACAAGTTAGATCTAGTACAAAAGAATGTACTAAATTAGACTTTGCTGCATTGAAGAGGTTGCAATTAAAATCGCCAACAACTATTACATTTGAATAATTAAGGAAAAGCTCATAATGAAGGTCCTCAAACTTTCCAAAATCAGCAGGCGGTGGCAAGTACACTACACCAAATAAAACTTTACAATTCCCAAAATACAGCTCTAAAAAAAGTGACTCACATTTATCAAATATCGCAACTTTAGACACAATTTTAAATTTAAGTTCGCTAGAAATGTAAATTCCAACACCACCACCCCTTGCACCCACACGATCATTACGGCAGAACTTGTACCCAGGTATCTCAACAGAAAGACTCGAAACATTCTTAGTTAACCAGGTCTCAGAAATACCAATCACATCAAAAACAGAACCACCAATCACACTCTTAATTTCATCAAATTTAGAAGTTCTAAATGCAGGTTTCAAACTGTTACAGTTAATATGAGCAACATTAAACTTTCCCATATATGGTCGCAATTCAGCCTTAAGATATGAGTTGTCACTAACTACCGGACCAAGATTTTCATTAAAAGACATTAAAGTTAAAAAATACGGCTACAGTGGGGAACCAAAAGTAACAAAATGATTGAGCAAAAATATAAGTCAATATATACATTTTTATACTAATCCTGATAAATATTAGACAGCCAATAAAAGCAGCATAAAAAGTTTTAGAGCAAAAAACAATAATTAATTATATTAGTTTACAAAGACTCAATATGAGCAAAAAAATATATAAGAACCAAGATATAACGCCAAAACTCAAGTCAAACCTTGAACACAAGGGAATATAAAATTTCACGATAACGTTATATCGTGAAATTTTATATTCCCTTGTTAAATTAAATTAAAAAAATAAAGCGTTTCGGGTAAATAAAACAATACGGGTAAAGCGTTAATATTTTTCCTTCAAAATTTGGGTAAATCTTCTACCCCTTCTACATTGGCCCTCTGAAGAATTATGGTGACGCGAAATGAAACATGTAAGGACCTGTAAGTAGATAAAGTCTGCTTTAAATTAGCGTATGATGCGTATTGCACGGTTTTTTGTTTAACAAAATACAAATGATGTTGAACTCGAATAATCAGTTCGGCCAGAAAATGCATTTGGTCTGTATTCGGTATTTTAAAGCATTATGGACAAATTTGGCGGATGAAAAAATGTTTATTGGGCTGATGTAGTTAAGCAATGAATTCACTGTTCGGCCTCAGAAAGTTCGGCCAAATTGAAAATAGTTCGGCGGCCGAACTTTTAACTTTATAGCTAAACTTTGGCTTTTCTCTTAAATTTTATACACAAAATCGAATTAAATCGGCTCAACAAACATGTTTCCAATGCCAAAATTTATCATCATTGCCTCTAGATATCAAAAAACCGACAAAATATAGGTTTTTGGCCGAACTGTTCGGTCGGACACTACAAATTAGGCTTAAATAAGCAATATAAAAAAATAAGTCAAAAAAAAGCTCTAACAAATATTGCTTAAAATTTTCATAATTTCATGATCGGAACTTGTATTTAGTCTAAATAATTCTATCCTTTCAAATAAAAAACAAGCTCTAGCTTAATTTTGGTTGCCCTAGTCACAACTTTTAAATTTTTATACAGATTTTTTCTTAAATAAGTTTTTCTTAAATCGTAAATATACCCCCTATACTCGCTTTTTGGGGATTATTTTTTTTTTATCAATACCTAATTCTAGACCACATGGGGAAATACAATTGAAGGATTTATGGTAAAAACTTTATAAGCCACATTGGTTTATCCATTGATTAGAAACACTTATTACAAGTACCTATAGTAAACACGTCCTGCAAAAGTCAAATTTTTTCCATGTTTTCAACATTTAAAGGGCGAAAACAAACTAAAACTAGAATGTGGCTTATCAAGTTTTTACAATAAGCCCTTCAGTTGATGATTTCTATAGTACAATTGATAATTTCTGAAATACAATTGAAGAGCTTATTGTAAAAACTTGGTAAGCCACATTTTGTTTTTAGTTTGTTTTCGCATTTTAAAGGTTGAAAGAATGTAAAAAATATGACGTTTTCAGGACAGTTATACTCATCAAATATTAATCAATGGATGTCTAGAAAACAGCGAAAATTCATAAAACAACAAATGTGGCTTATCATGTTTTTACAAGAATCCCTTCAATTGATTATTTCTGAAATACAATTGTTAAATCTGAAATACAATTGATTCTAAAATACAATTGATAAAACCATGGATGTCAGGCAATACCGCTAAAATACCGTTATCGATTCAAAACCCTTTGACTATGGTTATCCCTAAAATACCGTTACCGAAATAATTGAAATATCGTTATCTGTGAAATACCGTTACTGATACAACTAAAATACCAATATCCTTAAAATACCGTTACTGATATAACTAAAATACCAATATCCTTAAAATACCGTTACCGAAATAACTAAAATACCGTTATTGCTAAAATACCGTTACCGAAATAATTGAAGTAGCGTTATCCTTAAAACACCGTTACCGAAATAATAATATCGGAAGAAAAAAAAATAGTCGCTGTTAATAGATCATAAACTAGTTTGATCATTGGAATTTGGGCGCAACGGAGCTTAAAAATATCGGTGTTCATTTACATAACCTGAATAATAATATCACGTTACCTCTAAAATACCGTTACCGAAATAACAGTAAAACCGTTATTCTTAAAATAACGTTACCGAAATAACTCAAACGTTACCACCAAAATACCGTTACCGCCAAAGTGCCGTTACCGAAATAAGTGAAATACCGTTAAAGCTAAAACCGATACCATAACATATGAAATAACGTTGTCCCTAAAATACCGTTACCGAAATAAACGAAATTAGCGTTACCCTACCAATATCTGAATCGAATCGGTTACCATCCATGGATAAAACTGAAATACAATTGTTAAATCTGAAATACAATTGATATTTTCTGAAATACAATTGTTAAATCTGAAATACAATTGATCATTTCTGAAATACAATTGTTAAATCTGAAATACAATTGAACATTTCTAAAATACAATTGTTAAATCTGAAGTACAATTGATAACTTCTGAAATACAATTGCAAATGGTGTAGTTTTGTTTTTCTAATTTCATTTTATTTATATTCTTTTAGACAACTATTGGTACCGTGGAACGTAATATTAATGATATGCTTGCCTATCAATATCACAGTAGAAATCGTGAAGCTATCGATTATGCTTTAGTTATTGATAATAATTCCTATATACAGACATTTTCTATCTGCCAAATTTTAGTCATTATCTTTACATGTTCTGTGCAAGTAAGTATTAATTTGTAGACAATTTATTACACATAATTATACCCTCCTCCCTCCACACACTTTAATAAGGGTTATATATCAGTTTAGTCATTACGTTTTTAGCGCATCGAAATATATGGGTATAAGACTACATAAAGTATATATGACGAACTTCAATAATTTTCGACACTTTGAGAAAAAAAAATCAATTATCGCCCATGTCCTGTGTTTCTTACTTTTTGAATGCGAATGGATTTGAAAAACACATGAAAAGGAAATTTGGTGCTTTATAATCCCCATAAATGTATAAATTTCGAACTAATATTCGAAAAACGTTGAAATATTTTCGAAAACATATGTTCTCTGTTAGTTGTTAATATTTGTTGATCAATTCAATACACATTTCCAGTCCGACTCAAAATAATCGGCGGCTGCGGCGTAGCAAAAAACTATCGGCGGCGGCTCAAGCCGATGGACGAATACGTCCAAAAACCGCTCGCACACAGAATTAACTAACAAAATTATGATTCAAACGTTATATAGAAACAACACATTGAAATATGTTTTCATAATGTTATTTTTTATAATTGAGAATTTAAGAACTGCCCGATTAAGTTTTGTGTATATGTTAGCCGATGTTTATGCATGCTAAATTCATTCGCGTTAATCATTTATATCTAACGGCTCCAAAATTATGGCGGCTATAAGTTTCAAGCTAATTAAAAAATATAAAAATTACATTTTTTGCTTGGATTTAATTAAAGCTACATCAATTTATAGATCAGAATGTATTTATACATTACATTATCAAAAAAATACACCAAAAAATAATTTGTTGTCTTGTATTAGAACTTAAAAAGAAATCGACGATTTTTTTGGAAAACACCCATTTTTTTTGACGATTTAATGATATTTAGTTGAGTTTAGTGTTACTTATTTGCAGTAAATCATATTAAATTCTTTTAAATTCGCAAAACTATTAACCTAGCTAATATGTTTGATATGCTTTATTTATCTAAATATACGGAGGGTGATGAAAGCTCATTATAAATTGAAAATAACATAAAAATAATCTCGATGTATATAAAAACAAAAAACTAATAAAACTGTAAAAAATATTACATGAGCCAGAGTAAAAACTAAATTTTTTTTATATAAATAGAACATTTTTGGTCTTCAAAGTTTAGTAACGTCATGATGCTTGTCTGGAAAAGACCCTAACCACGTGCTTGATTACTAAGAAGACAAGAATGGAGCAAAATTAATTAATAATAGGTTTTTTGTTAAAGTTCTGCCTATTATGGAGCTCTAGGATCGAAATATTAGTATCAACCTAGCTAATATGTTTGATTTTCTTTATTTTTGTATATATACGGAGGGTGAAAGCTCATTGTAAATTGAAAATAACATAAAAATAATATCGATGTATATAAAAACAAAAAACCAATAATAAAACTCTAAAAGTTTTATATAAGAATGCTTTTTGAGTTTATGAAAATTTTGTTTGCTCCATAAAACTTAAAGTCCTTAATATTATGTCATGCCTTTTCGATTTTAGTATTAAGCTCATTTAAATCTTTTATTTTGATGTACGTTTTGCTTAAATTGATCCAACGCTTTAGTTGTCCACAAAGCGAAAAGTGTTTGGAAAAAACTGCCGCTGTGCCCGCTAGGAATAAAAAGAACTAAACTTTTTTGAACTTTATCAATTTAGTCCGTCGTGAAGATGTACTCTAGATACCTAACTATGTTCTCAAGCCATGGTTTTTATAAAAAAAAAATACGAAAAAAACAATTAAATTTTGCAAAATATTTAAAAAGTTTATAAAATGTTTGCGTTTAAAATTTTTAAAATGCTTTTTGGGCTCTGGAGTGCTGGTGACAAAGAAACTGAGTTCACGTAATACGTAATAATTTCAAAAATAATTGTGAATGTCAGACGCAAAAACATTTGCAAAAAAATTTAAGCCAATTACTCGTAAGTTTGTGATGTTCGTATTCCGTTCTTGGTGTGCTGATATCAAAACTAAATTCCACAAAACCCCTATGGAAAAAAATGATAAAGTTGAAAATTTGGGACATTTGGTTTTCAATTGAAGGGCTTGTTGTAAAAACTTGATAAGCCACATTTTATTTTCGGTTAGCTTTCTTTCGGCTGAAAAATGCAAATATGTATATGACTTTTGCAGGTCTAGGTATTTGTAATCATACTTGGGATGAATGAACTAATTATTTGCCGATTTAAAAACAAAAATCAAAGGATGTCTAGTAAACAGCGGAAATCCATAAAACAATAAATGTGACTTATCAAGTTTTTACAATAAGCCCTTCAATTGTAAACCACCATACAACTTTTCACCAAGCAGCGATATAGAAATTCCTTTAATAGTAAATGTATCTCTCAAATCTAGTGACTCCAATTTGTATTTGTTTGGATCTGAAAGTTAAAAGCTATGAGCTAAAAAATAAAACAAATAAAAAAAAAAATCTTGTAAGTTTTAAGTAATTTTTCGACTTTTAATGGTCATTAGAGTTGTCCAAAAAAAAAAGGTGAAAGTTCGATTTTGCGGTGGCCACAAGGCTGTCCCTATTCCTTAATATCTAAAAAATCCATGTGGCAAGTTTCAGCTAAACTCGTTAACATTTAGAGCTCGCAGAAATAGTTTACATTTAAGACTTAGTAGTTTGTCTCTAGAAGAAATTCTCACAAATTTAAAGTTGACTTTAAATTTAAATCTTTCTTAATCTACTCAATGTACCTTAACTAAATTGTTCAAACTAGTTAGTCTAAATTTATGTGCAGAAAAGGAATATGAAATCAAAATACAAAGTGAAAGCTTGTAAGTTAAGTTAAGTTCATTACTCGAGCGGATACGTTTCGTAAACGGACTGTAACTCTTTATAATGTGTAAAAATAGTACCTACATACAATATGTTGTCTCCGTTTTATATACTACACAAATGGTTAAGGATTTGCGGAAAGTAAATTCTATTTTCAACGGATAGAAAATTCTATTTTCAGCAGAAATTACTTTTCGCAAATCCGTCACCATTTGTTTAATATGTAAAACAGAGACAACATATTATATGTAGGCACTATTTTTACACATAATATAGAGTTACAGTCCGTTTACGAAACGTATCCGCTCGAGTAATGAACTTAACTTAAAAGCTTTTACACTTGTTTGAATTTTGATCTCATATTCCTTTTCCGCGCATAAATTTAGACTAGATTGGAAAAGATGTTAGTAAAAATCCAACGTGTTTACATCTTACCTGAACAAATATCTCAAATCTGAGTTTAATTTTAATGAAGATTGGGAATCTACAATCGAAATTTAAAAAGAAAATAGTGGATTTGAAATTATTCACGTTTTTCAAAGATTCCCAAAAAAATCGATTTCTTGCGGTATTTTTTTTTAATTACCTGAAAACGATGTCAGTTAAAAATCCAACTTGTTAAGTTTTACAATATACTTACTAAGGACTTTCATCATGTATGGTTTTGTTTTTAATTTTAGAAAGGATAACAGATATCATTGTAGTTGAACTTAAATTTTGGATTTTTTTTGGGTTTTCGAAAATATTTAGCTTGTTCAAATATATTCTTGTTAACAAAAATCTTATCAAACATAGAGGACATTCCACAGAAATATATCCATCCAAAAAAAAAAATAATGTGCACAGCGGTAATTATATGAAAAACACTTGATCAAAGTTGAACACTTTTTTGTGTGTAATTTTCAATTTTCGCGAATTCCGCGACTAAGATTTAAATTTGGATTTGTAATATACGCCCATATATTAGATTTGATGTGTCGCGAAAAATATTCAAAATAATTATTAATATTTTTTTATTTTTTGATTCCTGATTCTTCTATTTCGATCTGCGATCTCTAAACAAAACTTTTTTGGGGATTTTTTTTTTTTTTGCAGACCATATTTATTTTCATAATGGTATATTTTAAGGGTTGTGGAGCTCACGAATTCCAACTTTTTTTTTTGTAACCACCTTAATATCCATCATTTCTTTTAGTGAAGATGTTTCAAGATGAAACTTTGCATGTCATAGCTTTTAAGTATAGTGAACCTAACACTGTCCATCGTTCCCCTCAATTAATAAAACCTTGAGAAATAAGCGGCATCGAAAGACAGTTTCAACAGGTGTCGACAATTTTTGAAGTAGGTCGTTATTCTTTATTCATTATTCAATTTTAAGACGATTTAGCGATGTCCGTCTGTGTGTTGAAATGGTGATCATGGCGCAAAAACTCAAGCAGGTCTGTTCATTTTTGACTAGATTGATGTCTAGATTCCGGGAAAAGATTGGTATTAAAAATGAGCACAATCGGTCCAGGGGTTTACAAGTTATGAGTGAAATTGTGAAAGTAGCTTTAAATTTCTCAACCAATTCCATAGCGTCTGGTGAATAAAATAGTATGTCATATTTTTTCACTAGATTCTCAGAGGTAAATATTTTGAATTAACCTAAAATTTTTATTTCACCTCATAGTTTTGTTTACCTCTATTTGTTTTCAACCCAAAAACTGTTTTTCACTTCAAAAATGTTTTTTTTTTTAATTTTGTTTTTCCTATTCCATTTGTAACATATACACTGAGGAGGGTATAAAACAAATTTGGTAAAACCAAATTTAATGTATGTACTTGTTTTATTTATATCTAATTATATTCTTCTTATCTAATTTAAGGTATTCTTTGTTCGAAAATTGTTTAGCACTAAAGAAGGTTCTAGAAGTCGCATTTAGGAGTGCTGCTGCATTTAATCCATTACTTTGAATATGTATCCATTCGTATGAAATTATTTAAAGAAAAGACTGCCATCGCGAACATTAAAAAACCGTGCATTCACTTTTAATTGCACTTTAAACTTTTCTATTGAACTTCTTAAACTAAATTACTTAATTGGAATATGGCTTTTAAAACTTAACAAACTTAAGCGTTTCTTCTAAATTTACATTAACTTTTTATATACTTCCAAATGTTCAAATAGTAGTATTCGATTTCTTTATTTTTTTTTATCTTTTTTTAATTTTTATCAGTAAGATACTCTTATTAAATCCATATGCACTCCATTTTCATTATTCTATTATATTGTAAAAAGTATTGATGTTGGATACAATTGTTTCTGGTTTTATGTATTTTTTATTATGTACTTGAGAAATATTGGTATTTTTTATAAAAAAAAAGTAAATAAATAATTAAAAAAGCATACTTTAAGAAATTATGCAGAATTATTATTTTAACAAATACTTAACCGAGATCATGAGGACTGAATCAGGCCAAGTCTTTTTTATTTGCTTTTGCCATTAATAAGCTTACTATGCGAAGGGGAACTCGCAGATCTCGCATCTACATTCTTTCTGACAGTCAGGCTGTACTGAGGGCCTTAATGGCTTATAAGGTGTCGTCCGGGTTGGTCATGGAATGCATTCAGACTTTCAATAGGCTAGGTAGGGGCAACTCTCTAACCTTAGGGTGGATTCCTGGTCATGAGGGGCGTGAGGGCAACGAGAGGGAAGCCCTTTATTGGTCCTGAACCATTCTGTGGAATATCTGCAGGGTATGTTAGGGAAAGGCTCAGGGCATGGAGAGAGTCTGAATTCTCTGGTTACTGGGAAAACTCTCCTGGTCAGCGCCAGGCTAAAAGATTGATCTCTTTTTCCAGTAGGAGGTCGAGGCGACTCTTGTCGCTTGAAAGGGGGGGGGGGGGAGTTTGAGGACCCTGACGTCGTACTTAACTGGACACTATAATCTCAGATACCATCTGCACAAGAAGGGTCAATCGGACACGGATATGTGTAGGTTTTGCGAGATGGTGTCTGAGATCTCGGTGCATGTTCTCTGAGAATGTCCCATGCTTTGTGATAGGAGACTTAGGTTTCTAGGTGATCGCTTCATTTCGACTTCCGACATCGCGAACATTTTGCCTAATAGGATAATTGGCTTTATAGGTAACTTGAATCTGTAGGTAACTTTAGGCAGCACAAAATACCTACATTGGTCGCGGTGCATAGTGCCTTCTGATCTAATCTAGAGCTTACTATCTTTTATTATTATTTTTTTTTTTTACATTTCCATTGTCTGAACTTTTTTCTACACATTTAATACCCTCTATGAACCAATTTCTTTAAAATTACTTTAAGGCAATACTATTTATTGATGTTAAGCTTTACATCTGACAATTTCAGACAACAAAAATAAGTTTTAGTATTTTTTTAATATTTGTTATTTCTCTATCAAGCATAAGATTTATTTTTGAATGCAATATCCTCTATCAACCACAATAGAAATATATTATTACTACAAGTTTGATATAATTTTTATTAAAAATAAAAATTATGTTTTTTCGACCTTGAATTGTGCAATGAAAATGAAAATTATTCAAGTTCGAGGCCATACTCTATATTTCTTTATTAGGATATTGTCCTAACAAATAATCTATAGAGTTTTTGTTTTAAAATTTATTATTTGAGCCTTTCAGGAATGTGTTGATAGATCTATTTCGGAAATTTTCTAGGTTCCCATCATCAGAACACGTTTTGAAAGAGGTTACAATAATCTTTAACTTCGAGCTCATATATTAGTTCTCATGTAGTAAACTAGTTTATATAAATGTTTGGCATGGGATTGTTACCTCTTTCAAAACGTGTCGTGCTTGCGCGATATTTACTTCAAATGTCTTTTTCGGATGGACCGATTTTCAATCGTTTTTTGTTGTTTTGTAGAGTACTAAAAAATTAAGTGCCTATTGTAGAAACATTTTTACATATTTGCCTAATTTTTTTTTTTTTAATAAAAACAACACTTTTTTTGTGTTTTTCTAATTTTTTGATTTTAACCTCGTAGGAACTAAACAATTTATTCGTGTGTAAAAAAACATCAAAATTTTATTCTCACATGAGTGCCCATGGATCCACTGTGTCACCCGGTTTTGCTTTAAAAAATATCGTTAATGAAATGGTAGCTTTATTTCTAATACAATACTTGGAACAGATTTTTTTTTACAATAATATTTTTTTGTGTGTAAATATTTTTTTTATAGAAAAAAAAAATATTTAGGTAATATTTCTTTTGGTATATTTTAACTAACGGTAAATACTTGAAACAGATTTTTTTTACCCAAATATTTTTTTTATAGAAAAAAAAATTATTTAGGTGATATTTCTTTTGGTGTATTTTAACTTACGTTGTGTTGAGTTCACCGATTTTATATTTCATACCCATCGGCAACACTTAAGACTACTAAACACAGCACGTTTAATATGACAATTTATTTCTTTGGCAGGCTTGCCAGTTTAGCACTTCGTATGCTAGATATAGCACTTAATAGCATCCAAAAGTCATATAGGAAAAAGTGAAAAATTCAACCTTTTTAACATAATTTGATTCAGCACTTTTTTATTTCACATTTGTTTTTCTTTGTTTAAAATTATAAGTTTTTATTTATATTTATTAGAGTTCGTCATGAAAATTTTATTTTGGGATATCATCACTTTTTTGCATCTATAAAACAAATGAAGTTATTTTTTTTTTGGAATTTCAACTCCTTCCACATACGCGCGATGGTCAAAAACTTTTATTTGGGATATCTTATACTAAAGATCAAACAGAGACGTATTTATATGAAATTTGAACTCGACATTCGGTTGTACGCCAACAATTTTTTAAAAAACTTTTTTTCTCCAGATATTTCAGTGCACCGTTTAGAGTAGTAGAGTAGACGAAAACCTCTTTTTTCTAAAACTCGTAAAAATAAATATTTTTTTAAATCACACACCATAAATATGTATTACCAACTGAGAATAATGATACAAAAATTTTCAATTTATCGAAAACCGCTAAAAACTTATAAAGGCATCAAATTTGTATACAAATATAAGGAAAGATATATTTTTTTAACACGCACATTGAACAAATATTTTCACCTACAAAAAATAATACATATATTTTAGTTATGAATCAATAAAATATTAGTAAAGCAAAAATTTTGAAAACTTAATAACTTTTTACTGGGTTCGGATAAAGCGAATTATTTTGAGATTCCTGATAAGTAAAAGGTATATATATCGAAAGGGCAACTGTAATATGGAAAATGACACAAGCACTCTTTCTAGCACATTTTTATCCCCTTCTAGCACTTATTTTTAAACAATCTAGCACTTTTCCCCATTCTGCATCTGGCAACACTGGTTTAAAGTGAAATCTCACTCTAAAATTATTTCGTGCAAATAATAGTTTTGTTTATGAAATCTTGGAAAAAGTTCTTACAAAATCTATTTAAAACCAATACAATGGATACTGACGAACTGGAGCCAATTGATATGCTAACTTATATTACCGAAGAACTGCAGGAACGTTATAGAACTGCTAAAGATACAAAGGCACAAGCACAAGTTATCCAAGATTTTCTTAGACGCTGGGAGGCGGATAGCGCATTGGATGTTTTGAGGAAACAAAATTATGAAATACAAAAAGGTAAGACAAATCGTGTACAATAGATTTTCAGCATTAGAACTATTACATTCCATAGATCTCGATTGGTTTAATGTGAGTCAGCCATTGACCTTGGAAGGCTTAAGGGGCAAGTTGATTGTGTTGGATTTCTTTACCTATTGCTGTATTAATTGCATGCACATATTGCCGGAATTAAATGCATTGGAGAAACTATATCCCATAGAAAGGGGCCTAGTGGTAGTTGGAGTACATAGTCCTAAATTTGAAAATGAAAAAGATGCTGCAAATATATTATCGGCAGTTCAGCGTTATGGCATAGATCATCCTATTGTCAATGATCCATGCATGTCTTTATGGCGTGCCATAGGTGTACGTTGTTGGCCTACCCTAATGGTTTTAGCTCCTAGTGGTGCTCCTCTCCTAATGCTAATGGGTGAGGGTCATGCCGCATTTTTAGAACGTTTCACCGAACAGGCTTTAAGATTTTTTACACAAAAAGAAGAATTAAAAGAGTTTAGTTTACCTTTGAAACCTTCAGTAGATTTATTGCCTGCTACAAAATTAAGATTCCCAGCAAAAATTGCACGCAGTGAAGAAGGAAATTTTGCCATAGCCGATGCTGGTAATCATCGTATTTTGATTATTAATCAAAATGGTGATGTTCTGCACAAAATTGGTAGTGGTATTATGGGTTTAGCCGATGGGGAGTTAAACACAGCACGTTTCAATTGTCCCCAAGGAGTAGTTTTTCTTAATAATCATACACTTATAGTAGCGGATACTGAAAATCATGCTATACGGCAAATTAATTTAAATAGCAAACTTGTCGAAACACTAGCCGGTACTGGACAACAGGGACATGATCGTTTGGGTGGTAAAATTGGTCCTCTCCAGCAAATATCCTCTCCCTGGGATGTTGCAGTATTTCGTACTCGTGATATGGATATGTCTTTTCATTTGGACGAACAAATTGTACCGGAAAAAAGTATTGTTTTAATATCAATGGCTGGTACCCATCAAATATGGGGCTATTTTCCGGAAGGCATGATTTGGTGGAAATTTAAAAAATTTGATCCCCGCACTTGTGTGTCGCTAATTGGTAATGGCATGGAAGAAAACCGCAATAATTCGTATCCACAAAATGCTGCATTTGCTCAACCATCAGGTTTGGCAATGACCAAAGATTATCTTTTTATAGCGGATAGTGAAAGTTCTAGCATACGCAAAGCATCTATGGTTGATGGCAAGGTGTTGGCTGTTGTTGGTGGTGATCGTAATCCACAGGTAAGCTAAATTAAATTTGAGAACAAATATATTATTAGTTTTTTTTGTTAAAGGCAAAAGATTTAAAATTTTAGGGTTTTTCTTTGTACACAGAAAAAAAAACTAAACTCGAATTTCGATTAACACTGTCTTTCCACTTACGTGTTTTGAACAAAACATGGGTTTTGGTGAACAAAAAAATGTATGGTAAAACATGTACAAAACATGTTTCGTTTCAAAACACGTCTAAAACACTTACTACTAAAACTTCAATAAAATTAACTCTGCTGTCCTCATTGGGTCAAAGTTACCCAATTTCGAAAATCGTATTTAAAAAATTATACTTAATACTAAAACTTCAATAAAATTAACTATTCTGTCGTCTTTGGGTCAAAATTACCCAATTTCGAAAATCGAATTAAAAAAATTATACTTGATACTAAAACTTCAATAAAATTAACTCTTCTGTCCTCTTTGGGTCAAAATTACCCAATTTCGAAAATCGAATTTAAAAAATTATACTTACCCTGTTGGTTTCCAACATTCAGATACAGTTTTATTTTATCTACACCATTTTCAATTGTATTTAAAAGCGATCAATTGAAGGGCTTATTGTAAAAACTTGATAAGCCACATTTACTGTTTTATGGATTTTCGTTTGTTTTCTAGGCATCCATTGATTAATATTTGTTAGTTGTCGTACTTAAACTCTTATTGCAAGTACCTAAAGTATAAACGTCCCGCAAAAGTCGTAATGGTTAAGTTTTTTAACCTTTAAAAGGCGAAAACAAACTAAAAATAAAAATGGCTTATCATGTTTTTACAATAAACCCTTCAATTGTATTTTAGAAATTATCAATTGTATTTCAGAAAATATCAATTGAAGGCTTATTGTAAGAAGTGCCACATTTTATTTTTAATTAGATTTCGCTTTTTAATAGTTGAACAAGTGCAGAAAATAGGAATTTTCAGGAGGTTTTTACCCTAGGTAATTCTAATAAGTGTTTAACAAGACTTCTATCAAATATTAATCAATAAATGTCCATAAAACAATAAATGTGGCATATAATGTTTTTACAATAAGCCCTTCAATTGTATAAAATAAATACAATTTTTATTTTATTAAATCTTCATTTACATAACCGAGCCATTGGGTCCTTATGTGGTTAATTAAAGCTACTTATTAAATAACAAACTTCTATACAAAATTAAAGCTTATATATGGTATAAAGTATAGGTAAAGCAATTCTATAAATAATACATAAATTAACATTTGCTGAGATCAATGAAAATGAAAGTTATTCAAATTTGAGGCCATACTCTATATTTCTTTATTAGAGTTTTTGTTTTCAAATTTATTAATTAAACACTTTCAGGAATGTGTTGATAGATCTATTTCGGGAATTTTCTAGGTTTCCATCATCAGAACGTGTTTTGAAAAAAGTGACAATCCCAAAAACATCAAACATTCATATAGCCTAGTTTTCCCACTAAATGAGAACTAATATATGAGCTCGAAGTTAAAGATTATCACCATTGATCAAAAATAAATTGAAAACTGGTTCGTTATGTGCATGCTCTACTTTTGGTAGATATACAATACACGCATTTTGTTTTTATTCTCCTTTTTATTTTCACAATTGTTTTGTTTAAAAACAAGATGTTAAGGGGGAGTAAACAAGACCGTACTTTGTCTTTTTACAAGTTTGATATAATTTTTATTTTATTTCTTTCAAAACGTGTTCTGATGATGGGAACCTAGAAAATTCCCGAAATAGATCTATCAACACATTCCTGAAAGTGGCAAATTAATAAATTTGAAAACAAAAACTATAGATTAGTTGTTAGGACAATATCCTAATAAAGAAATTTAGAATAATTTTCAATTTCATTGTACAATTAAAGGTCAAAAAAACAGAATTTTTGTTTTTAATAAAAATTGTATCAAATTTGCTAAGATCATTTAACACAATTAACTATTTCAAAATAAAGAGAATAAAAAAAAAATAATTCATAGTGAATCTTAAATGGCACAAAAAAAATTTTTCTCTTCATAGTTTGCCTTTAAAAATCGTACATACTACGAAAACTATAATTCATGCAATTCACCAAATTCTACCAATTTAGATTTTTATCCAATCAATGAATAAGTAAACTTTCTTAAATTCCTTGGCAAAGCATTTCACATACTTGACACACGAGTTTGAAACGATTTCTCAAAAATATTCAAACGCCTAATGTGGGTGGAATAATTTGGAGATATCGTCATAACCATTATCGATATAAAAAAAAAAATAACAGTCTAATACTGATAAAATTTTCAAAAGACGTTCCACGAAAACTAAATGTATGTTTAGATACATGATCTCTCCTTTTTAAATTGAAAACATAACGAATAATTCTGATAAAAACAAGTTTAAATTTCCTGAAAACGATACATCCACTACCTGAAAAAACCTTTGCGGAATACGATATATGCGGAATTAATATAGCCCTGGCGACGCGATTTTTAATAAAAATAATATGAGAATTTCTTACTCTGAATTTTGGATATGTTGCAAAAGCCAATATGATATATCACGAAAAATTAATTAAGAAAAATTGAAGATGTTTGTCTTTTTAATATTCGCCATTTTTGAAAACTGTATACAAAGATACTGTATAATCTTCTAATTTTCTTGAAGAAGAAGATCCAATCTTTCATATGAGATACGATTTGTAACAATCGAATAAGAACTTAAAAAGTTGGAGCAGTTTAAACATGAGCTATTTCTCACAGTTTTTATAAAAATATCGAACTTTGAGCAGCTATTCATCGTGAACTGCATAGAATTTTAAAAAACTTAGTACAGAACATATATGAGTACCGATGTGTTTATTTTCAACGATATCCATTAGGGTGGGCCGATTTGTAAGGACAAAAATTTGTCGATATTGTGACATCGATTTTTCGATAGCTTTTGGCATGAGGAAAAAAAGTTCCACTACGACATATCAAAAAAATCATTTTCGAGGAGCCCAAATTTAAATTTTTTGACTTTTTCTCAACTTTTATTTTTAAGGTTTTTTTTAGTAGGTAATAAAAAAAAATCGGCTGATTTATTTTTTTTTTAAATATTACCTTTCCAAGTTGACTTACAATACATACAATACAACACATGGCGACTATATAACATAAATGTTGACTATATAACATACATGGCGACTACGTTCGCTATCTGAAGTAAAATGAGTCGAATGGAAGCAAGATTTGCAAGGAAATATCTGAATTTTAAAATAAATTCCCATATTTTTCAATCATTTTTTTTTGTTTCTATCGCAAATAATAGCAAACTGTCATTTTCATTAATAATAATAATTCCAATTTTTATTAATAAATAATTCAATTTCATCAAAAATAATTGAAATTTAGATTAAAACAAAAACTTTAATTGAGTATTAATAGTGTTTTTACATAAAATTTAAGCTGACAACTATGGAAATAACTGATGGAAATAATTTTGAGTGGCGCTTATCATGATGACGACTAGGTAGGAAGCAATATTGAAAATGCTTTTATTTGCCAAATAAATGCTGAAATTGTGTTTCGCTTATGAAAAATCAAAAATCAATTTTTTGACCAAAACTCGTTGAAATTTATTTTTTTTTTTTCGAAAAACTGATATTACCATCGCCTTTAACGTGCGAATTTCTTTAGAAACTAGCTATTTGATACTTGAGAAAATACATAACAATTGGTTTGGGTCCTTAAAAATAACAAAAAAAGAGTAAAAAATCAAAAAAAAACTCGTTTAAAAACCCAAAAAAAAATTTTTTCGAAAAAATTATATCGCCATCGTTTTAAGCGTACAATCGATTGATATAAGAACGAGTTTTCGACAAAAAATCATTAAAAACCTCAAGAAAAACATTTGTTTGGAAAAACTGCTATCGCCATCGTTTTTAGCGTACAATTTCACCTTGGAAAGGTAATATTTAAAAAAAAAATTAAATCTGCGGATTTTTTTTTTATTACCTACTAAAAAAAAACCTTACAAATAAAAGTTAAGAATAAGTCAAAAAATTGAAATTTAGGCGCCTCGAAAATGTTTTTTTTTTTGATATGTCATAGTGGAACTTTTTTTTTCTCATGCCAAAAGCTATCGAAAAATCGATGGCACAATATTGATTGCTAAATCGACCCACCCTAATATACATACTCACATAGCCGAAGACCGTATCGAAAATTTTCGGAATGACTCAGTGTGTTAATCAAATTCTAAGAGATTTTTAAGTTTTGACAAATCGTATGGAATTTTTAATATGTTTTAAAATTTATATTTTTTTTAACTCTAATTACAGAATCTTTTTGCATTTGGTGATGTCGATGGTAAACAATATACAGCTAAATTACAGCATCCTCTGGGTGTAACATATAATCATATTAATGGTAAAGTCTATGTGACCGATACATATAATCACAAAATCAAAGTTATCGATGTTGAGGCGAATACAATTGAAACTTTAGCTATAAAACAAAAAGATGGTAGCTCAATGCTAAATTTGAATGAACCATCTGGTCTTTGTTTCGATACAACTGGACAATATATGCTTGTCTCCGATACTAATAATCATCAAATATTACGTATAAATATGCAAACAATACAAGCTGAACAATTACCATTAACATTTCTACAAACTACAGATGAATGTGTTACGGATGGTCCTTTACGCACGAATTTAGAATTATTAAAATGTCTACCTCTTACACATTGTAAACAATTGAAATTACAAGTGTCCGTAACGCTTGATGAACAATTAAAATTTACCTCAGAAGCTCCTCAAAAATGGTCATTAAATAGTGTCAATAGTGCCTTAAAATCATTAAATACTAAAGGTTCTCTAACGAATGATGGTAAAATATTATTAAATTTACAACGCATTGATATGGACAAAGTTGATCTAAAGAAAGAGAATTTAAAATTGGATTTGTCATTAAGTTTATGTGATGCTAAAAGTTGTCTAATGAAACGTTTTTCGTTAATTTTCAATGATGATAATGACAATAATGCAACAGGAATTGCAGCTATTGAAGAATTTGATGTAAATGTACATATTTCACCAAATGATATTAGAATTAGTTAAAATTAAAAAAAAAAGTGTTAATCGTGTTCTGTTTTATGTTTTTTAATTTTGCAATTTTAATAATAAATTGTTAATATTTTTTGTATTAACGTACTAACTTTACTATAGTAATAAAAAAAACAACTTAACCCCTTACTTAATCACTTTTTTTTATTTTTTATTAATTAATTATCATATAATTACAAATTATACCCTATTACCCTAACCGAGCACTAGCTATTATGGGTTTCGGCGCGGTGTAGCGAAAACAGACCAGGGGGGTTATTATGTAATTCGATTCGAAAGAAAAAATGTGTAAATTCGTATGAATTGTATTTTGTAGTACGATTTTCGAAAATGTATTTACGAACGTACGGAAACTTTTTTTCGAACCGGCCGTTTTTTATCCCCCTTTCGAAAAACAAAAATTACCCTTTCGTAAATGCAATTATGTAATACGAAAGCGAACTTCACAAACGTTAATACATTCGTATTTTAATCGAGAGCTAATTTGTTGTCGAAAAAAGAAAAAAAATTTAAAATGTAAGTATTGTTATACAAAATATAAGAAAAAGTGTTAAATAAATAAGTAAAAATAAAAAACATCAAATGTTTTATGTTTTTACACTAAACATTGTTTTTTTTCACGATGTTGAATCTTTGAAGCAGTGGATCACATAAAAAAGCAATACTAAGCAATGACAATATGAGATTATGGTGGACTTTACGATTAAACATCCCGATTTTGCTAAAGGTCACCTAAATGTGGCGAATGCTAGAAGCAAGTCCAAGGACTTGTGGACAAGATTGTCTTTGGATTTGGATGCAGCTGGCCGTCCGACTCATGATATTACAAAATAGAAAAAGTACGTTTTCAATTTATCAATTGTCGGTTTATAGATTGTTATTATTCAAATTTACATATGTTTATAGGTGTGGGCAGATTATAAACACCACATAAAGGTAAAATGCCGGGAAAACCGAAATAGTATTTCAGGGACTGAAGGTGGGCCGAGTAAATTTTGTTCCCTTTGAAATATAATTGCTCATCCCTTATAGGTCTGATTAATTGAATATGCGTACCATCTACTGCTCCAATTACTCCAGGTATTCCACATTTTTTCAAAAAGGTATCTCTTAGCTTCTCTCTTCCTATCCTCTGTCATTTCAAATACAATATGTTTGGGACAAAGAACTCTTTCAATAACATCGCAAACCTCAGACAAACACGCAGAAATTGATGCTTGAGAAAATCCTAATAGGCGGTCTTGGCCAATTTGATGCTGATATTCACCTTGCGCCAAAAATTTAAGTGTGGCAGCTAATTTTAATATAGGTGAGATGGCAGTTGACCTTTCTGCTGGTTTAAATTCATCTTTTACACAACTCAAGACTTAGGTAAAAGCATTTTTACTAAGCCTAAAGTTTTTTATGAAACTAAAAAGATATTATTAGGAATATATTTAATCTTAAAGGTAAAATTTTAAATTGTTCTTACTTTGTCTCATTAAGATTCATTATATCTGACGAATCTCTTATAAGTTTATTTTGAACTCTTTCCGGAATATTATCATTTTCTTCATCACTATCTTCTGTCCACAATAAAACCCAATCCATTTAAGCTTCGACTTTTTAAATAAATATTTTCTTTAATAAAGTTTTCTTTAAATATTTGTTTTCAAATTTTGACATTTAAGCACAATGCTGACAACTTTGACATTATAAGACATGCTGCCAAGTTATGTATTAACCGATAAAAATTTGGCATCACTTGTATTTACCCTTTTTTACACAAATACAACTCTGTGAAACATTCGAACGAATTAGATAATACAATTTTACTTTCGAAACGGAAATTCGTTTTGAAAGGTTTTACTTTTCGAATCGAATTACGTAATAACCCCCCAGTGCCTCTGATGGGAATCGAACCCTCGACACCCGCACTGATAAGACAGCACGCTGCCAACTAGCCTACCGGGGCGCGCTAATCACTTTTTTATTTTAGTGTTTTGCTCGCAATTTTTTCTATTTTTAATATATAACGAACTTCCAACCTCCGTATATTTACAATAATAATTCAAATCAAATATATTAGCAAGGTTGATACTAGTATTACGATCTGGCTAAAGATCTCATCAGAACCCGAAGTTTTAGAAAAGCTAGAGCCTCTATAATAGGTAGAACTTTAACAAAAAAAACCGTTTCGTCATCAATTTTGCTAAATTCTTGTCTTCTTAGTAATCAAGCATATGGTTAGGTCTTTTCCTAACAAGCATCATGACGTTACTAAACTTTGAAGACCAAAAATGTTCTATTTATATAAAAAAAAATAGTTTTTACTCTGGCTCAAGTAATATTTTTTACAGTTTTATTAGTTTTTTTGTTTTTATATACATCGAGATTATTTTTATATATATTTCTGTATATAGACTTTTCTCAAAAATATTTAAAATAAGGGTTAACATTTTCATTTTAATCTTATGTGCCATAAATAAATTAATACTGCCGCAAAGTAAAAAAAAAAATAAATAAAATTTAACCCTTGTTAATATCTTTGAGAATAGCCCATATACAGGAAAAAATGATACTTTTCGAAAAAATTGCGAGCAAATAACTAAAATAAAAAAGTGATAACATATGTTTTATTATATCTCAAATTAAAGGTGCTTCAATTATCTTTCAAATTATATTTTTTTTTGCTTCGATCCGATTACAAATGTCGAAGATACAAAAAATTAAAATTCAAACTATGAAGGTCCATAACTTGTGAACCGTAGGTCAGCATTAAAAATTTTATTGATCGTGAAAATTCGAAACTAATCCGAGTTATGCCCGTAAACTAGAGTTTAGCCAAGCCTTGTGTAAATAAAAGAATTTTTACCTTTTGCTTTGTGTTTTTCTTCATTGTGAAAATTATTGCGAAAAATTTTAACTCAATCTAAAGAATATAGTTGATGTTTTAATGAATAGCGGTAATAGCAATTGTTACTTAAAAAAATGTTTTTAGTTTATTTTTTTTTTTGAGTTATTAAATGTAGATGGCGGTATAAACAATACACAAATTGCCAAGTTATAGAATGCGTTTAACTCGAACGCTTGAAAAAGGTATGCACCACAATTGTTTAGAGGGTGCCTGATGAAAACGTCTTCCGGTGGTCGCTCGACGCGCCTTGTAAAAACGAGCCAGAATCACGCGCTCAATGAAGTAAGCACCCCGATGGTAGATCAGGATTATTGTTAACAAACCGATGGGCATTGAAAAATGCCTACTTCCACAGAATACCTCTGTAACAGTGAGGGGTTGTGTTCACAACAAATAACGTTAACTTCAAAAACAGTTTTTTTTTTATTTTTCTTTTTTCTTTTTTTTTCCTTTTATGTAAAATTTAAAATGATTAGAAAAATTATAAAAGGTTAGACATATTCGATTCTTTAATAAAATCAATTAGGTCTAATAAATCCTCTTTACTAAATGACTTAAACAAATCGAGAAGACAAATATATTTATCAAAAATTTTATGCATCCTTCGGATATCATAATACTTGTCGCAAAAAAAAATCAAATGGTTGGCATTTTCAATAACACCACAAGAATCACACAGGTTGGAGTCAATTGCATTTATCCTCCATAAATATAGTCTGTCATAGGCATGACCAGACATTAAACGGTTTATTAGCTTAATTTCGCCAGGACCGATTGAGAGCCCCCGGTACCAAGGCCCCTCTGGAATGTCAGAGTTAAAAGAGAAAAAGAACGCCCCCTTACTTCTAGAAATCTCCGAGTAAGAGAGATTCCATTCCTCTTGCAGAGAATTACGAATTAATCTCAGTGCCCAATCCGCCGAATAATCCACATTTAGTTTTTAGTTTATGTTTTAAGTTCAAAGTAATGCTAAAATGCAAAATAAACTAGTGGTGTGTAAATAATACAAACAAATACAATACAACTGGTTATTCGAATACTTTTTTTATCTGCAGTAAAATCATCGTTTTACTCTACGTTTTGATTTGACACTTTTTTATATTTTTAATTAATTGACAAGTTATCAAGCAATTTTTATTTTATAATAACAAAACTTTTATCAAACACGAAAAAAAAATTATAGATACGAGTACCTTATGAATTAATAATCATTGTTTATTATCAATACGATTCAAGTGAAAATTAAAAAGTATAGTGCTGCCAACTTCGAGTTTAAATAAACCTTAAAACGTTTATTACTTAAAATACTGATTATGAATACGAAATTTTAACAAAGTTTTTTAATAAAAAATTTTAAGCTGTATTTAATGTCAGAAATCAGTTTTTTTTATTAATACGGCTGTTATGCTGTAAGTTTTTAAAATCATTTCCGTTATATAAATACAATTTTTATTTTTTCCATTTCCTTATCTCTAATAACATTGCACTTTTTTACAACTCTGCTCGAAGTTAATTAAAATAATCTTAGCAGCCCTGCAGTGTTGCCACTTCTTGCGTAATTACACAAATTGCGTGTAATTTGAACTTGCATGTGTAGTCCATGTGTAATTCTTGTGTAATTTCAAATTTTATACATTATTCTTTATTTTAATAATTTTTACATTCGGAGAATTTTATTTTTTAAAACTTTGAGATTCTTTTCATTCAATTATAAATATTGCCTAAATAGGTTTAACCCCGTTGTTGAATCGAATTGAGCAGGTAGGTCCATAGGCTAGTTGATCATATGCAAACTTCGGGATTTTTATGCATATTTTATATAAAAGCCTTTTGAAAATATATTTGCCAGTAAAAACTTGTTGTTAAATTTTTTTAAACGAATTGATAAATTTAAACAACGGCTGGATTCCTAAAACTTTTTCTAGAAAATCCCGTATATCGCAAGGACTGATTTTAATAGAATTATGACTCTCATTGCAAGAATATATTTATGTTTAAAATTTCAAACATATTTAGGGGTTTTTATAAATAGAAACCCTGACAAATTTCGAGGATGTTTTTCAATATAAATCCCATGTGCATGATAACGTTTTCGTAAATGAATGCCACACGTTTTTAAAAACTTGGAAATTTTCCAAAAAGAAAAACCTCAGCCTCTAAGAACATAAAATTCAAAATTGGTTTTAATTCCATATGTAATTTGAATTTTGTTTGTGTAATTTTGACTCCCATCATATGTTATTTTGAATTTTTCTTGTGGCAACACTACAACCTTGCCTTAGAGAAAAAAAAAACATTAAAAGATAAAACTAATAGCGAAGAAAATTCCTCATAGGTTTTGTATCTAACTCAAAAATTTGCCTGTCTTCTGACTAAAATTTGGTCAGAATAGAATCAATTCGATTTCTGACTAAAAATTTATTACTCTCTTGACATGAGAGAGTAATAAAGAGAGACTCTTAAATTTGTTTGACATAGAGTTGCCATAATTTAACTACATGTTTTTGTTCTCTTGTGCTTTGTTGTTTTTTTTCTGTACTCTGTTTACAAACGAAGAAATGGAGAGACTTGGGGAAAAAACATGAAAACAACATACAACACAACCGTGTTGCCCAGTATTTTTTTAAATCCCCCAAAATTTACTTTACTACCAACAAATCCCCCAAAAAATAAGTTTTACTTAAATTTGTTTTTGGTTTTATCTTCTAATAAATATGTTAAAATACACTAACTTCGTTAGAGTTTTATTGTCTACACATCTGAAATTTTGTTTTATCAGCGCAGTAGTGACTTAAATTTTTGTCAAAAATTTTACAAAAATAATAATCGAAATAATAATCGATAGTCAAATTTACCGCTTTTAATCAGATTTTCACACCATCAAATTTCACCCTAACAAATTGTTACCCCCTAAAAACGCCGCTAAATGACTAAAAAACCCCTAAATTTAGAAGGAAACCCCTATCTTGGCAACACTGACACACAAAAAATGTGTATAAATAATCGTAAAAAAAAATTGCCAATAGCCAGTGCCGCAATTTTATTTCAGCGCCCTCTCTTTCACTTTAGTTATTATCTTTTGGCCTTTATTGTAAACCCGCTCTTATGTGAAAAGGCAAAATGAAAAAATAAATAAAAATAGTTAAGCAGAAGACAGGAAGGAGAGCAGTTGTGCCAGTCGTGAACTGAGAAAAACAACACACATTTGTATTGCGTTTTGTGGTTAGAAAAAATATTTGCCTCATTCCTCGCAAGTGGCTTGGTAGTGAACTGTGGTAGTAATAACAAAAAAACAAGTGCTAATTTTAACTTAATTATTTCAAAAAAAGTGAACCATAAATAAGTGTTTAATAAGTTGAAAAAAAAACAAAAATAACTTAAATGGAAGCTAAACATTTGCCACGTTCAGAAAATTGCCAAAGACGGACTAGAAATTACAATACCATAAATGAAAATAATGAAAGGAATCCCAGAAAAAATAGTCATACATCAATAATGACGACGTCGTCTAAAAGTTGTAGTAGAATTTTAGTAAAAAGCGGAAAATCAATGGCGCGTCCTCGTTTAGGGTATAAAAACGCAGCCTCCTCCTTCGCCTCCTCAACCCCATCGAATTTTTTAACGTCACATTCGTCATTTCGTCGTACATGGTGTCCCCTTGTATTGAATGCATTGATTTTTATATTATTTACCAGTGCAATTAATATTGGCAATTGTGCCGTTAATGGCTCTGTAAATAGTGGGGATACCTTAATGAATCAACCGCCTCATACAACAATAGACCCTGCGACTACAATATCATCATCATCATCAGCGACCAAGTTAAATCCGTTACATTTAAATAATAATAAAAACTCCAACAAGTCAAATGATACTCAAAATTTGTTATTACCCCAACAAACGGCCGATCACCAGAAAAGGTGAGTCATTATTTTAGAGCTAACATAAGTCTACCATATTGTAAGGTGTACATCAAGTTTTTCTCAAAAAATCAAGAGTGTTAGATTGGGGATTTTTTTTTTGTTAAATCGATATCTTTATAAGGGTATTCCATAAGACAATGAAATATATATAAAAAAAATGGCATTAAATAATGTATTTAGCCCAGACAAGTGGTTCAAAACGATTCATATTTGAGATAAAGGACTCTTTACAGAACTTCCCAGACAGAAACTGCCAGTGGTACAAAAAATTATGTACTGCTACACATACCACTGGCTAACCAAGGATTTGTAAATAAACTACTGTCAGAACATTTGTTTAAGACACTTTACTAGCGTTTCCCAAAAGTATAAGTTGTACAATAATTTTAGTGGCCTACAGAAGGAAACCATTGGCATATATACCACTATGACAACGTTGGGAAAAAGTGTTTTCCAAGTGCTATCCAGTCAGAAAATACCAACGGCTCAAAAGTCACCATTTATTTTATACAAATCATGATGATTTGTTTAAAAAAGTTTGTAATCCGACGACGGTTTCGAAGCCGAGCCGGGTTTCAGGCAATCTTTTTTGATATTTTTTTATACTTTTTAATATTTTTTTCATATCAAATTGATTTATTTTGTTTCTGGAAAAGCTCTTTTAAGACCAATTTTTTTCCCAACGTTGGCAAGTTGTTTCCATCAAACCGTATGCCAGTGCTGACATATTTGAGCAGCCAACAGTTACCCAGCAGTTATCATTTGCATACATTTTATGCTATCAAATATTATATGTCTCGTTAGCTCAGTGGTTAGAGCTGTCGGCTGCCAATCTGGCGGCCAGGGTTCGAATACCGGCGGGACCAAAAAACCTATATTGACTTTTTTATTAAATTTTATTTTGGAAAACAAATTTTTAGACCACGGTTTAACCAACATTTTGTCAACGTTGAAAATTTTGTTTCCCCAATGCTTGTCCGACACTTTTTGAACAGACGGACCTTTTGTCTAATGATGTTATCATTTTGGGCTTGGGAATGCACTTGTTGCCAGCACTTGTACCAATTGCTACAGTGTCTTGCCAGCGGTGGTCCGTTTGTCTTTTTCTGACTAGGCTCGTATTATACTCTGGCCCAAGCTAACAAAAGTTTTCCTACTGTAAATAGGAAAACTATTGATGCTTTAAAAAATTTTTATAAAAAAGTATTTCTAAAAACTCACCGATTTTGTATTCTTTTTTTTTTTTTAATAAAGCACAATAATCTATAGTTTAAAATGTTGAAATACCGTTGGCGAAAAACCAAAGCATACAAAATGAAAATTTGATTTTTCTCCTTTCTTGTTATTATTACGATTTTGCTAATATTTTATGATTATACTGTAATGAGGTAAGATTCAATGGCAACATAAAAAAATTTATATGATGATTGGTAAAATTGTTATCCGTGAATTATATGAAAGACTTTGCAAAACGAAGAAACCAAAGCATACAGCTCAAATAACTTTGCTTTATGTTTCAAACAAACAAAAAAAGGAGCCAATAAAGATTTTGTTGGAATCATACTCTTTAATAAAAGCTGGTTTGTATAAATTTTTGAAAATCGTTAGTACAAAGTTAATTATAAATGCAAAAATGCACTCTGCATCAGTGATGTAAAATGTGGCACAATAGTGCCATTTGTGGCACTTTGAATTCCTAATGGCCCTGTGGTACTTTCTTATCTACTTTGGCCCTTCCAGTTCAAAATTCAACTAACTACGTTAAACCGTCCAGTTTAGCTTCTCAGTTCGATATAATAATGTTTTTATGGAATGTTGTGAATGACTTTTATGCGATTTTTATAAAAAACTAAACGTTTTTTGTCAATTTATAACGAGCTTTCAACCTCCGTATATTTACAAAAATAAAGCAAATCAAACATATTAGCTAGATTGATACTAGTATTTCGATCTGGCTAAAGATCTCATCAGAACCCGAGGTTTTAGAAAAGCTAGAGCCTATATAATAGGCAGAACTTTAACAAAATACCTATTAATAATCAATTTTGCTCCATTCTTGTCTTCTTAGTAATCAACCACGTGGTTAGGTCTTTTCCTAACAAGCATCATGACGTTACTAAACTTTGAAGACCAAAATGTTCTATTTATATAAAAAATTTTTAGTGTGTACTCTGGCTCAAGTAATATTTTTTACAGTTATATTAGTTTTTTGTTTTTATATACATCGAGATTATTTTTATGTTATTGTCAATTTATAACGAGCTTTCAACCTCTGTATATTCACAAAAATAAAGCAAATCAAACATATTAGCTAGGTTGATACTAGTATTTCGATCTGGCTAAAGATCTCATCAGAACCCGAGGTTTTAGAAAAGCTAGAGCCTATATAATAGGCAGAACTTTAACAAAATACCTATTAATAATCAATTTTGCTCCATTCTTGTCTTCTTAGTAATCAACCACGCGGTTAGGTCTTTTCCTAACAAGCATCATGACGTTACTAAACTTTGAAGACCAAAAATGTTCTATTTATATAAAAAATTTTTAGTGTGTACTCTGGCTCAAGTAATATTTTTTACAGTTATATTAGTTTTTTGTTTTTATATACATCGAGATTATTTTTATGTTATTGTCAATTTATAACGAGCTTTCAACCTCCGTATATTTACAAAAATAAAGCAAATCAAACATATTAGCTAGGTTGATACTAGTATTTCGATCTGGCTAAAGATCTCATCAGAACCCGAGGTTTTAGAAAAGCTAGAGCCTATATAATAGGCAGAACTTTAACAAAATACCTATTAATAATCAATTTTGCTCCATTCTTGTCTTCTTAGTAATCAACCACGTGGTTAGGTCTTTTCCTAACAAGCATCATGACGTTACTAAACTTTGAAGACCAAAAATGTTCTATTTATATAAAAAATTTTTAGTGTGTACTCTGGCTCAAGTAATATTTTTTACAGTTATATTAGTTTTTTGTTTTTATATACATCGAGATTATTTTTATGTTATTGTCAATTTATAACGAGCTTTCAACCTCCGTATATTTACAAAAATAAAGCAAATCAAACGTATTAGCTAGGTTGATACTAGTATTTCGATCTGGCTAAAGATCTCATCAGAACCCGAGGTTTTAGAAAAGCTAGAGCCTATATAATAGGCAGAACTTTAACAAAATACCTATTAATAATCAATTTTGCTCCTGCCAAAGATAGTTTGGCCCTTTTAAATTGTCAATTTGGCCCTAAACAAAAAAACGGAAAATGCATCACTGCTCTGCATACTTCGTGAGTCCTGAGGCTAAAATAAATATTTTAGCATGCTGTCAATTTAATCGTTAAGCAGTTAAACGTGGTTTATTCTTATTTTTTTTTTTTGTCTTGTAATTAAAAATCAATATTAATAATCTAAAACAAAAAATATTAAAAATTCCTGTGAGCATGCAATTTATTGCGATTTTAAAGATACCAGACTCTTTTTAAATCTTTGTTCCAAAGTTGGCGCAATAAAAATATAGAAATTGGTTTGTCTACTAAATTCAATGATCAATACAATATTTTAAATGATAATCAAATACAAAATGCATATATTATTGAATATTTCGTACAATTTTCATACTGACCCTATTTTTGTCTTTAAAAAATTTAATTAATTCAATATTTTGTCGTTTTTTTTTTTTATTGCAACAACTAAGCTCGGATTGCATCATAAAATAAAGAGTTGTTATTGTATTGTAATCTAAAAATAATATTTCTGTGCGCCCCCGGTATGCTAGTAGTTAGCGTGTTGGTTTACTAAAGAATGGCCCAGTTATAATCTGGACGCACAAAAGTAGTTATAACTTTGTAAATAACAGACACATTTTTATAAATTATACACCAAATTAAAGGAAATTTATTCAGCTTTAAGGAAAATCATACAAATAAATTAATTTTTTTTGTTACGAATAAAAGAACGGACATGTTTGTTGATGCTCCCCATTAATTTTTGCACATCCTTCGGCTTTACTTTTTTAGCACTCTGGTTCCATTTTTGTAACATTATAACATCATTTTTTGCTTCTTTATTACTCTTCTTCAATTTATTTTTTACATTTGCCCAATATCTTTCGGTTGGTCGAAATTGTAGGCAGTTAGGAGGATTCATGTGTTTGTTTTTCGAGCCACTGAATGTTGGATTTTCTAAGAAAGTGTGCAAAATGTCTTCTCGTCTTTTTTGTTCCATGGCGTCTGTACGAAATACTATTCGAATGACAGACTTGAAAATTAACGGTATATGTCTTGTCAACAACATATGTAAATTGTTTAAAATTTCATACACTGGGGGAGCTGTAACAACGTTATGAATGCGTCCAGTTTAAAACTGGGCCATTCTTTAGTATGGATGTAGCGGGTTCGATTCCCACCTGAGGCACTGGTCTGTTTTCGCTACAACGCGCCGAAAGCCATAGTAGCTTGTGCTCGGGTAATAGGATATAATTTGTAATTATATGATTATTAAATATAAAATAAAAATAAAAAATATTGTAAATATCTCCACCAAATTTGTTGTCTTTTTTAACTTAAAATTGTGTTATGAAAAAATGATCCTAATTTTTTGTGCGTAACTGTATAATCTATATATATATATAGTCATATACATAATTCCATAACACATCATATCTCAGGTGATCTGAAAAATAGCATACATAACCTTATCTCATGGTATTCCATGGGATCTCATCTGATATAATTTAATCCCAAAATTGGGTCTATATAATTTGATAAATTTGATCAATTTGATATAGCTTCATAAAATTCTTTTGAAATTCGCACTACTAATTTCTTTCAAATTCAAAATAATAATGAACATTTTAATATTGATTAAAAATTAAGATTGAAAAATTAGTAGTGTTTTCAATCTGACATACATTGTTTTTCATAGCTATGTCAATTTTTGTTTTCCAATAATATCTTTAACTAAACCGATCGCTTAGGTCTTCTCTTGTAATAATAGATTTAATTGTTTTTGAATGCGTTTTATTTGAAAGTTACAATCAGAATAATAATTTTTTTTTGAAACAATATTTTTAAAAACTATAACAACAAATTTCAATGATAACTTGATTTACAAATTTAAGAGTGTTTTTTATACAAAGTTTTACACAGTATAACAATACCCTCTCTCACTCTAACAATTGTAATTTATTTATAAATATCTGATAATTTACAATTCCTAATACTTTTGTACAAATGTCTGCAATTTGATCATTTGTATTAACATACTCTACTTTTATATTACCTTGAGCTAAATGATCTCGAATGAAATGGTGTTTAATATCGATATGTTTTGATCTTTTACATTCGGTGTTTTTTGACATGAATATACATCCTTGATTATCCTCAAACAATGTTACAGGATATTTTTCATTTATGACTTTCATATCATTTAAAACTCCTTTTAACCATATAGCTTCAGATGTTGCTGCACTCAATGCAATGTATTCTGCTTCTGAAGAAGATGTAGCAACAGTAGCTTGCTTTTTGCTTGACCATGATATAGTATTTCCATAAACTTGAAAAATATAACCACTAACAGATTTTCTATCTATTGTATCAGATGCCCAATCTGCGTCTGAGTATCCAATCAATGGTTCACAATTATTATTTCGTTTAATTTGTAATTTTAAACTTTTTGTTCCTTTAACATATCTTAAAATTCTTTTTAGCATATTCCAATTAGCTTCTGTTGGGTTTTTTTGAAATCGCCCCATATATCCTATATGAAAACATAAGTCAGGACGGACACAAAGCATTAAGTACATTAAGCTTCCTAACAACTCACGATAAGGTTTATTAGTAGCTTCCGATGTAGGTTTTTCTGAAATCTTTTCCATTGGGGTTTTAGCAGGTTTACATTGATCCATATCAAACTTTTTCAAAATGTTGTTAATATTTGATTCTTGTGATAACTCCATTATTCCATTTGCATAATCGTAATCAATTTTAACACCCAAAAAGAATTTTAAATTACCGCAATCTGACATTTCGAATCTTTTGATAATTCTCGTTTTAAATTAGAAATAACATCTAAATTTTTACCAGCAATAAGTAAATCGTCTACATAAAGTAAAAGATAAATAATATCTGAATTTGTTTTGCGAATATATAGACAATAATCATGTTTAGATCTTTTGAAACCGATTTCAATTAAATAATTATTAATCTTCTCATTCCAACACCTTGGATTTTGTTTCAGACCATATAACGATTTTTGTAATTTACAAACTTGATTTTCTTTTGCATTTACACCTTCGGGTACAGTCATAAAAATTTCTTCTCTTAGATCACCATGAAGAAAAGCAGTTTTCACATCCATCTGATGAAAATGGAACTTCATTTGCACACCAACTGCTAATACTGTTCGTACAGTGGTTAGTTTCGCAACAGGCGCAAAGGTTTCTTCATAATCTATGCCTTGCTTTTGTTGAAATCCTTTTGCTACTAGCCTTGCTTTATATCTTGATAGTTCTCCATTTTCATTTTTCTTAATACGAAACACCCATCTTGATTTTATTGGTTTTACGTTTTTAGGCTTATCGACAATTGTCCAAACTTTGTTCATCTCCATAGATTTAAGTTCTTCATTTATCGCTTCCATCCATTTATTACGATCTTGTCGAGTTTGAATTTCATCAAAAAAATTTGGAGAGTCATCTTCAGTTTGTTCATGTAATTCAGCACTATAACTTGTAAAATAGTCTGTAAATAATTTTGGGATGAGACCTCGAGCACTTCTTCTTATTACTGATGAATCGTTGGTTGTTTCTTCAACAATTTTATTTTCATCATCGTTAATAGAAATGACATCAGGTTGACTATTATTAGACTCTTTCAAAACGTTCTCATCAGTGCTGTCAGCACTTTCAACTTCAAAAGATTCATCTTCTATATCTTGATTTTCCAATATTTCATTTGCAGGTATGGCATTATTAGTTTCTTCCCTCTCTTGCTCATAGCTGCATATAGAAATAATTTGAGGCTTCTCCTTTTTATCATTACATTTAAATGGGAATATTGATTCATTGAATTTCACATCTCTAGCTGTGATAACTTTTCTTTTCGTAATATTCCAAATTCTATAACCATTATTTGTGTAACCAATCATAACACCTTCTTGACTCTTACCATCAAGCTTTTTCCTCTTTTGTTCTGGTATCCAAACAAAGACCTTACAACCAAAAACACGAAACTTCTTAATATCAGGTTTATAACCATACCACAATTCAGCTGGCGTTTTCATTTCCTTGATAGCTCTAGTAGGACTTCTGTTTAATAAATGTACCGCCATTAATGCAGCTTCGCCCCATAGTTCCTTAGGAGCATTTGACTCTATCATCATTGTTCTAACTTTTTCAACTAACGTTCTATTAAACCTTTCAGAAATTCCATTTTGCTGTGGCGTATATGCAATGGTATCTTCAATTTGAATTCCCTTTTGCTTATAAAATTTCATTTGTTCTTTAGAATGATACTCGGTTCCTTGATCAACGCGTAATATAGAAATCTTTTCAGAAAATTTAGCTGTCACGAACGCTTCATATTCCTTAAACTTTTTAAATACTTCGGATTTCCTTTTCATTAAGTAAATAACAGCAAATTGAGTATATTCATCGATGAACGACACAAAATAACGATAACCATCATGAGTATTAGGATTAATAGGACCGCAAACATCACTGTGAATTCTTTCAAGAACACGATTACAACGAACACGAACACCATCAAACGGCTCACGACTATGTTTTCCTTTTATACATATGTCACACAAACCGAAAGATTTTACATTACCGATACCTAAAACCATTTCATTTCGACCCATTAACTCAAGACTTTGTTGGTTTATATGACCTAATCTACTATGCCATAATTTACCTTTATCACGAGAACAAAAATTTACAATTGAACATTTATCAAATTTAACTTCAAAAACATTACCTTTAGGTTCTCCTAACGCTAATTCTATACCATTGTGAAAAACTGTTGCACTATTATTATATAATACCTCTAAACCTGCATTTGTCATTCTCTTTACCGATACAAGATTCTCTGTTAGATTTGGCACGTACAGGACATCCTTCAGAACGATTTGTTTTCCATAATTCGAATAACAAATTATGTTTCCAAACTCGTGAGCAACCAGCATTTGCTTATCTTTGGCTACACATATCTTTACAGGAATCTTCAACTCAGATATCGTATCAAAAAACTTTCGATCATTCACCATATGATCACTCGACCCCGAATCCAAAATAAAATTCATACCATACGATTTATTTGCACATTTATTAACCATAAAACATACAGCATCATTTTGGATTTTATCATCATCGTCAAAATTAACAACCTGGGCTTCTTGATGGTTGCTTCTATCATGGCTTACCGAATTTGCTTCTCTTTTGAATCGGCAGTTGATTTTTATGTGGCCCTTCTTACCGCAGTTGTGGCATTTTCCATTAAATTTAAATTTATTTTCCTTTTAGCAGCAAAAACAGTACCAGCTTTGGAATCTTCAGTTGTATCAGAACGATCAACTCTTTTCCTTTCTTCAGCAAGCAAACGTTGTTTTACCAGTTGAAGTGTAAGCTCTTCTTCTTTTATGTTACCAATGGATCATAACTATCGGGTAAACTTACAAATAGCTGAGACACCAAATCACTTTCATTTAATTCTGCACCAGCAGACTTTAATTGTCTTACAAGACTATCAAATTCTATGAAATGATCCTTCATTTTTGTTCCTTCCGATAATTTCAATCTTGCCAATTGTTTTCTTACTATGGTTTGACTTGAGGAAGACTTTACAGCAAACACGTCCTTCAATGCATTCCACATAAGCATGGCACTTGATTTATCACGAACATAATCAATGTAGTCATCAGCGATACAGCTTACCAGGACAGATTTAGCCTTTTTATCCTTTTCCACAAAACGTTTCTTTGCATTTTCATCAGCACCCGGTGGGAGACTTGATTCGACAGCTTCCAAAACATCGATGGCATCCAAATACATCTTAACACGAAAACTCCAATTTTCGTAACCAGTTCCATTGAACTGCACTATTCCATGAGGAACTTCCTTACGTTGGTCGCCCATAACCTCTTGTAATAATAGATTTAATTGTTTTTGAATGCGTTTTATTTGAAAGTTACAATCAGAATAATAATTTTTTTTTGAAACAATATTTTTAAAAACTATAACAACAAATTTCAATGATAACTTGATTTACAAATTTAAGAGTGTTTTTTATACAAAGTTTTACACAGTATAACAATATCTTCGGAAGGTTAACTCATCTCTGTCTTAGCTTTCGAGAATTTTGTAGTCATTTCACATCAACGCTTTTTACACTAAATAATTGGAGTCCGCCTCAAAACAATTTATTTCAAAGTTTTGTTTAATCCTGTTTAACAAAAAATGTATCTCATTTGTAATATTAACTTAAGCGATTTTTTTTAATCTAAAATATACTATATAGGAAAAAAATCACAAAATGACACTGAACAAGTTTTTGCATACTGCAAGTTAAAATGTTTATTGCAAAGTTTTTCGACAAGTTTTCATAGATTTAATGATTTTTTTTATGAAATTATGAAAAAATCATAAAAAAATGTAATGAAAAAATTAACAATATTAATTAATTTTCATTCAGTTAATGAAATCGTTCATTAAATCTTTGAATTCGTTTCAATGAAATCGATTTATTAATAATATGAAGGAAAATTCAATCAGGGTACATTTAGTATCGTTTTTCGGATTTTTATTCACAAATTTGGATACTGTAAGAGTTCCATAAAGGAATTTGGCAACGACATATAGAGGAATAATTTGTAATTAACATAAACAAGATATAAACCGTTAAAGATATAAAATATGACAACGTTTGTTAAATTTTCGATTTTTTTTTTCAAACTTTCAAATGCGATATTTCCACAACCGTAAATTAGGACTATGCCATATTTACAAAGTTTGGTTAAAATTGAAGGGGATCGAATTAAAAAATTTGATTTTTTTTTGTTGGTTCTATATGGAATGATTCCATAGCTCTTTATCCCACCGAAGTTAAATAAAGTATGCATAACTTTCCATAAAAAATATATTTGAAGTCTTAACCAGGAAGTTCAAAAAAGTCTTAAATTTTTTTTTAATAATTCAAAACATTTTTCACGTTAAAAGTTACAATTCGAAATAATCGCATGGGTTCTACATTCCGAAAATGAAGTGAAAGTGAAACTTCCGCTCAATTTGTGTTCCCAATTCCACATAAGTGATTTGAAAAGAAAAATTTCATTTTCATTTTGTTTCTACTGGAATTAAAGTGATTTGATGTGTTCTATAAAACAATTTCACTACAAAAAAGTAATTGTAAAACGGTATTAGTTAACTGAGTGAAAAACCAAACTTTTTAGAAAATAAAATTATTTTTAATATTAAAAGTAAAAAAAAATCAAACAATGTAAGTAAATGTGATATGTTGTTAATATACGTTTATTTAACTGAAAAAGTGTTGTATTTTTTACGGGAAAACACATGAATCCGGAACAAGAGGCCCCATTTTTAACATTCATGGAAAAAAATCTGGTTTGGCCAAAGGTTTTTAGAGGGGCGACAAAACAGTTGAAGACCAGTTGTGGAAGGACTTAGCAAGTACATTAAACAGCTTAGGACCTCCAGAAAACGATGCAACTGGTTGGAAAAAGGCTTGGGCTGATTGGAAGGCTACCATTTGTAAAAAATTGGCCGAAAATAGAGCAGAGGTAACGGCAACAGGTGGAGGACCCAATAATATCCAACACATATCATCCAAAGAAGATTCAGTTGCCAAACTTTCTGGCCTTTATACAGCAGTCGAAGGGGTTCCAGCTGCTAAATCATTCGGGACGACTAGCAAAGGGTAAACAACCACAAATTCATCTAATGAATTGTCAAACTTAGATGGCACCAGTTCCGACAATGAGGAACCGCAACCGATGATTTCCCTTTTTGATTTCTCAATTTCTACGCGACTTCTTTCAAATCTAATCCATTTTGGGCATATGACAGTTTTCAAAACAGTACACATATTTGTTAAAATTTTTGACGCTGTACTTCTTTCCACTGCTAGATTGAAGTCTTTTGCGATCATAATAAATAAATTTTATTAATTTTAAACACTTGCGACTCAGTTTTAATTATTGTCTTACGATTTTTCTGGTAGTTCCAAAGGATTTGAACAGTCACGAAGCCTTTTTCTATATAGATTTTCCGTTCTTTGTTTTTCTTTTTTAATTAAATACCAGGAAATCACAATTGCGAAACTCATTTTATATTATTTAAAAATAAGTATTTTTTTGATTAATTTTTTTTTTTGTTAAAAAATGCACTCTTCTTTATTGCAATTTCATTCACTTTAAAGTGATAATTTGGTTTTATCCCGCATTTTTTTATGTTGTTGCTAAGAACAAAATGAAAATGAAGTGTTTTCAGAACACAGCGGAATTGAAAATGTGGAATTGAAAACGATTCCACTTTCACTTCGTAGTGGAATATAGAACCCAGGCCAATGCATTTATTTTACAAATGTAATAGTTCTAAACATCTATGGAAGATTAAGATTTCATATAAACCATGATTTGAAAAGTTTATTTAATAAAATGTATTTATAAATCACTAAATATTTCCAATTTTCTACCAAAGATAAGATTGTTATTACTTTTTTTGTTTATTCACTTGTACTTTTTTTAAAAAAAAAAAAAACATGATACAATGTTTTGTTCTGTGCGTGCTATTGAAAAATGGATAAGATATTTCTCCGTTTTAGAACAATTGCAGAACTCAGGCATCGAAATTCCCGCCCCGCGCTTTTTATAAAAAGCAAACGTCCGCATATCTCTACTTTGGGCGTTGGTGGAAAACAAAGAAATCAATAAAAGGATCGACATATACTCACTTAGTATATAAGCTTACTTTAATCGTTAAAAGATAAGGAAATTCTTAAATCCTGCTACAATATATGTGAAAATTTAATTTTTTGACAGTTGAATCTACTGCAAATTACAGTTCAACAGTAAATTCATTTAAAAAGGCGACAATAATAATTATTTGTAAACTCTGAACATAACAATCATATTTAATATAAACTAAACGAGAATTTTTAAAAACTATATAATCTTCTATTTTGAAATAACTAACAAAACTGAACTGTTTCGGCAGTTGTTTATTAAAATACTAAAGTAACTGCTTTAAACAACTGTTACAATGCAGTATGTTACTTCAGTTATTTTTTTTGTTTTAAATAACTGTCATAATAGTTGTTTTGCAGAATTTAATTGAAAAACAACTGTAATTGCAGTTGAAAACATTAACTAGTGATCGTTACACAAACAACTGTCATGTAGTAAGTGTAAAACTTTTTTGAGTGTAGGTTTATTTAATTAAATCTTAATGACGCTAGATTTTTTTCTAAGTTTTCTTGTATTTTTGTTAGTTATTAATTTTTTAGTTCCTTTGGGCATTTTCTTCATTTAAAACCCCCAAAAAAGTAACGAACAACTTAGAAAAAGCTTAATTCACAAAGTCTTACTAGCTAAAACAAATATTGTTAATTTCAACTAATTTTATTTAAACCAAAAATTAAAGGCATGTATTTTAAGACAATAACAAAAATTTTAGAATAGAAGCACGTGCTGGGTAATGTTGTGTTTTAAAATGAAATCGTGTTTGTAATTTTGTAAAAAAAAAAAAAAGAATACTTCACGCATCAGAAGTTTTTGAGGGAAACCTAATCAATTCAACCAACAGTTTTTTCACACTAAGAATTTCATTAAAATTGGTATGGATGTTACTTTTTATTAAAAAAAACAATCTCACAAATTTTAATGCTTCTGACCCTTTTGTTTTTGGGAACTTAAGGTTTCGATAACCAACATTTTTTAGGAGAATGATAGTGTCTTTACTCATATTATATAGACATTCAACATGATAATCTGGGTAGCACCTTTTATGCACTAAAAAAATATGCACATAAAATATGCTTTAAAAAACTCAAAATATTCACCTAAAATATGCACTTATAAATAAAAACCGAAAATATGCACTAAAAATTCAGAAAAATGACATAATAATAAAAAGGGGCACTTCAAATTCGTATTTATTACACGAGATCGTTAGTTAAAAAATAAAATTCAATAGAAATGTTTAAGCATTTGGCAACATGATGTTACTCTTTTTAGTTTAGTGATTTTCAAATTCTTAATGGTTTTCAAATTCTTCATTTTCTTTATTTTTAAGTAAATCTTAGTTTATATTTAAAAAAATATAAAAAATTAGGTTTATGATATGCAATAAAAATAATAAAACATGCATAAAATAAGCACTTAAACGCAAAATACACAAAAATATGCAATTGTAACAATAATTACAAAAATATATAAAAACTACAAATCGATGGCAAAGTTTTTGTTTCCAAAAAGTATTTGATCAAAATCGATTAAAAATATGTATTTGCATGAAAATGAAAGTCGCTGCTATGATGATAGTTATTTTATTTTTTAGTTTAAAATACTATATTTCAGAAAACGATATTTTTTAAATTCTAAAAAATAGTGAATTTTCATTGTGGATCTATAAATTGTGTGTGAGATGTTGGTTAGTTCGGTTAAAGATCATGAATATTTTTTCCATATTAACAGAAAAATTATAATTTTACTAGCTGTGTGTACCCGGCGTTGCCTGGGTTTCCTTCGTATTACTGGAATAAATTGATACACAAAGTATTTGGAACATAGTTAGAAATTTATTTTAAAATCTTTAAAAGAATTGCAATTATTTAAAGAAATTGTATGGAGATGGTCATCTTCATAGCATACAATACTTAAAATGTGCGACGCAGATAATATAAAAATCCAATAAAGCGTATATCGTTTCTACCAAATTTCAATAAAATCGGTATACCATTTAGGAGATACTGAAAAAGTGACCATACAAATTAAACGAACATCATATGGAAATCTTATTTACCCTGTTTTGGCTAACATTGGTCCCATTACACATAGATAGTGAGGAGATAGTGAAAAAGTAGGCATAAGAGAGCTACGTTCATAATATTGAAATATCAGTAGTCTCATTATCTACGCACCAAATTTGAACAAAATTGGTTCAGCCGTTATGAAGATACGGAAAAAGGAGGCGTAAAAGTGCCGCACCCATTGTATCGAAGTGTAATATAGCCTATAGTGGCTATTAGTGGTCGCAATAAATATGCATACAATTCCAATAAAATCGGTTGTGCCGTTTAGAAGATACGGAAAATGTAGGCGTAAAAGTGTCACGCCCATCGTATCGGATTCTAATATAGCCTATAGTGGCTGTCAGTAGACAGATTATCTATGCACCAAATTTCAATAAAATTAAGCCATATCGAATATAGCGGAAAAGTGGGCTTAAATGTGCCACGCCCACCATATCGAAATCAAATACAGCACATATTACTTTTCAGTTTGGCCACTATCTGTGTACCAAAATTTAATAAAATCCTTTAAGCCATATAAGAGATAACAAAAAGTGGGCGTAAAACTGCCACGCCCACCAAGTCTTAATCTATTATAGCAAATAGTGCTTATGAGTCATCCCAATATCTGTGTACCAAATTTCAATAAAATCTGTTCAGCCATATAGAAGATAGTGAAGATGTGGGCGTAAAATACCACGCCCACTTAAAGTGCTTATCTGTGATATCTCTTTCTGGGTACCAAATATCAATTGCATCGGTAAAGCCATATCGAAAATAGTGAAAAAGTGGGCGTAAAAGTGCCACGCCCATCATATAAAAATTTCATATAGCCTATAGTTCCTTCCAGACCGCCCACTATCTATGTGTCAAATTTGAATAAAATCGGTTCATGCGTTTGGGCGTGATGCTCACACAAACAAACAAACCAACAGTCATTTTTATAATATTAAATAAGGATTTGTGATAATCTACTTTAATTAACAGAAAACACACTTAGAAAAAAATTTATTTGACACCTGCATGAACGGAGTTAACTTTCTAGCCCGCAACGGCCTTCATTAACATTCTTCGTGCCTTAAAGAGTTAAATGGTAAACATCATCTATTTAACTTAACTAGTTAAGTTAAAAACGTAACGTGACAGTTTGTTGAGTATGATGAAATTTATTGCGAACTTATTTTCTATAAAACTATGTTTAGTTATTTTTGAGTTATTAAATATTATTTGTTATAGAAGTAGAACACCATAAAAAAGTTTTAGAGTAGAATCTACTAACAATATTAGTAAAAGCAACTAACAATGTCGTAAAAACAAATGACATTTTTTTACTTTAAAAAAAAACAATTTTTTAAAAAATGTTTTTTTTTTTTTTTTATAATTACAATAAAAATTTATATTCTTACATCCTACTTAAGATGCAAAGTCAAAACTCCAAACGGTACGCCAGTAATAACGTTTCTATGCATTGGAGTTACAATGGCATTTTCTAATTATTATTTGTAAACTATTAGCATATCAATAATAACAAATATAAACTAAACGAGAATTTTTAAAAACTCGACTAACAAAAATTAAGTGTTTACTGCAAAATTACTCTTTTGGTAGTTGTTTATTAAAATACCAAAATAACTGCTTTAAATAACTGTCATAATAGTTGTTTTGTATTACATATTTCATAGGAAAACAACTGTAATTGCAGTAAAAAACAACTACTACTGCAACTACTACACAAACAAATCATTTGTTACAAATGTCATGTAGTAACTTGTAGTAACATTTTTCAGTGAATCTTTTTATTGAATTAAGATTAAAATTTATTGTGAATTTATAAAAATGACACAGTTAAACAACCAAACAATTTTAATATATAGCTCCATTTTTTTTTGTTTAAAAATTAGCTTAAAATATTTATTACAAATATTTCTAAATAAGCGTAGGATAAATGCTATTATCTGGCGTTGCCAGAACGTTTGGTTTACCATGAGCATTTAAAAAAAAAAGAGTTTGAAATGTAAATATTTTCTTTCAGATTCGTTCTCGATATATCGTCTGATATCTTATAAATCGATACATCCCTTCTTAACTATACATTATTGGATTATGAATTAATTAATTTAATTTAATTTCTGTAAAATTTTGTTATTGATCTTACAAACCAATCAAAGTTGTAAGTAAAAATGTGTAAAAAGGTGGACAAACTAAAAATAATTATTTTATTTATTTATTTATTAACAATATATTTTACAAATTAATTTATAAAATATATACAAAGGCGCCGGTAGCTAGACCATAAGCGCTCGTTTTGAAATGTAATTTATAAACATGAAATAAATATTTTTATGAAGTGAATGAATTAGTATTTTAGTCAAAAATTTATCATAAAAATAAAGTTTAAAGCAAAGAATAATTTTTGAAGCATAAAAAATAAAAAATGTTGAAAAGATTTTAAGAAAATGTTCCTAAACATCTTGAATGCCGTGTTGTTGTAGATATCTCCAGATTTTTTGTATGTTGTTACACTTTGTACAATCCAAATTTCCTCCAATGATTCGTCTATTTTAGAAGACGGGCAGATTGTTAGCATGTGGGAAATAGTAAGGATTACATCGCAATTGAGGCATTTAGGGGGATCAGTTTTTTCATAGTAATGCTTTGAATTAAAATTACATTTTCGCACTCTTAGGCGGGTCAGCATGATACATTGTGATCTGGTTAAATATTTGTTGTATTTAAGTGTGGTGGTAATTGGATTCTGTTGTTGTTGAGAAATTTTAAAAGGATTACTTATGGCTTTTGGGAAGCATGGTGTTTCCGTAATATGAGGTGAATTTAAAGCATTTTTGGCACCACAGTCTGCACTTTCATTGCCTGAAATTCCAATGTGGGAGGGAATCCATAGTATTAAAATTTATTGTGTTTCCTTTTGCAGTTTCAATATATCATCATAGACGCCATTGTGATTTTTGATTATGGCTTTAGGTGCTCCTAAACTATCAGTGCAGATTAACGTTGTTCCGCCATGCTCGACGGCAAGGCCAATAGCTGTTCTAATAGCAGCAATTTCTGCCATAAAAATACCAGTGTGGTCCGGTAACCTAGATTCCCTTATGGTTTCAAATTGTGAACTAGAAAGTTGTCTTACTATTGAGTAAGATGTCAATCCATTTTGAAAAGAACCATCTGTGTAGTAAACCATATTAGGAGAGAAAGAAGACATTTTTTGGGAAAACATTCTTTTGAAGCATGATGGATCCGTGGTATTTTTGACTAAACAACTCAAACTATCATCAGCCTTAGCCAAAGTATTAGACCACATCGGTGTAGCGGGTTTTTGTGGCATAGATACATTAAATTTTTTTAAAATAGAGATTACTTTGTTGATAGCCGATGGTGAGCAATAAGACGATGAATTGAGATTCTTCCAAAAAGATTCGTGTAGACCATCTGAAGATATGGTAATTTACCTTGACGCCATATTAACAGCGGTTTTTCCAATAATATTTCAAAGGCTACAAAATTTGCAAATCTGTGCCCAAATATAGGCATCAACGTATTTTCCCAAGTACTAATACACCGTACACAAAAATGGTACATTTTGGAATTGTTTTCATTGAAAAACTAGCGATATATTTGAACCCAATTGATAAAGAAGTTAAAAGGAATACGGATTTTTTATATTTATCGATATTTTACAACATATCAAAATTTCATCAATATCACAGTGTGCCTTTCTTTGTTGGGCCCATACGCCTTGTACTTTTGTACATGACAAAGCATGCTAAATAGTTTATGTAATTATGATCCGGAACCGGAACTTTTTTCATCGGGCCAGAACGATAGTCTTTTCAGTTGTCATAAATCATACAGTTGTTTTCATAATTGCTTTTGAAATTAAAACGCTATACATTTAATTATAAAACATTTATGCTGAGTTTTATAACCCATAATTAAGCTCTACGCAAAAGTTAAGCCAAAAAATAAAAAAATTTAAAAGAAATGTCATACAAACAATAAAAAATTTTGAGTTAATTTTTATGTACGGAGTATAGCTTAACTATTGAGTATGAAACTCAGCGTAAGTGTTTTATTTGATTCAACAAAGTGGTGTGTGACACATTCAATTTTGATTCGATTAAGATTTGATTTGATATGTTTTTAAATTGATTTGATATTTAATTTGATTAGCTCTTGATTTAATTAATTTTTGATTTGATTCGATTTAATTGATTTGTATTTGATTATCAGGGCAGCGACTTTCATGCAAATTCATGTTTGTTGTCAGTAGCCCAAAGTGGATTTCTACAAAATACTTTTCCGAATCAAAGAACTTGCAACAAAATTGCATTGATTTTTTGTTGCATATTTCTGCATATATTGTTATAAATGCATATTTTCCCTTTCAATGAAAATTTTTTGTATTTTACATGCTTTATTTTTTAGAATAAATATAAATATGTGATTTAAAATAAATAAGAGGAAGAATTTAAAAACCTTAACACTTCACTAAATTAATAAAAATCAAATTGCCATCTGTAAGTAGATGAGATGAGAGTCTCCCGAAAAAAAAAAATAAAAACATGTCTGAAACTAATAAAATTCAGATTTATTTGTAAGCAGCGTTGAAGTACTCGAAAAAACAAAAATTTTTATACCTATGTAGTAACTTAAAAAGGGCCATTTGTCCTGCATGCCACAGGACTAACCAAAGATGGGCATACCACAAGACTGTCGCAAAAGGGCCATGTCGTATAAAATAAACGAAAACTAAACAGCTTCCAATGGGTAAAATTCTGACCAACTGGCTTTTTCTTGTTAATAAGCCTTCTGGTTAAGTGGTATGTCCTCCCTTTACCAGTCACAGGATTGGTAATTTTAGGACAATTGACACTGCTTAACCCACTTCAGTATTAAATTATACCAGTCCTGTGATAAATCCTTCTTTAACCAGTCACTTTTAGGTCAATTGACTCCTCATTCCCCATAGGGTTCCGACCCGAACTCGCAGATTTTAATGAACTTTAGACATGCTGAAGAGGACCAAAATAGAGACACGTGTTTTTTTTAGCTGCCCAGTCTAACGTTTTAAAAAGTGGGGTTAAAAATTCGTATGTTTCTGTGTAAAAACTTGTCTTTAATTTACTAAAACTAGATTTAATTGTCTGCAGGGTTAAAGTAGACCCAGAGCTGCCACATTTTTCAATTATTTGAAATATAGGGAAAAGGGCTCTTCGGGAAAAGTCGCCGAACTATTTCGAATATCGGAAAAAGCTCAGACTCCCCCTCAATTAAATTATATAGGCATTACAACTCATTATTTTGAGCTTAATAAGGCGTTAGGTCGAATTATTCCCGACACAGTTTATCACTTATAACTTTTTTATGTTTAAAAGTGAACTTTTTTTGGATCAAGTTGTATTTTAAAAAGCCGTCAGATTATGTGTACAAAATATTAGCGAAATCGGATCAGTAGTTTGTTTAAAAATGGACTTTGAACAAAAAGTGCAGAAAAAACCCTTAAATTTCGTAAACAAAAAAACTTCATGTTAATTCTTTAGAAATATATTCTAAGCAGGCTTCTAAGGTCATTTATTTTCCTAATGCAAATAAAAACTATTTATTTCATTATTTTATCCGACGTTTCGTTCAATTTCGTAAACAAAAAATTTGCTTAATTGTCCAGGAGTCAGAACAATCAAATGATATTAAGATTCTTTTTAAATTTTAGATGAAGGCTACTAAACTAGTAACCAATACTGTCACTTTTTTTGAAAAACGGTCTGTTCCTATTAATTAGTGCACTAAAGATGCAAAAAAAAAAAAAACGATAACTCAGTTTTTGTTCAGATTCCATTTGTAAGCGAAATAGTAAACCGATCGCTTTAATATTTTGCACAAAGTCTGACAGAATAATTGACAAGAAAACAAAGTTTAGTGTCGCACACCAAATCCGTTGTAAGTAAAAATGTGTGCCGGGTTTTTTCGATATCACTCCTTACAACTACAATTTCTTAATAAAACGCCAGACCCCACTTATTAACGCCTAAACATAAGATTGGGCAGCTAAAAAAAATACGGTTCCCTTATATTTTTATTCTCTACAACATATCCGAAGTTCATTAAGATCTGCCGGTCCGGTTCGGGATACCTCCCTTGTTAGATTTGTCTCTTATTTAATATATTTATAATATAGGCGAAGAACAGTTACGAAGACCGGAAAAGCTCAGACACTCCCTCGACTAAATTCTCATTAATATACATAATTTTAAGCTTAAGCCAACTATAAGTCCTTAACAAAACGTCATTTTTAATGTCTCTTAAATACATATTTTTTAAATAACAAAATTGAAAGTTATTGAACATGTTTTATATACCTTCAACTCTTCCATTTGATATCCCATTTGTATAAAATTTCTTTAAAATCATACGAAACAAACCGAAAAAACGAAAAATGGAGTAATTTTTGACCCCACGTTTTAACCCCCGAATATGAGATTGTGCTCTATCACATATCTCAATTTCATTAAGATCAGAGAGAACCCATCGGGAAACTCTCGTTGTTCGACACTTATATTGTATGTATATTGTTTTAAACCATCCCTCTCGGGTTATGAACACGATTTTTAAAAATCGACAAATTGCACATTTTTTTGATTTTTAGTATATATTTTTGTATTTTTAGTGCATATTTTTTGCTTCTTAGTGCATATTTTAATTTTAGTGCATATTTTATGCACATAATTTAGATTTTTTAGTACATGCAATTTACCAATATATGATGTACACTCAAGTAAAAAAATTAGAAAAGTCAGCAAAAAATTTTGCTGAGTCAGCAAAAATTTTTGCTGAGTCAGCAAAATTTTAGTCAGGAGGGTGCTTGCAAAAAAATTGCTAATGTCAGCAAAAGTTTTGCTAAAATTTAGTGGATTAGAAATTAAAAAACTCAAAAAATTTGTAGAAAATTTTTACTTTAGTTAATTTATTTTGCTGAAAATCATAAAACATATTTTTGAGATTCTTTTTAAAATAATTTACAATACGTTACAAATTATAAAAATTTTCATACTCCCACATTGACGACATGAATGAATGTAATATATATAATTATATACATATAACATAAACAAAATTATCTTTCAACTACTTACATCAATGATTGTCTCAATGATGCTATCTTTTAAAGGAACGCTAATGCCGCAGAGAATAATAGAAACGAAACGAAAAAATAACAAAACGTAACATATACAAACAGTTTTTTTGCAATAAGAAAAAGGAAACATAAAAATTTACCTAAGATGTATGTCTTTGTCTTTCGCTGTTGTCTGTCTACCTGCTGTATATTTGTTATCAACTTGACCACTCAATTTGACTACAAATATTTATAAATATTTTTTTTTGTCATTTATTTAATTAATAGACAATTACTTTCACAAGCCGGTGAAAACGCAAAATTTAACTTGTTTCACTCCACAATTTTGTTTTATGTATGAAAAACAGATACAAAAATCTTCCAATGTTGATTTTTTATGTGTCTTACTAGAGTTGTACTTTTTAGTATAATTTTCCTTGTCACTACTACTTCTTGACATCTGACTCATTCTGCGTATAACTTTTAATCTGGTTGTCGTTCAAACCATTGACAGCACATTTTTTTTAGCAAAATAGATTAGTAAAACATTAGTAAAATATTAGTAAAACATTAGTTCAAAACAGTTAAGTGCTGACTAAGTATAACTTAAATTTTAGTTTAAAACACAATTTTAGCAAAAAATTTGTTGAAAAATAGTATACCTGATTTACAAGATGTTTTACTAACTTTTCTACTAACTTGTTTTTTTGAGTGTAGTGTTGTTCTTGCTAACACTATGAAGTGCGGTTTGTTCAATTTTTTACTTATAATACAAAGGCTTAGTGGTTTAATCCGATTTTAATGAATTTTAAATATGTCATAAAGACAGCAGAAAAATTAAGTGTGAACACCTTATTACCTGTTCAATCTCTTGTTCAAGGGTTAAAAGTTGGCGGTGGGGGGAAAATTTCTTACAATGACTGATTTTGGGGCTTGTTATCTGGATGTTTTTTTTATTAAAAAGCTTTTTTATTTGCAAAACTATGAACTAACTGCCAACAATTAACGTTACCGCACAGTTATTTGCTGATTAAACAAAACAACTACCCAAAATAACTTTTACTACAATTCAGTAGTTTTGGTTAGTTTTTTTTTACATTACTTTTATACATAGAAAAACAACTACAGTTACAGTTACAAATGACAATTGAAGTTTATCGCCCGAAAGACCTACATACATGTAGTTGCTGTAAAAATATTCAGAGTTTATGTAAATTTTTAAACATATAATAAATAAAATTTAAACAAAAATAATTCTTAAACATTTACGTCCGTATTCATAAAAAGTCTTAATTCCGATTTCAAACACATTTTAGGCCTTAAAACTGTATTCATAAACGAATATTAGCTTAAAATACCTATATTAAACCTTGAGTAAAAGTTAATATTCGTTTATGAATACAGTTTTAAGGGTAAAATTTGTGTTGTAAAGGGTCCGCCATCTAACGTTTTTTTTCAACTAGTGCTTGTTTCGTGAATGGTAACACTTAGCTCATGTCTGATTTGACAGATAATTAGTTTTATCCTTCCGCTGAACGAATATGGTTGTGTATACGCTTACACAACGCTGGGAAATATCGCGACATTACTTTGAAAATAATGGTAATGTTGAAGAATGTCATGTTGAACGAATTTTTGTTCACAAAAATTAAAGAGGAGGATATTGGCAACATTTGGTTTCAACAGGACGGCGCTACGTGCCACACAGCCGAAGCTACACTCGATGTTTTGCGCCCTGTTTTTGAAGATCGCATTATCAGCCGCAGAGCTGATGTCGTTTGGCAACTTCGGAGCTGGGATTTGAAACCGTTGGACTATTATTTGTGGGGTGCCGTCAAAGATAAGTGTTACGCCAACAAGCCAGAGACAATTGACGCTTTGAAGGACAATATTCGTGAAGCCAATGGTGAAATACAGCTGCACACAATCGATAATGTGCTTACAAATTGGACCGATGGTGTAGGCTACTGCATGGCCAGCCGAGGCAGCCATTTGAATGAAATTATTTTCCATTATTAACCGGAAGGATTGTACTTTCAAATTAAAAAAGAAATTTGAGAAAATATTCAGTAGTTTTTTTTTTATAGCATTTTCAAAAAAAAAAAAGTTATTTGGCGGACCCGTTAGCTAAAATGTATTTGAAATGCTGTTTAATATTTTTATGAAGACGGGGGTTAAAGTCCTTTAAAAATGTTAGTAAGAGAAAATGTTTTAAATTTGACATTAGTTTAGAGATCTTAAAAAAAAAAAAATTACCTTTTTCTTTGTAGTCTATCAAAAAATAACCCAACCGCATAAAAAATCCCATATTTAAAAATATCACCAACAGACATAATGTGATTTACCTCATCCTTCTTTTTACCCGGTCTTGTTTTTTTTGTATATCTATATAGAAATATTCTTAACACAAATATTTTTTTTTTTTTTGTTTGCTAAATTCATAAATCTTAAAGCGAATTTAGCATATAAACATTGTTATTGTATACGATGACAGACAAACAGATGCCAACTGTTAAGCATATAAACATAAACAGTAGCGGCAGCAGGCAGGCAGGCAGGCTTTCAAACTACTCCAACCTCCTCTGGTCATTACCTTGAACTCTCCACACAACAAGTATTATTTACTAGTATAGATCACCCACAGCATACTCGGTAATCTCACATGTGGCGCGCACCTGCCATATTTTCTGGTTGCAATATTGTAAGTGTTAAGGCTAGTGTGACGTTTAAATAGTTGTAAAATTTAAAAATATACCGTCATCATCCACTGTCTAACAATTGGCGGCATTTCATTTTTTTGTATACATGTACAGTAAAATCCTGTTAAGACGCACTTTAAGACACCGGACAAATTGTTTCGTTATTAGAGAGGTTCGTATTAGCCGGGGTAAAATTTTTAAAATTTTTTCTTTATTCACAAAATATTTAAAATTTTCAAAAGGGAAAATTATAGTTTTGAGAGAATTTTTTTTTATCAGAATATTTGAATGCCTCGCTCGAGTATGACAGTTAAAATAACAGCATTTGCTGTTGAAACGTTTCCTTCAATAAATAAATTGTGGCACGAGCTGTGTCACATGTTGCACCGTCTTGTTGAAACCACAGCTTCTGCACATCATGGTTGTTCAATTGATGGACGAAAAAGTCAGTAATAATGGCTCTATAGCGGTCACCATTGACTGTAACGTTCTGAGTAGCATCGTTTTTAAAGAAGTATGGACCAATGATTCCACCAGCCCATAAAGCACGCCAAACAGTCAGTTTTTCTGGATGTAACGGTGTCTCAACATACACTTGAGGATTATCATCACTCCAAATAGTATACATTCAACCAAAAGTGAGCTTCATCGCTAAACAAAATTCTTGCGCGATACGTATTTCGAACAGAACCATGATTTTCAAAATAAATTTGCACAATTTGAAAGCGTTGTTCAGGCGACATTCTATTCATGTTAAAATGCCAAACCAAACTAAACATAAATCACTTGACAGCTGACAAAATGGCCGCCAGTTAAAAAAGTCTTGCCAACTTATAGTTCTATACCTGTATAAAAAACACCCTGTAGTAAAAATTACTGAAAATGTAGTTAAAACTACATTGCCAACTTTAACTTGATTTTTTTTTTTCATAAACTGCACTGTTAGGAAACAAAATTTTACTTTTAGTTATTTACATTTTATTATATTTTTCCAAATCATTCTTGCCATATGTCTCTAATATAAGTATTAGGGCTGGTCGATTTACAAATCACTCAACGTTCAAGGAAAATCGTATTCTAGGGATCAAAATAAGAAACTTTGCCGAAGAAACCATACCTCTAAAACGAATTCTGATGTCCCGACTTTGAAAAATCCCACTTTGATATTTCAGCAAGTAGGAGGAACCTCTCCAAGATTATGGGAGCTACTTCTTCTCCGGGAGACGCGCTAGCAGATTAATGCATAAATCATCATTCTGGGTGACCGTTAAGGGGTTAAAATTTAAGTTGAAAGAGGCCCTTTTAGCCGTGTTTTTATAGCAAAATGTACAAATTTCGGGATAGAGATATTTCAGAAAGTAGAAGGAGTCTTTCCAAGATCAGGGTCTCTATTTCTTCTACGGAAGACGCTCTAGCAGATGAATGTATAAATTATATTCGATTGGGGAACTCTAAATGGGTCAAAATGGGATTTTTCAAAATTTGACGCTACGGGTCAAAAGTCGGGACATCAGAATTCGTTTTAGAGGTATGGTTCCTTCGGCAAAGTTTCTTATTTTGATCCCTAGAATACGATTTTCCTTGAACGTTGAACGATTTTTTTGCCTCCATACAAATCGGCCCGGCCTAATAAATATTGTAAAAATTTTTTTTTTTTTTTTAATTTATAAAATGTGTTCTAAATAAATGTTTTTCTCTAAAAATAATAAACGTTTTTCTCTAAAAATTATAAACACTATTAATTTTTAAATCAGACTAGTCTAGTTTCTGCCTTTTTTTTTTAGTAATTTTCCATTTAAATTGTACTATTGTTTGTGTCTTATAATTGTCAGATTGTCTCTATATGATAAATTTTACAACAACCTGCGGCTGTAAGAATCAAACCTGCGCTCATCTTACATTACAAACAATACTAAGTCATGACCGTTTAGCGATCACACCCATGTATGGCCTCGAATCTAATGCAGCTAAATTGCAGTTTTATTTCCTATTAGCTTTTTCTGTTATTGTATATTATACTCAGAAGTGACAATACTAACAACACAAATATTCTATTTTTAGATTTTTGTTTATTTTTCTAATCTCCTCCGTCTATTTTTGTAAATTCGTTTGTGAGATTGTCAAAAACAGTTCGTTTATGTTCTTTATATGAAAATGGTGGCGAAAACGTCGGGAAATTGTAATTATTTCGTATTAAAATTTCGTCTTAATCTAGTTCGTCTTAAACGAGTTTAACTGTGGCTGTTTTTATTAAAATCTTGGGAATATTTGAAATTCTTATTTACATTTTTGTTTAATTTAATTTAAGTATGTACTACGTTTCTTGACTGACACCCAATTTGTTTTTGGTGTCTAATTTTTTTCTATTTGTTTTATATTTTGTTGTTTTTTTAATTCATCCCATTCTTTTCAATTCAACTTACAAATCCATGTGTACAATATTGTATCATGATGACTCAATTATTATATTTTTCGTAATGTCTATCTTTAGGACACCATTTCTTAAGAATTTAAATAATGTATATACTCATAGAAATAAACCTGTAAAAATAGCAAAAAAAAAGCTACTTAAAAGTTACTAAAAATTAGTTAAAAATTACCTTGCAGAAAAAACTGCTAAAATTAGCAGAGTTTTTACTAAATATTAGTAATAATACTTCTTTATGCCGACGATATTGTCATTCTTTCTGATTCTCAAACTAAATTACAACAAATGATTGATGCTCTGTTTACTTACTGCGCGAAGTGGTGCTTAAAAGCTAATCTGAATAAATCAAAAATTGTTATATTCCGCTCTGGTACCAGAATATCTTCAAATCTTTGCTGGCAATTTGGAGATGACAACATCGAGATCATAAATAGCTACAAATATTTGGGTGTTGAAATATCTTATAACCTGTCTTTTAATAAACATCTTAACAGTAAATTGGCTGCCTCAAAACTTGCAATAAACTCCACTTGGTCTAAATATATAAATCATCCAAAAATTTCTAAAGATAATAAACTAAAAATATTTCACGCCGCTTCTAGATCGATCATGTTATATGCTGCTCAAGTATGGGGTTATCGAAGATATGATGTAGTAGAAAAACTATTCAGATTTTTCATTAAAAAGATGTTATATCTACCAGCTGCAACACCCAACTACATGTTATACCTCGAAACGGGCCTAGATTCCTTGTATGTTTCCACTCTAAAACTACATCTTTCTTATATAAACAAAGTTTTAAACATGGGTCAAAATCGACTACCACGTATTTTGGCTGAAGCAGTTATAGCCAAAAACGAATTCTGGGCAAAGGAGTGGTCAAATCTTCAACAAATTCTTCAATTTACTCCTACGAACCTTCCCCTTTGCACAAATTGGAAAGCAATATTAAGCCAACTCATTGCAAAAGAACGCGAAGATAATATTCTTAGGGCAACAAGCTCGCAGCATCACGACCTTTATTGTCGACTAAGCCACAACGTAACACCTCTTCTTGCTAAAAACTACTCGTCTCGTGTAACTTCCTTAATCGTAAGAGCGAGAGGAGGTTTGCTCGACATCAACGCCAGGTCCTTCAGAAATAACTCTGCCTCTATATGCACAATATGCAACCATGGTATTGACGAAAATACCTACCACTTTTTAGGAGTTTGTCCAATATTTAACGGATTTAGACTTAAATTTTTTGGAAAATCTCAACTCGAGCTAATTGAAGTATTAAATATATTAAATGGTTCCAACTTTTATAACTTGTATGAATACTTAGAAATTTGTCTAAAATACAGAAAATTAATTATCAACGAATTTAATTTGTAATCTCTTTTTTTCAAATCTTTTTAACATGTTAACTTTTTCAATTGAAATCTCACAAACTTGTATATAAATCTAAAAATTAACTAAATGAACTGTATTGAAAATACTAGCAATCTGCCAATCTGGCTCACAACAAATATGTTATGCCAAATATAGATATTAAATTATTATAATAATCAATCAATATAAGAATAGCAAAAATAAATCTGTTGGATTTACAAATAGTTAGTTATATTTGATTTAAATTTTAGTTGATTGAAAGTAACAAAATAATCTGCTAAATTTAAGAAACACATTTACTAAATATTAGTAGGCAAAAAAATCATTAGAAAATGTGAAATTTTTCAAGTTTTTTTAACTTTTTATTTTTAATGCGATTAAAAGTCTGCCCTAATAAAATCAGCAATCTACAATTTTTTACCAAAAATTTCTGTTGATTTTAGCGAAATAAACTGTTATTTGCATTTTACTAAATTTGAGGTAAATATAGCAAAAATTTTGTTAATATTACAGTTTTTGTTTGCTATTTTGAGTCTACAACTATTTAGTAAAAGTTTTTGCTAATTTTACAGAGTAAAATGCTATTTTAAATTAATTAAAATTCACATCGAATATAACTAAAATTTGGCAAAGTTAACAGATTTATGTTTGCTGTTTTATTTTATTTATATTTAACAAAAAAATCAAATTTAACAGTTTTTTCTGCAACGAGATTTTTAAATATAAAAATCTTAAATGGTGTAGTAGTTTATGCAAATTCAAATATTTGGTTTGCATACACATAAATTATTTTTCCTTTTAAATTTGATATCCATCCCTACAAAGAATTTAATTTTGTTTACGTATTATTCATTAAATTGGATCATGTTTCATTTTATCCAATGAGAAATTGGGTTTGTTTTTCTTCATTCCGTCTTGGTATGTAGTTTTTGTGTGGAACGATATCAAGGCCTGACCGCGAAAAAAATCTTACACTGGACGATTTTCCTTTTTTTTTATATAAAAATCGATAGTTCTTGGTCAAATGCACAATATCCCAGAATTGTATAACTCTAATCGTCGTAGGATTATACTGAGTAAAGTAGTTCTGAAAACGGTTAAGAAAACCTAGACCCTTGAATGCTTCTTTGGACACGTGAATAATAAGCCATTGGAAAAATTATCAGGATAAATATTAGAGTACCCAAAAAGAAAAGTTTTTTTTCTTGCTCCCCACGCATGTAATGATGCATTGGGTGTAAGAAATAAGATCTGCGATAAAATGGACTTCTAGCGCTCAAATCGAACATGCCGTTTCGACTTTTGCCCTAAAAAATGGAGTAAAAATGGTTAATAGTTTTGTTGTTCTACAAATTTTTAAATAAGATGAATTTCATATCAAACCCTATAAAAAACGCACATTTTGAACCCGACCCTCTCAGAATTTGATGAAATTTTGCATACAGCTACATTTTAGCTATACGAACACAACCTCATATTTAGAAATTGCATTTTTGAAAATATGTGGGCGTGGCAAGGTATCGAAGTTTTTAAAAAATTACGATAATATGTACTTTCAAGCTGTGATTACTACGGAATGGCTGAACCGATTTCAAAGATCTTGATACCATTAGAAAGGTATTTAAATTAGCTTTCGAAAACATACACTGTAAAAATGTTATCTTACACTGAAAATTTAACTGGGAAATCACTTCAAAGGCCAAGTGTTTTCTTCCAAAAAAAATTTTTTTTAGAAGGGTCTATTTAATGTATATAGCATATTTAAAAACTAGTGGCGTTTTTTTTTTCTTTTTTTTTTAATTAAATGCATCTCTTGTTAATTTCCTTTTATTTTGATATCATTGTGTGACAAAAAACTAAAGTAGCTATACTTTGAAAGTTATACAGTTTTTTTTGTAATTCTAATAGATTAGAACAAGAATCGTATTATCAAATTTTTCAGACACCCCCAAAATATGGACTTAACCTTGGATTTTTTTTTTTTTATTTTTATTTTTTAAGGTTTAATATATAATTTTGCGCAGCTCATACTGTTGACTTTCGGAATATTTGCTAACTTTTAGTGAAGTTTCATCTAAAGGTATAAAAGAATGAAAGCTTTAAATTCCTGAAATAGTTTTAGCATTTTTATACCTTGAAAATAGCTCTTCTTTTGTTTTGTTATAGTAGTCAGCGTCTGCATAAGCAACTTCTATGGAGGTCTTATAAGTTTGTGAAGCCCAATGAAAAATGTTTGTAGGTCAAAGCGGCATGACCGGTTTGCGCCGGTTCAGTTTCATCGCAGATCTTATATAAGATACACCCAATCTATCCTAAAATGCGCGGGGAGCGAGAAAAAACAACTTTGCAATTTCCATATTTTCCATAAATATAAATAAATACCATAAAATGTAACTCTAAATAAAATATTAATAAAAATACATTAAAATTTTGAGCAAAAAATTTATTGTTTAAATCGAATAATATAGTTTTCCAACAAACTAAGTTTCAATTTTAAAAGGAGCGCTAAATTCGCATTTTTTCAAGAGTAATTTTATATTTCGAATTGAATATATATTTTTTTTTATTAATTACCTAATTTTAAAGATAATCACGAAAACAAAACATTAAACGGTTGACAACATATTAGCTTTAATGACGTTGGTTTAAACAAAAATTCAATATTTTTAAATAATCTCTACCGATAATAGTTTCTTATACTGAAATTAAGCAGTTAATCTAATTTGTACTAGATTTACTTTTAAGTCTTGACACGACATAATATTCTAAAATAAGTATTATCGATAACAGTTATCTATTTTTTTTTTAAATAATAATACCTATCAGATGTCCTCGGAAATTAAAAATGATAAATTTGAAACAAATATTTAACAACATTTTACATTTTTTGCAAAATCTTATATAATATAAATGAATGATTTCTGTATGGTCGATTTGAATTCTAAAAAAATGCACAACACTTTCGTCATAATATTTTTAAAAAAGTAGGTTTTTAAAGATATAAATTGAAAAAAAGTCTATAAATAACCCTAAGAGAAAAACTTGTAGTGATTTTCATACATATCTCTGAAATAAAAAAGAGCGAAAACAAAACACAAATTTTTCTAGAAAAAAATCTTTAAAGTATTTTTTATTAATTAATATAACATTTTTAATATACATAATAATCACTCATAGAAAAAATTCGTTAATAATGTCTGATATTTTAACTAAAAATTTAAAAGTGTCCAGAAGAGGAAACTACTGAAATCAGCTAAATCAGTTTGCAAAGTATTAATAAGATAAAAACATCAATAATAACAGAATTCGACAAGCTTCCTTGGTTTAAATTTCGATATGTGATGCCCTGATTTTAAATCCGGCATACATATTTTTCCATCACGTCACAATTTTTAAAAAACTGCGGTTAAAGTTTCCAAAAATAGCTATTTTGGCTCTTTGAATCCTTTTATCACCGGATTGACGCTTACTAATGATTCAGAATAAAGATAAGTTATTAGAATACACTTTACTCTTAAAGATACCGCAATTAAATTTCCTAAAACTGATTCTTAAAATAGCGTAAAGATACATTTATCAAATGCATTTTTTATATGAAATGGACACGTGAACAGAATTTGCTTGTGATTGAAACCTAATTTACTAGCGTGAATGTGAGTGAGTGTGAGTAGGAAAAAATTCTTTGTGAGGGAGTGTGCGTGAGTATAATTTTACCAAACTAATTTCCTTTTTTCTACCCGAGTAAAACAAATTATATATAGTCCTATGTCTATGTGGCCAAACGACATCAGCTCTGCGGCTGATAATGCGATCTTCAAAAACAGGACGCAATTTTCGCACACATTCTGCAACATTACCATGATTTTCAAAGTAATGTCGCAATATTTCCCAGCGTTGTTCAAGCATACAACCATATTCGTTCAGCGGAAGGATAAAACTAATTATCTGTCAAATCAGACATGAGCTAAGTGTTACCATTCACGAAATAAGCACTAGTTGAAAAAAAATAAACGTTAGATGGCGGACCCTTTATATGATGTAATGCATATCCATGTATTATTTTATATTTCTTATGTGGTTATTTATATAACGATGTATTATTATATATTGACCATTATAAAATTATATATTAAGAATATATGCTATATATAATAAGATATGAAAATGAAAATTATTCAAGTTCGAGGCCATACTCTATATTTCTTTATTAGGATATTGTCCTAACAAATAATCTTTTGTTTTCAAATTTATTAATTGACCACTTTCTGGAATGTGTTGATAGATCTATTATAATAATTTTCATTTTTATTGCACAATTAAAGGTCGAAAATTTTTAATAAAAATTATATCAAACTTGTATAATAAGATATTGTCATATACAATAATACATACTCATATTTAACATAATATGTATATGGTGACATGTAAGCTATATATTTTAAGATACAATAATATATACTGTCTCATAAAATACATGTTTTTGTGGCATATAAGATATGATTATATATGGTGCCATATGTATTTAACCTAATACATAACTATATATGACATTGAATGATATAATATATAATTACTTATGATCCCATATATCGCACAAGATTAAGAAGTATGTTTGATTTATGATTATAGATGGTCCAACAACATTAATATTTTCTATGATTATAAGATATAAGTATATGTTGTTATATATAGCCCCAAATATAATTATATATGCTCCTGATGACTATATCTTTTTTTACTATTTTTTTATGGGATTTCATGGATTTAAGTAATCCAATTTCCCCTCCAAATAGCTTATTCGATCCACCAAAAATTACTTATCTTTTTGGATCTAATTATATTCAATTATATCTAAGTTAATCCCATTGGATATTTTGGGTTTCATCAGAATCTTAATTAATATCAAATAGGAATAATAATTATGAGATAAATTTTGATCTAATTTAATCCAGTAATATTTGAGGGATCTAATTAGATATTACTGTATGCCCCAATTTTGAGATAAACTTGGATAAAAATAAATATCGATCTATATCAAATGAGACCTCACTTTATTTTAAAGACAATTTTATATAGAAAAAAACGAGATATTATTTGTTAAAATCGGTTTATATTTGCAAAAGTTTCTAAACTTTTTCTAAAGTAAAAATTTTGGGATTGCAGACTTTTCTTTAAGTAAACCACTTGACTTACAAACGCTTGTTTAGTTAATTGTTTTTTTTTTATTCATATGTTTTGCGCGGGGGGAGAAAATACTAAAAACAGGTGTTAATGAAAAGTTGAATAACTTTTACAATTTTCATTCGATTTGAAAAATGAAAACCATGTTTTGTTAAGAACTAAATTTTCTTTATACGTTGGTATACATTTTTATAAGCTTTCATATAAAAATAAGCAATAAAAAGCTATTAAAATCAAAAAAGTTTATAATTTTCTTTTTTTTTGTAGATATTCTTAACAAAAACAATACTTATAGCTTACAAATGTATCAAAAAATGCACGTCAGCGTAATCAGTTTTCTTTCCAAACCCGTTAAAAAAATTTAAATCGGACAAAAACTGACTGAGTTACAGGTCGATAAGTTGACGAACATCACTGAAAACGGGTTTTTTAGAATAACTTCTGAATTTGAGGGTGTTTCTGAAATTTTTCGACACAATTTGTAATGTACTCAACAAGACCTATAACCCACGCTAGATCGTTTTCCAAGTTTTTTTTCACTGTAGCACCGTGTTATTATTTGCAATAAACTAAAATACAACAAAAAAATTTTGGAAAAAGCAATTTTATCTGTTTTTATTCTACTTTTGTACACACACAATATTTTTTTCCGTAAAGACTACTGAATATACAAATTAAAATAACTGAAAATCAGTTAAAAACAGTACTACTTACTTTTTTTACTTACACACAGGGAAATAAAGTGTCAACCGAATTGAAAAGTGTATTTTAGTGATAGTAACTTATAAATTCTGTTAGTACAACGATATTTACCTTAGATTTCTGAACATTTTGGGTGTTGAAACTAAAATTCAATTGAATAAACCGAACTTTGTTGTAAAAACTAATGTTCAGTTCAACCAAACGACTGAAATTCGTAATAACCGAATTTGAGTTCTAGTACCAAATTTTAGTTGGCTAATAGCTAACTTTTTCTCTGTGTGTACTTTTCGTTTAAAACAATTGTATTTTTAGTTTATTTTCAACTGTTGAAAAAATCCATAAAAACAATAGCTTGTTTTCGTTTATTTCAATACTCAATATAATATAACAACTTTTTGTTTTAAATAGAAAATTTAAACTGAATATTTTATCTACTACCGAAAGTCCGTTTTTTTTTGTTTATTGAATAACAGACAGAAAGTTAAAAAATATATTTCTTTGTTAATTTAACTGTATATTCCATTGAAACAACATTACCGAATAAACTTTTCAATAACTGTTGATTTTTTATGGAAAAGTTCTTGTGAGTGTAGTTATAACAGTTTTGTTTTTGCTTTTTTTTATCTTACTATAATACGTTTTAAGGAAACGGATTCTGCTTTTTTTAGCAGTTTTTATTATATTTTTATTAAAATTTCTGCTATTAGAACAGATTTATTTCTATGAGTTTATCTTTATATTTATTATAATCTCTGGCATTTTGTCTTAAAAAGCAATTACGCATTTGAATTTTTTATTTTTTTTCTGCAACATTTGCAATTATTAAAAAATTAAATTTCAACAAAAATGTCCACACAAAATTTAACCTTAAAAAATATTATTAAAAATAAACATTTTTTTCTTTTTGAAAGTGGCATCCTGTTATTAATTGCACACATAAATAATTTTTTTTATGTAAATTTTTTTTTATAATTTTTCTTTACATTTGTTTTCATTTTTATACGATTGATCACCACAAAAAAAAATCTCAAATGTAAACAAAAATATGTAAAAGATTCTTAATGTTCAATTTCTTAATGGTCATATTATTCATTCATTCTTTTTGATAATACTACACTTAAAGAAAAAAAAAATTGTAGACATTTTTGCTAAAACTATTAAATATTTGTATAAAATGTTGTTGCAGGAAAAAATTCTAATTTTAGTAGATTTTTTTTTGATAAATATTAGTAAGATAAAACAGCAAAAATAAATCTGTGAAACATACAAAAATTTAGCTTAAATTGACAATTTAATCTGCTAAAATCAGCAAAAAAAAATATATACAATTATTAGTAAAAAAATATTATTTAATAATGATTTTTCAGGTTTATTTTATGGGAATAAAAATCTGCCTGTACCGAGCTTACTTTAAAATGTTAAAAATGAGGGCCAAAATGGGCCCAGGAAAAACAAGTAAACATATAGATACTTTGAAAAAAATTACTTTGGTGAAAAGTGACAAGCTTATGAAACATATGTTTTTAGTTTCAAGGCTCCACGTTGTTTAGTATTATGCTGGAGCCAAAACGCCATGGCGTCGTTTTTTTTGGGATGGGCGTGGAATAATTTTTATTGATTATCTTCAAAAAAGAAAAACAATCAACGGCGAGTATTATGCAAACTTATTGAACCGTTTAAGTGATGAAATTAAGGAAAAATGCAGCATTTAGCGAAAACGAAAGTGTTATTGCATCAAAACAACGCACCAGTTCACACATTAACTATTGCGAGGGCCAAAATTAATGAATTAAAGTTCGAATTGCTTCATCACGCACCTTATTCGCCAGATTTATCTCCCTCGGATTATTTTCTATATCCAAACTTGAAAAATGGCTCGGTGGAAAACGATTGCCAACAATGAAGAGGTTGAGCCTGCGGTTGATGGCTATTTTAAGGAGCTATACAGTTCTTACTATAAACCAGTTATCGAAGCTATTGAATATCGCTGGAATAAGTGCATCGCGCTAAAAGAAAATTATGTGGAGAAATAATGAAATTTTTTCACAAATTTGTAGTGTTTTCCTTGTTAGGTCGGCTAATTTTGGAACCGCCCTCGTAGTTCTTTAAAATACCTTTGTACAGCATTCAGACTAGATTGCAAAACACGTGTTTTGCCAAAACGAGTAGAAAAAAAAATAAGGGACTGTTGGAATAGAATGGGCTAAACACATATTTTGCTCTCTAGAGTGAATGTGGCATTAATTTAATACCCATTTTTGTATAGTTTCTTTGGAATAAATGTGAAAAAAACCAATAAGAGGAAACTGGAGCAATTTTAGACAATTTAATCAAAATCTGAGAGAAGTCATTCCTAGTTTGTCTTTTTTGGCCAAGAGTAACATTAACCCTATATGTATCGAATTGCATAAAAAAATTATTTGTATCAAGTGGTAATTTTTTTTTTATCAATTAAACAGCTTTGCACTCCTGTAGTCATAATAAAGGGTCCGCCAAATAACTTTTTTTTTTGAAAATGCTATAAAAAAAAACTACTGAATATTTTCTCAAATTTCTTTTTTTATTTGAAAGTACAATCCTTCCGAATTAATTTCATTCAAATGGCTGCCTCGGCTGGCCATGCAGTAGCCTACACGATCGGTAAAATTTTTAAGCACATTATCGATTGTGTGCAGCTGTATTTCCTCCTCTTCAATTTTTGTGAACAAAAATTCGTTAAACATGGCCCGATAACGATCGCCATTGACTGTAACAGCCACTCCTTGCTCATTTTCAAAGAAAAATGGCCCAATTATGCCTCTGGACCAAAATCCGCACCAAACAGTGACTCGTTTTGGGTGTATCCGCACACATTCTGCAACATTACCATGATTTTCAAAGTAATGTCGCAATATTTCCCAGCGTTGTTCAAGCGTATACACAACCATATTCGTTCAGCGGAAGGATAAAACTAATTATCTGTCAAATCAGACATGAGCTAAGTGTTACCATTCACGAAATAAGCACTAGTTGAAAAAAAACAGGGTTGATGGCGGACCCTTTATAAATTACGTTTTATGGATTTTTTTTGTCCTCAGGCCACAAACAGTTAAAGATTTTTTTAAATGAGAGTAAAGATAATTACTAATCTAATCAAATTTAAGAGATATTTTTCCGAAAATTATGCAAACTTTGAAGAAAACATAAAAATTTTGTTCAGTTTTTGACAAAGTAATGTATTTTTTTTTTTTTTTTTTTTTTTTTTTATAATTTAACCAATACTCAGGGGATGCCCCCTACTCATGCAGTGCATTGTATTGATCAGGAAAATAAGGTATGGGAAGGAGGAAAGAGGGAGTAGTGTTTGTGGATATTTGATTTAAATTTTTCTAAATTGTAAGTAACAGGGAAGACTTCTGCGGGAAGTTTGTTCCACATACGAATCGTTCGACTAAAAAACGAATTTTCTCTGTAATGCGTTGTGCGAAACACAGGACAATCAACTACAAACGGATGTGCTCCACTAGATAAGCGAGTATTACGAATAAAAACTCGGGCTCGTGGAATAAGTTCACTTATCTCAGATGAGCATCTCCCATGGTAATATCGATAGAAAAGTGTCACACAACCCACATTCCGACGATGCTCCAATGAATCAATAGAGTTGGATACACTACTGTCATTGATAAGCTTCACCGCCCTCCCCTGAACACGGTCCAGAAGCTTCAGAATAGACAGTGGAGCCCCTGCCCATATATGAGAGTTGTATTCCATTTTTGGCCGGATATAGCTGGTATAAATAGTAAGGAGATCGGATGGAAAATAGTCGATCCACACACAAACAGGAATTATAATTTTTTCCATTTGTTTTTTTTCTGCAATACCAACTATTATATTATAAAAAAACGCCGGACTCCAAATTAGGCATTTTAAAAAATTTTTACAATTAATTTAAAAAAACACGATTATGCATTTGAATCAAATTCGTGGTAATTTTAATTTATAACAAGCTTTTAACCTCCGTATATTTACAAAAATAAAGCAAGTCAAACATATTAGTTAGGTTGATACTAGTATTTCGATCTGGCTAAAGATCTTATCGGAACCCGAAGTTTAAGAAAAGCTAGAGCCGCCAGAATAGTCTAGAGTTTTAACGAAAAAACTATTAATCATCAATTTTGATCCATTCTTGTCTGCTTAGTGTTAAAACACGTGGCAAGGGTCTTTTCCTTACAAATATCATGACGTTACTAAACTATGAAGACCAAAAATTTTCTATTTATATAAAAAAAAATAGTTTTTACACTGGCACAATGGTTTATTTTAATGGTTAATTTTTCATTAAAGACTAAATTGGGTTAATGAAACCCGATGAAGTCAGAAGTCCATATCTTAATAATTTTGAGTACATTACATATATAAATGAAATGAAAAATTTAATTTTTAAAAATTTAGATTTTTGGGAATTTTTAGTAAAAATACACTTTTACACAAATGGGCCATTTTGGTGTTTTCCAAAAAAAAAAATAGATTTCTTCCATTTGGTACCATTTGCAATAATACTGGAGGCGTAATGACAAATATAATGTCAAGTGACACTCGATTTAACCCATTATTACCGCTCATCGTTGTTCTACGATCCTCTGCTAAACCCTACCCTATGTAAACAACTGGCAACTTTAACATAGGCTTGTCATAGAAGGGGGTCATTTGTCCTGCTTTAAACCACATAGTGGCATGCCACAGGACTAACCAAAGATGGGCATAAAGATGGGCATAAAAATAAACGAAAACTAAACAGCTTCCAATGGGTAAAATTCTGGCCAACTGGCTTTTTCTTGTTAATAAGCATTCTGGTTAAGTGGTATGTCCTCCCTTTACCAGTCACAGAATTAGTAATTTTAGGACAGTTGACACTGATTAACCCACTTCAGTATTAAATTATACCAGTCCTGTGATAAGTGCTTCTTTAACCAGTCACTTTTAGGTCAATTGACTCCTCATTCCCCATAGGGTACTGAGCCAGCAAAACACTCATGTGGTTTTGGGAAATTTTATATTTATTTTTGATTTATATTTTTTTAATTAAATTTTTTTTTAATTTTATTTTTACCGCATAATTCTACCGATTTTTTTCAATTGCTCATTAACCCTTAAATGCTCAAAAACGTCGATTTGAATGAAAATGTGTTTTTATGGTGTGAAATGCTAAATAAACAAAAACTGCGTACCACGATTTTAAAATATTTTTTTTTACGTTTTTTATAACCGAAAACCCAAAAAATTTCAAAATTTTGAAAAACCCGTTACATAGGTGGAAAAGCTTGCATTTGCCTCTAAATACTTACGTATTTTATTTAAACTTTCTAAAATTATATTTGCCTCTTTTTAGATATCATAAAAACGCATTTTTTCAGTTTTTAATGAATTCTGCGCATTTTAATTTCTTCGACTTTCTAAATGTTTATTAAAAAATTATTTTATTAAAGAGCGCTTAGGGTTTCTTAACACACTAGTAAAGTTTTAATTTTAATTGAGCTTAAAATAAAGCCGTAGGAATATTTTGAATGGTTGTATCTTTAAAGATACAGTGAGCATTTAAGGTTTAAATAATGGCTATCGAATAATTTCATTAGATCGCGAATGTCGTAAAGATTATCACAGAAACAAAACAAACAGTTGACGGACAACAAAATTTTATTAAATGACGTAGTTTAAAGTAAATTCAATCATTTTAAATCAATACTATCGATAATAATTTGTTTGTATTTAAATAATATTTTCACTATCCTCGAAAATTGACAATCATAGATTTTAAAAAAATATTTAGCAACATTTTGTATATATTTTCAAAATGCAAACACTTTCGTCATAATGTTTTAAAAAGTAGGTTTTTAAAGATATAAATTGAAAAAATTCTATAAATAACGTTGAGAGAAAAAACTTGTAGTAATTTTGTATATCTCTGAAATAAAAAGAGAGCAAACACGAAACACAAGTTTTTCGTAGAAATAAATCTTCAAAGTATTTTTTATTAATTAATATAATATTTTTATTAGGGCGTTTCACCACTTTCTTTTTTTATATTTTTGCAGAATATGAATGCTTATGGAAGCAAAGATTTTTGAGAATTTTTAAAATTTTTTAAGGGGTAGCTGAAGTTCTGAAAATTGTTTTTTTTTATTAGGATATTGTCCTAACAAATAATCTATCGAGTTTTGTTTTCAAATTTATTAATTGACCACTTTATGGAATGTGTTGATAGATCTATTTCGGGAATTTTCTAGGTTCCCATCATCAGAACACGTTTTGAAAGAAATGACAATCCCATGCAAAACATCAAACATTCATATAACCTAGTTTTCCCACTAAATGAGAACTAATATATGAGCTCTAAGTTAAAGATTATTACCATTGATCCAAAATAAATTGAAAACCTGTTCGTTATGTGCAAGCTCTACCTTTGGTAGATATACAATACACGCTTTTTGTTTTTATTTTCACACTTGTTTTGTTTTGTTTAAAAACAAGATGTAAAGCGTGAGTAAACAAGGCCGTACTTTGTCTTTTTTACAAGTTTGATATAATTTTTATTAAAAATAAAAATTATGTTTTTTCGACCTTTAATTGTGCAATAAAAATGAAAATTATTCAAGTTCGAGGCCATACTCTATATTTCCTTATTAGGATATTGTCCTAACAAATAATCTATAGAGTTTTTGTTTTCAAATTTATTAATTGACCACTTTAAGGAATGTGTTGATAGATCTATTTCGGGAATTTGCTAGGTTCCCATCATCAGAACACGTTTTGAAAAAAGTGACAATCCCATGCAAAACATCAAACATTCATATAACCTAGTTTTCCCACTAAATGAGAACTAATATATGAACTCGAAGTTAAAGATTATCACCATTGATCAAAAATAAATTGAAAACTTGTTCGTTATGTGCATGCTTTACCTTTGGTAGATATACAATCCAAGCTTTTTGTTTTTATGTACATCTTGTTGTTGTTCGAGAGTACATCTTGTTGTTGTTCGAGTGCATGTTCCTGGACATATAGTGGGCGTTGTGGTGTAATGGTTAGCGCGTTGGAATGTTACGCAGATGGTCCCGGGTTCGATTCCTGGTGACGACAACATCAATTTAGAAAAATAATATGTATCAGTTTTCTATCACTTATATGTATCGCTACGCCCACCTTCGGTGTTACTATATCACTTAACCCCACCGAAGTAAAATAATGAATCAGGGCTATGAAACAAAAAGCTTCAATAAATTCGCCAACTCTAATTCAGGTTTCGAGCAACAACTGTTCTAAGACTTATCATTTCGCGCAATTACAGTGTTGTCATGTTTGAAGCCCTTCATCTTTCACCACCTTTCATCTCTCCGCTATCCCCTTTCCAAAGAAAGCAACACATTAATTAATGGGAAGAATTTCCTGAGTGTGGCTTCTCTTTTTTAAAATTAAAAAAAAAAAACAATTAGATTCGCAACACTCATAGAAATAAACCTGTAAAAATAGCAAAAAAAAAAGCTTCTAAAAATTAGTTCAAAATGCTTTTGCAGAAAAAACTGCCAAAAATAGCAGATTTTTTACTAAATATTAGGAATATTCTTATATTAACAAAAATAAAACTGTTCAATTTACAAATATTTAGTTATATTTGAGCTAATTTTTTTATTTTATTAATAGTTAGCAAAAAATTCTGATAAATTTAGCAGTTTTTTCTGCAAGATAATTTTTAACAAATTTGTAAATATCTTTTCTGCTATTTTTACAGCCTAGGTGAAAAAGTTTATATATTATCATATATGGCCACATATATGAGTTCTTATATGAGTACATATATGTTCGGATCCGAAATTTGAGGGTATATATATGGACATATATGCTCATATATTTACATATATGAATGTTCATATATGGTCATATATGAATGTTGATATATTGTCATATATTATTACCTATTATTTCCTATATTCTCGTATATAAAAAAGCTTTTTTTAGTTTTTTTTCCAAATTTTATCAAATTTGAAGTTTTGTTTTGCGAGTTTATACAAAAGTTGTGAATGATCTGCATCATTTAGGCATCATCGGAAAGGTGTTTTAAATATATTTCCAAAGTGTAATATGTACCCATTCATTAACCCATTACGAGTCAGTTCAACATTTGGTATTTTTTTTTTTAATTTTCCTGTCTTTTATTTATTTATTTCGCCAACAAATTTTACCAATGGTATATTTAGCGTGATAATATCAGTTGGTGGACCAATTTTAATAAATTTTCAACTCAAATTTCAATTCAAAACTCGTTCTCTGCAATCGTCTTTATAATTCAAAAAAATATTAATTTATATATTTTTGTCAAGAACTCGTAGACCGGCAGAATAAGGGTTAAAAATAAAAAAATTTCGTCCTCATATATGGTCATATCTGATCAAAAATTAAAACATATTCACCATATATGGAATAATATATGAATTCATATATGGCATAAATGAACCAATATATGAACCAATATATGAACCAATATATGCAATATATTATCATATATTATCATATATGGTGTCATTCATATCCATATATGAACTTTTAGTTTGAATGGTTTTACCCATATATGCTCCCATACATTACATATATGTTCATATATGCCCATATATGGAACAATATATGCTCATACATGAAACCATATATGGCAATATATGATCATATATGAACATTTTCACCTGGGAGGTTTATTTATATGAGTGAAGCAAACTCTTTATATTAGAAAGATGGGAAACGGAAATGTTTTCGAAATAAAAGTATGTTATCAGCATTTATATTTCCATGAAGACGTTTTGTTTCTTCGTGTAGTTACTGTAAAAATATTCTGAGTGCATGCATTATATATTTCTGAAGTTATTAAGTTTGGAATTTAAAAAATTAACATTTTAAAGCTCATAAAAGTGTCCCTTTCAATAAAAGGGCGATGGAGAAACGCCCTAATGAAAATACATATCATATCTTTAGATTTATGATAATCTCTGGAAATTTGTGTTAAAAACCAATTACGCATATATTTTTTTTTTTATATTTTATTTCTGCAACGTTTGCAATTATCGTCAACGTTGAAATTAAAAAAAAAAAAAATGTCCACACTTAATTCAACCTTAACACTATTTTAAAAATAAATATTTTTTCTTCAAAAAAAAATGTGGCATCCTGTTATTTATTGTACACATAAATGTTTTTATTATGTTTTGATGATTTTTTTTTTTAATTTTTCTTTAAGTTTGTTTTTATTTCGATACGATTGAACAAAAAAAAAACAAATGTAAACAAAACTATGCAAAAGAATCTTAAGAAATTTCATTCATTCACTTAAATAATATGACAGTCTATTCTCTATTTAATAAACACTCGATTAAACAAACTTGCGATTTAATAAACAGAGAAAATTTGCCATCCCAGCAAAACCTTGGTAATGGGTATTCCCTCATCAATACTTTGCATTACCAGTAATGGGTACATTTTAACATACGCATTACTTCTCCATTACCAGTAATGATAACATAATACCGTTAATGACATCGCCATGTTAAAACAATGAAATAGTACTTAAGCAAATGTACAAAATTACCATAGTCGAATTCCGATTACAAAACCCTTTTTTGGTAATAGCAAGTTTTGCTGGGATAATACGGGTTTAAAAAAGCAATACTTGAAATTTTCAGAATTTGACTACTGTAGTCGAGTTATGGCTATTGTGATCTTTAGTTTTTGTCCGTAACTATTATTAAATTTATAAAAAAAAAACATGTAAACATTGTTCGATTTTTTTTCAAGCAATTTCACTTGATCACGAATGCCGCTACTTCTTTTTTAAGCGAAAGAAAACGTTTAAAATTTATTTTTGCTTCAAATGTATTTATCAACAATTGCAAATAATTAATAATAAATGTAATAAAATACGCTATAAAATTTGCCCTGTGGCGATGTCTCAACTTAAAACGCAAAGTTGACAACACTGAACGTAAAAACCATACATCAATCTGGTAACGTTGTGAAATAGAGACGGAGGAGATTAGAAAAATAAAAACAAAAAATCTAAAAATAGAATATTTGTGTTTGTTAGTGTTGGTCACTTCTCAGTATAATATACAATAACAGAAAAAGCTAATAGGAAAGAAAACTGCAATTTAGCTGCATTACATTCTAGGCCATACTTGGGTGTGATCGCTAAACGGTCATGACTTGGTATTGTTACGTTTGTAATGTAAGAAGAGCGCAGGTTTGATTCATACAGCCGCAGGTTGTTGCAAAAATGTATCATATAGAGACAATCTGACAATTATAAGACACAAGAATAATAATACAATTTAAATGGAAAATCACTGATGACGCCTGTCCATAAAAAAAGGCAGAAACTAGTCTAGTCTGATTTAAAAATTAATAGTGTTTATAATTTTTAGAGAAAACCGTTTATTCTTTTTGTTAACCTCAACATTTTTAAATTAATTCTTTAATTTACTTCACAGTTTTATTTGTTCTGTTCTTGTTTTATTGATATTTAGCAAAAAATATCTGCTAATTTTATCATTTTTTCTGCAACGTCATTTTTAACAAATTTTTAGTGTAGCTTTATCTGCTTTTTTTACAGGTTTATTTATATGAGAGTACCGGCCCTTAAAACACCTGTTCCTAATAAGTTGGTTTATAACAGATTATTAGCAGGACAAAAACAGCAAAATTGGCATTGGAATTCCAAATATTTCAAAAAATACCAATTGATTAAAGATTTTTTATTTTTTTTATCTAGTAAAAAGCAATAACGAAAGAATTAACTGTTAAACTGCTAACTGTTATCGTGAAAGCGTTTTAAAGGCACTTCAAAATGTGGTACAGCGTTTTCAGAACATTCCAATTTACAGGTTTAAAGCGTTTTGAAAACGACCTTAATTATAACCATGTTTTACGGTGTGAGGATGGTATTTTATACTGTTCTCAATGGGTTCCCAAAACAAAACTTTGAAATGCTTTTTTCACCGTTAAAAAAGCGTTCGTAAGAAATTAAGATCGTTGTGAAAACGACCCGTATGATTACCATGATTTACCGTTTTAGGGTGGTATTTTGTAACGTTATCAAAACGTTAGAAAAACAAACATTAACGTCATTTTTAATCTTGGATTACACAGGATTCGGGTTTTTTCCCGCAAATTCCAAATATTTTAATTACCCGTATTCCCGGGAATTTTGTAGCGGGATCCCCAAAAATAAAAAAAAGTCTCAAAACTGGAATGTGCCGCTATAGAAAACATTTGAAGACGTGTTAAAATCAGATTTAAATGCTCTCAATCTAAATCAGAAAATACTTCAAAATGTTCTATTAAGAAAAAGTTCAAACTAGTTGGGTGAAGTAGTCAAAAAACTAAGAATATTGAATATTTGTTTAATACCTCATTTATACTACAACCAAAAACTAGTATTTTTCGAAAATTTCAAGTTTTTGTTTAAAAATTTGTATCGAGTTTTTAAAAATTACTAGTTTTTGGTTGTAGTGTAAAAGAGGTATTAAACAAATATTCAATATTTTGAGCGCTGGTGAATTCGGTTCTGATTATGAGTGCTGGTAAATTCGGTTTTAGTGTTGATAAATTCGGTTACTTTTCAATACTCGATACTACTCGATATTTTTTAATTGTATACTCGATACTTTTACCGCTTTTTTAATTTAAAATTCGCTCTAATTTTTTACAACATTTTTTTTTTAAATTCACTTTTATTGAAAATTTAAATTTTTAAAATATGTTTTTTATAGTTTTTCAACTTTTTTCTTTAATATTTTCACCTTGGATTTTTTCTGCTGGTCGTGTTGTATTTTAATGCTAATTATTTTGGCGGAGTCGTATTTTTGTATTGTGTCTCTGTCCAAAATACTACTCTGAAAATATCGTTAGGATAGGTTAGGTCGAAAAGAGGATTCGGAGAAGGGAAAGTACTACCCTAATCCGAATCAAGTCCCTGAGGACTTACACTTAAGCCAGAATGTGGGCTTGTTGTGCGCCTATGCCCCTAAGATCCCCTAATGTGGATATTGGGTCACTGGATAGTATTTTGACTCGGATCCCGGCAAATGCCGGGCATTCACAGAGATAGTGTTCCAAGGTCTCCTCATCCTCACCACAGGCCCTGCACACTTCCGAGTCCGCCCTACCAATACGGTGGAGATGGGCCCAAAGTGTCGAGTGTCCCGAGAGGATTTCCATCAAAAGACTCAGTTCATTTCTACTGAGATTCAGAATTTCCCTCGTCTTGTCCTTGTCCGGGTTGCCCCAGAGAATACTCGTAGTCCTGCCAACACCCGCCTTTTTCCAGATGGTCCTATGCATGGTGTCAGCCCAGTCCACCAGCTCCGCCTTGAGAGCTCGAAAAGGTTTAGCGTTCCCCAAAGTGACTAATTCCAGGAAAGATCCTCCCCTAGCCAAGTAAAAATATCATTACTTTTAAGTATCGAGTATCCAAAATCAAGACTCGATACCCACTACTCTTTCTTTTACCACCCTAGTATTTATAAATACAGTATAACGCACTTCTGACTATTTGCCCAACTTCGGTAAAAAGTGAGCGAGTGTTTTCGGTAACATGGCCATTTGTTAATAAAATCAGAAATATACTTTCTAACTAGTCAGTAAAGTCTTGAAGTGTAAACGCTTTGAAAATAATTTCCTAAGCCTTAAAAAGTTAATTTAGGTTTTTAAAATATTTTACCTATTTCAAGGGTTGAATTTTTATGTTTTATGGCGTTTTCTTTTCTGACAAAAAAATGTTGCATTTTTATAAGTGACATTTAAATAATGTTGTCATAACCCTCTTAATATGTTGCCATATTCATAGTCACAATAAAACATGAATTTATACAAAAAATGCTGCCCTGCTTTAGAACAGCTGATTTGTGTATAAAAGAAAACAAGTTGAAAAATAAAAAAGCGGCAAATTGCAAATTGGCATTCAAATTGTTTTTAATTAATTATTTTTTTTTTTATTTAAAATGGATTCAGGAATTGATGCAAGCACAATATTTCGCTCCTGCAGAACACACATTTCCTCTTCATCTGATGATGAGGAAGAATCCATTTGTACCCCAACAACATTGTTTACGCATATCACTACAGCAGCTTTTTCCATTTTTAGCAATTTAAATGTATATTTTTTAAAATTATTATAATTTATAAAACAAAATTTGTTAATTTTCGTCTTTAAATATTTTTTTTTTTCAAAACAAAACTATAAAATCAGCTGTTTTATAGTGCAACATTTTCACCCCATCATTTTATAAAGGGTGAAAATGGCAACATTTTTGCATGTTAATAGGGCGACATATTTTAAAAAGAACAAGATTCCTTTTTAAAGTGCTGTCAATTTTTTAGAAAAGAACACAAAAAGTGGAATTTTTTAGAAAGGGCAAACAAAATGTTACATTTTTTGCCAGAAAAGAAAACGCCATTAGTTTTCGATCTCATCTCTCGAGGACCTGTATATTTTTGAAATTATTTTATGAATTGAATTGTTATGTTTTTATATTTTGATCTTGTATCTGAAGAATAATAATTTTTCTTGATTAAAAAGTCTTTTTACCGAATTTACATTTAAAATCTAAAAATGTTCAATTAAAATAAATTTTTGTAGTATTTGAGTGTTTCTTTTACTTTAATTTGTAAGCAAGTTATTTAACGCTTCTTAATAAAACATTTTTTAATCATTTAAAACAAATTTACTTTTTATTATTTCTATGAAGCGGGATCGCGGGAAATTTAAAAAATGTTCCCGCTTTCCGGGGAACCGAAAAAGTGCGGAAAAAAGAAAACCCTACACAGGATTCTTTTGTTTCTCATTTTCTTTTAGAGTTTTGTCATATTGACTATCTAATTATTTTTATTAACAAACTTTTAACTTTATAAATCTTAATTTTTTATTTAGAAGTCGAAAATTGAAAACGAGGTTTTTCAATATAAAAGTTTAATTAAAAAGTTTAAGTTTTGTATTTGGAAATTTCAATGGAATTAATTGATCACGCGTATAAACATGGCTTTTGAAAATAATAGGGGGGAATTTCAGATATAAAAAATTTTGTGAAAAGCCATATTACGGAATGTTGTAAAGTCCCGAGTTTATTAAAAAAACCGGGTTTTCTAAACTTTATGTTAAGATGTCTCAAATACGGAATAAGATATTTTGTGAAAAAGTTATATTATAAGGTCCCGAATATAGCAATAATCCGGGATTTTCTAAACTTTATGCTAAGATATATCGAAAACCTGAAGTGACCTCTCTAAAATTTTGTAGGCATGTGTTGCATAACTTTTAAATTTGTCTACAGATTTTTTTAAAATGGGTGTTTCTGAAATCGGAAATGCAGTGCTTTCAAATCCTATATTCACTTATTGTGGAGTATTTTTCTACCTAATTCTAGACCAACTGTGTTTTGATTCTCATCACTTGATTTTTTTTAATAATATGTTTTTAAGCCTTTTTTCAAATTAATTTTAAAATACTAATATATTCCTATTTATTTTTTAAACTATAAATAAAACTATAAACTATAAATAAATAAATACCAAGAAATGGGTAAAGGTAGGTTTTGTTGGGTTAATCATTTTTTGGAAGCCTTTTTGATTTGTTCATAAAAAATAAAACATCAGTTTCTTTAGCATGAAATGAAAATTTCTATCATGATGACATCTAGACTTCAATAAGACGAAATATTTGACGCACCGACTAACCAGAGCTAACTAACCAGAGAATTAATTCGCCAACTTTTTTTTTTTGAATTTTGAATTTGACATTAAATAAAATTAATTAAATAATGAGATTCTGACCAGCGATTCGGCTTATTTTTTGATGTATAGAAATAAACCTGTAAAAATTTAGCAGATTTTTTTTTGCTAAATATTAATAAAATAAGAACAGCAAAAATAAATCTGTCAACTTTACAAAAATTTACTAAATATTTGTTGACTCAAAATAGCAAACAAAAACTGTAATATTAACAAAATGTTTGCTACCTCAAATTAAGTAGAATACAAATAACAGTTTTTTTTTGCTAAAATCAACAGAATTTTTTTCTAAAAAATTGTAGATAGCTAATTTCATAAGGGTAGACTTTTATTCGCATTTAAAAATATAAAAAAAAACTTTAAAAATTTTACATTTACAGTACTTTTCGTTTACAGTCACATCGCTTATAGTCCATTTAGCGATATAGTCCATTTTTACATTTTTACACTTTTACTGTCATCTAAAATCAAATTGCATACAAAATATTTAGTATATAGTCCATTCACGATATAATCACATTTGGCTTATATGCCACTAAACTCTGGCTACTAAAAGTAAATTTATATGCAAATAATTTAAGTTATAGTCACAATACAGAAAATTTCTAATATAATTGTGAAATCTTGAATTTTTTTCGGTTTAAAATTATTTAAAAATTTAAGAGGCTAAAACGAAAATTGGAACAAGGAAACTGAGCTGAATCGTTTCAAACATCGTTTTTATATTCCAAATTTTCCACCTGTTATAATAATAAATAACTTGCATATAGTCACATTTTATGATGACTATATCACAATTTATTTATAGACAACAAAATGGCATATAAAAAAACTAGCGATATAGTCACATTAGCGATATAGTCCACAACTTGTGTGCAACTAAGAGATGTGACTATAAGCGAAAAGTACTGTATTAATGATTTTTTTGTATACTAATATTTATTAAATGTGTTTGCTGATTTTGCAGATTATTTTGTTACTTTCAATTAACTAAAATTTAAGTCAAATATAACTAAATATTTGTAATTTAAACAGATTTATTTTTGCTATTCTTATATTACTAAAATTTAGTAAAAAAGTCTGTTAATTTTAGCAGTTTTTTCTGCAAGATTATTTTTAAATAATTTTTAGTAGCTTTTTTTGCATGTTTATTTCTGAGTGTACAGTTTTTCCACAGAATTAGTTGTTATCGTTAGCATTACCTAGGGATAACCGCGTGTAGGTGATAGTACAAAACTTATTCGACTAAGGGTTTTCTCCTTCAGTCCGTCCAAAGCCCGGCTACGCTGAGGAAAGTTTTTCTGCGTGCCAAAAAAAAATCTGCTAATTTTAGAAATTTTTTCTGCAAGCTCATTTTTAACCAATTTTTTGTAGCTTTTTTTTTTTTTTGCTATTTTTACAGGTTTATTTCTATGAGTGCAGGCTTTTCTAACACTACTATAATATAATATTTCTGCCAAATTCCTTAAAAATCCGTCTATAAGTTTTCAAGTTAAGGCGATGTCCTTTTAACTTTTTCTATTTATCACAAATAGGTTTTAAAGATTTTTGAACGTCGTGTTCATTTCACAATATTTATTATTTATAATTTTCCGAAATTTTTACTTTAAAACTTTATTGCTTCCAAACCGTGGACTGCACACATAAAATTACTTCACAAATATTTTGTAAATTTGATTTTCTATCGAAATAGCTTGGTTTTTTTAATATAAAATATTCATCTGGAGAAATTATGGTCAATTTAAAATAACCCGCATGGAAGCGGGCTTGCTGGTTAGAGGGTTAAATTTTTGAAAAGTTTTTCTGCAACGGAAAGAGTGAATTAAGAAAAGAAATATATTACAAAATTATCATTGAAATCAGCATGTTTCAAATATATAAAATTGATGGTCATAACTAGGGCAACCAAAAATCAGCTCTAAAAACAATTATTTAACCTTTTAAAAAAAGCTCGAAAATCAGAAAAAAAGTCGCATAAATATAAAAAAGCTGTTTAATTTAAAAAAATAAACCATTCAAATTTTTATTCAAACCGTTACTACAAATAAAATTTGTGTAAAATTTAAACCAACAATATGTAATACAACTATATTGATAAACAATTTGTTATATTAAAACTCCAACTTTTAATTAAAAAAAAACAAATCTTCAAAAAAAAAAATTGCTTAAAATTAGCAAAAACAGCTCTATTTAAAAAAAAAATAAGTTTAATTAAACAAATAAGCTAAAAAGTAACTAATCGCCCATGTCCCTACTTTAGAACGTTTTGCAATTAGAACGAATTTGTGAAATCACACGAAATTGAAATTTGGTGTTCTCAAATCCTAAAAGCTTTCGAAAACTCGAATTTTTTTCGAAATTATTATCGAAGTGCCAAAAACATATGGTTTTATAGAAAATAAAAAACATATGGAAAGTAAAATACTTTTAAGAAATGCTTCTAACATTGTTGTCAATTTGTTTGAGTGTTTTCTAGAATATAAAACAAAAAAATGTTTTTTTAAAACAGTTTTTTAGAGTATAAACAATACAACCAAAAATACAATAAAATCAGAAACATGTAAAAAAAAGTACTAAATTTTTAATATTAAGCACCATTTTTGACCCTAAATTGTAATTTATTAGAAAAAAAGGGCATTCGTTTTGCTTTCGACCAGGCTTTTTTACACGAATTAAAACGAATAAAAAATAGGGAAAAACGTTCTGATTTAATCGCAAGAACACCGAAAAATTTTAAAATTTTCACTTTCGCTCTGATTTAAAAGCCGTAACAGGGGTGAATATTTGCAAAATAAGCAAATATAAAAAAAAAAAAAAAACGAAAGAAAAGAAAAGCTCTTACGAATATATATATTTATTAGAGCTTTTTTATAGCTTTAGAATACTATGTAGCTAAAGACCACTGTCGTTTAAAACAAATGAAATTTCATTACACTTACATTTTAGTAAATTCAACTAACATTGTCATTTGTTTTTAACTGTTAAAAAAATTAACCACAATTGTAGTAAAAATGAAGCACATATGTAGTAAAAAATAAGCAAACATTTATTTGTTTTATTTTTTAAATAAAAATACTATAAAATGAATGTTAAACCATAATACAGGGTTTTTTTTTTTTTTAAATGAACTACAAAGTGTAGTCAAATGTTATTTCACTTAAATACTGTATTTCACTTAAATACTGTATTACAACTCAAACAACTACAAATATTTACAGCAGAAATTCCCTGAGTGTAGCTTACAATTTTCATAATTTAACAATCAGAACTTGTATTTAGTTATTAAATGCTTCTATCCTTTGAAATAAAAAATAAGCTCTAGCTTATTTTTGGTTGCCCTATTCATAACCTTATTAATTTTAAAATGTTAAAAGTTTGTTAGCCTGTGTACTGAATTGTGCAATTAAATGTGTAATTGTACGTAAATATCATCTCTTTTCTTTTAGTATGTCGCAGACACAAGGTCTTAAAATTTTACTCTCACTTTCGTTTTGCTATTAAAGAAAAACACAAATTTTCAATTTCATTTTACACTCAAAACAAAACATGTCTTATTTTAATGAAATTCGCAAGTATAGAAAATTGCTTTATTATATTGATATTTGACACAATCTGAACACTTTAAATATTTAATTTTATAAGTTTTAATTTAGACTACTCCCAACTTTAATAAACTCCTGTGATCTTGTTGGAACCCGAGATTCGTGGATAACCTTTGAATACAAAAAATTTTATAAAATGGACAATACTTAAAAATTATTTTTGTTCACCTTGTTCTCTTACCGAAAAGGTCTCATTGCTCTGATTGTTATAAAACGGTTAGTAACATAATTGAGGAATTTGTAATACATTTTATTATCCAGTTGAATATAGGTATCTTTAATATAATAGCTTTCTTTTAATACCCAATTTGTATACAGTTTTTAAAGAACCACTTGGCGCTACTTTTAAACCCCTGAACGTAAAATTGGGCACAAAAAATAACACAAATATCTTGATTTCTTATACCTATACCGCATATATAAGTTTCGTTGAGATTGTCAGCGCACAGAGACCTTCCTTTTTAGAAGCACTAAAAACAACAAGAGATATCTGCCTTAAATGCATTTAAGTGGGCATTGAATAAATACTTATCATTCTCGCTGTAGGTACTTAAAAAATCATGTTTTTTTGACCCAAATTTTGATTTTGAGCAATTATGAATATAAGATAATATAAAAAAAAGTTCCCATAATATATCGTGTCACAAGAATTTCTATCTGTGTACAATTTAATTTTAATGTGTGCAAAATTTTTAACGTTTTTCACTTGTCAAAAAAAATTTTTTTTCAATTTCCATTCATAGAAAACATTTGGGCAACCTTGCAAATAAATGTATTTATAAACAATATTTTATTTGCTTTTTAACATTTTTGTTTAAAATGATGTCATTAAAAAGTCTACACATATAAGAAATAAAATTACCTCTTCATATGGGGTTTTAACACGGAATGCACAAAAGTGCTACAAAAGAAAAAAAAAAAACACACACACAGTGTTGGAAAAAATAATAGGGACGATTGCTTATATATCAAAAGTTTGATCAAATCTTTTTTTATAAAACGAATTTTTTATTTTTAAAATCCGTTAGATTGCTTATAAAATAGTGGTCTTCAAGCAAAGAAATAATTTTGCCCAATTATTTTCATTGAATTCACTAAATTTTGCAAAATAGTTTAAATTGATCGCTATTTGCTTGGAAAAAATAATATGGACAAAAATAAAAACAAAGTTTTAAAAATGAATTAGCGTACGGTTTAACAAATTGTTTTTAGTAAAAAATAAAAGAAAATTCATAAGTTTTTCATGCAATTTCATTAGGCCGGGTCGATTTGTATGGAGGCAAAAAAATCGCTCAACGTTCAAGGAAAATCGTATTCTAGGGATCAAAATAAGAAACTTAGCCGAAGAAACCATACCTCTAAAACGAATTCTGATGTCCCGACTTTTGAACAGTAGGGTCAAATTTTGAAATATCCCACTTTGACCCATTTAGAGTGCCCCGATCGAATCCAACCCAATCGAATATAATTTATACATTCATCTGCTAGAGCGTCTTCCGTAGAAGAAATAGAGACCCTAATCTTGGAAAGACTCCTACTACTTTCTGAAATATCTCTATCCCGAGATTTGTACATTTTGCTATAAAAACACGGCTAAAAAGGCCCTCTTTCAACTTAAATTTTAACCCCTTAACGGTCACCTTATGCATTAATCTGCTAGCGCGTCTCCCGGAGAAGAAGTAGCTTCCATAATCTTGGAGAGATTCCTCCTACTTTCTGAAATATCAAAGTGGGCTTTTTCAAAATTTGACCCTACGAGTCAAAAGTCGGGACATCAAAATTCGTTTTAGAGGTATGGTTCCTTCGGCAAAGTTTCTTATTTTGATCCCTAGAATACGATTTTCCTTGAACGTTGAGCGATTTTTAAATCGACCAGCCCTAATTTTCATGCTTTGTTTGTAGCAGAATATGGTTTATAAAGTTCTATGAATTCCTGCCAAGCAAAACGTTATTTAAGATAAAAAAAATATGGTAGTTTATTTTATTTAAAATATGGTAGTTGATTTTATTAAAAATAAATATTTATGTGTCATTTAAATAATTTTTTTTTTTTTTATTAATTAATAATCATATAATTACAAATTATATCCTATTACCCTAACCGAGCAGTAGCTACTATGGCCTTCGGAGCGTCGTAGCGAAAACAGACCAGTGCCTCTGGTGGGAATCGAACCCACGACCCCCGCACTGATAAGCCAGCACTCTACCAACTAGCCTACCGGGACGCACGTCATTTAAATAAAATTAAAGACTTTACAAGAAAAAGAGAGCAAAAAACCTTTGCAAGATTGGGGACACACTTTAGCACATTTGGACCTTCAAGGGTGCTTCAAACCTAATAAATTTGTACTGTATTTTGTTTTAAAAATAATTAGTTAAATGTTCGACATCATAATCAATTGGACATTTCTGGGGAGTTTTAAAATATATTCTAGATAAACATAAGTTTACAATTTTAACTTAACTTCGCATTACAAATAGTTATTTGTTTGATATAAGTTTTCGTAAGATATAGCAAACAAATTTAAAAATATCACATAATATTAGGATCTTCCTTATTATTTTTTCCAAGCAAACGGCGCACAGTGGCGCCTTTTGACCTTTTTCGTTGCAAAAATCATAACTTTTAAAGTGATAAAGATATTTTAAAAATTTAAAAAGCATTTGAAAGAAGACTCCCCTAGCTTCAAAATACATGACCCGCAAGGTGATAGGCCATCCGCGGCACTGTGCACAGTGTTGTCTTTTGACGTTTTTCGTTGTAATCATTATAACTTTTAAAGTAATAAAGATATTATTAAAATTTATAAAGTATTTGAAAGATAATCCCTTTAGCTTAAGAATAATTAACCGGCATGTCCGGCACAGTGCATCGTTTTGACTTTTTTCGTTGCAAAAATCATAACTGTTGAAATTATCAGGACATATTTAATGTTTAAAACTCACTTGAATTTTATCTCGTTTAGCTTCAAGAAAACCGCACCCGCATTGTAAAAGGCCCACTGCGGCACCGTTGTACGGCTGGAGGCTTTCCATTTTGCTTTAAGAAACATATAAGTGCTGTGAAGTTTGGATTTAATACCATCGCTTTCTTCATATTCTGATAAAACTTTTAATTCTTTTATAACAGCCAAATTAAATGCACTTTCATCTTCCGAGCTTCTAAATAACTCAACCAATTTTAAATTTTGTAAAGACATTGTGCTTATTTATGGATAAATAATTTAGAATTTATATATTAATAATGTTAAACTTTTCACAATATTTTATTGTTTTTGCTTTGTTCTCTTTATTAAATGTATTTTATTTTAATTTATTTCCTTTTACATGAATTTTTTTATATGATTTTAATTTTATCACTAGTTTTTTGTTTAAAATTTTTTAATGTTTTTTTCCACACACTTTTTTCACTTTGATTGTCACTGGCTAGATATTGAGACTAGATAACATTATTAGCACAGAATATTTGGAAATAAAGCTTTAAAAAATGTGAGTGCTTGCCGATACCTACTAAAATATTTTTTATTTTTGTTTTTTTTGCAATGTTCAGTTAAGTGCAAGATGAAATACTCATTGCTTTAATTTCATTTCTTTATAATTAGCTGTAGGTTCAATTTTAACAGCTCATTCACTATGGTTCAAAAAGTTAATACTTTTTAAATTAAAAACTTACTAAAAATAAATTTAGATAATTTTTTTTTGTACAAAAACCTTTGTCCGTTTAAAAAACTCTTAAAAATCCCAACATTACACATATACTTGTACTTAAGTATTTTTTTTTTGCAATTCATATGTTTTACATTTTTTTTATTTAAAAATTCCAAATTTAAACTTCTAAAATATCTTAATTCGTTCAGGAGATAGAGCTCATCAAAGTGGTAACTTTTCCGAAATTTTTTTCCGCTAGGGGGCGTTGTAAGCGAATGAAAAAGCATAAAAAAACTAAATAATAAATTAAAGACCAATACATCTACTAAGTTTGGTATACAATTAGAGTGGATCTCAGTGCTGCCCAAAATCTGTTTGAATATTTTGAAAATATATCTTTTTGTAGTAAAAGTTGTTACAGTTTTATTGTTTTTTCATGTACACGGGCAAGTACGGGCACCCAATTTCAAGAAAATAAGTTAGAGTATTAAATACTTAACAACCTCTGTTTAATAGTTCCCGTCACAAACCGTCACTTTTTTTGTTATATTCTATTAAGTGTGAAAAAAGACCCAAATATCATGTGTTTGGGTCTTTTTGCGCCTGAAAAAAAAGTATTGGACCGAATAACCCTTTTTTTACATCGTCTCATTGGAACTAACATACCTTTCATCCGACACCAAAAAATTAATGATCGGTTGCATAGTTTGCCTGAAATTCAATTGAAAAGATGATATTTTTTTTTTTTTTATTTAAACATTTTTGTAAGTCCGAAAAATTGTCAACTTTGATTGACTCTAGAATTCAATTTTTTTGGATTCTTAATCAGTGAGAAGTTCTCTATCAGATGTAATTATTCATTTTATCAAATTCTTCTGTCAAATTTTTGATTTTTGCAACGCTTTTAGGGAAAAGGCGCCACAGTGCGGCGATCAATTTGAACTATTTTGCAATTCTAGTTAATTCAATGAAAATAACCACTGAAAACTAAATCTTCTTTATAACAAAGATTTTATCAATCTATTAAAATGTAAGCAATCGTCCCTAATATTTTTTCCAACACTGTAAATTCCCAGTAATGTAAACGGTAATGAAGTATGTATCATTATTTTTTGTATTAGCAGTAATAACACCAGCTTACTCTCTACATTACTTTAAAACATTCAATAATTACTATCTAATTACTGTTTGTTATTATTTGAAAACAAAAATTAATGGGTTACTAATAATGACTTATTTTTATCATTATTTTAAATATATAGTAATGATATAGATTTTTTTTTGAAAATTTATTTTAATACTCAATATGTACTTTTAACTTTGGTAAGGGTATATGTTAGAATTTGTCAGAAAAGTTTAAAATTTCTATGTTTTTGGGATATCAACACTTTTTAAAATGTTTTTGCATCAATAAACAAATTAAGTTATTATTTTTTTTCCAACTCCTTCCGATGAGCGCGGAGGCCGAAAACTCTGATTTAGGGTCCCTTTTCCTACAGAACAAAGGTATTTACATGAAATCGAAATTCACTTTCGATTCTACACCAAAAATTTTCGTTAAAAAAACTTATTTTTTTTCGTTTTTAAAGTAAATCAGCATTTTGGAAAGCCGAGCGATTGTGGAGAAGTTGTATTGATGCGAAAACATTTTAAAAAGTGATGATACCCAAAACCACATATTTTTATCATCAAGTATAACATATCTATCAATATAACATATGGAATCTCAGGTTTGAATCCCGTATGAGTACATATGATTTAAAAAAAAAATAATTCAACAAAAGATTTTGGACTCACTATGTATGAGTACATAGGATTTAAAAAAAAAAAAATATTCAACAAAAAGATTTTGGACTTACTATTTTTGTCATTATTGGTAAAAAAAATTAATAGTTATTTAGTAGTAAATTCAGTTAAAAAGTCGACAAAGATAATTACCTTTTAGTTATTTTTAACTGTTGAAAAACAACTTGCAAATGCAGTAAAAGACACTAACAATGTTGTAAACCTAACTTAAAATGTTTTACTACAAACATTTTTAAACAACTGGAAAAATTGATAAAAAAAAATTTTTCTTTCGATTACTACAAAAAAATGTATTTCCTACATACTACATAAAATCTAAAAGCTTACTGCAAACAAACTGTTCTGGCAGTTGTTACTAAAATAACTGCTTCAAGCATGTTCTCTGCGAATGTCCCAGGCTTTTGTGATAGGAGACTTAGGTTTCTAGGTGATCGCTTCATTTCGCCTTCCGACATCGCGAACATTTTGCCTAATAGGATAATTGGCTTTATAGGTTGCTTGAATCTGTAGGTAACCTTAGGCAGCACAAAAGACCTACATTGGTGTGCCATAGTGCCTTCTGATCTAATCTAATCTGCTTCAAAGAACTGTTACAACAATACAGTATTTTTCTTCGGTTGTGTTTTCAAATAACTGTCGAAATAGTTGTTTTTTATTATCATATATTTAGTTAGAATATTTTTCTACCTCAAGTCAAAAATCTTACAAGATATTGTCGTTTTTGTGTCCCAAACAAAAAAAAATTAGGAATATTACTCAAAGATCTAAATATCTGAAAAACAAGTAAAGGAATTTTGCAGTCTATCTTTAGTTCACTACCAGCAATTGAATTTACATGTCGTGGTGCATTTTGACCAAAAAAATATCGAATTTTTTTTTTCGTAATTTTTGACTTATTTCTGGATAAATATTTTTAAATTTTCTGTAGAGTAATTTTGGTCCAACATAGGATTTTTTAATTTTAAGCAAGTGCAATGGTTTTATGTACAAATTTAAAAAAATATAAACTATAGAAATTGTACTTGGTTTACATTAAAAAATTCTCTGGTGGACCAAAATTATGCTACAGAAAATTTAAAAATATTTTTTCAGTAATAAGCCAAAAATTACGAAACTTTTAAGCCCTATTTCGAAAATAAATTCAAAACTTTTGTTGTTGAAAATGCACCACAACAGGTGAATTCAATCCCTGGCAGGGAGCTGAAGAACCACTTCAAAAATTGTTTACTTATTTTTCTCATATTCAGCTCTTTAATATGCATCGATTGAGTGGTATTACTTCAGCCAATTCGAAAAAGTGTCCTATTCGGGACACCCTTACTTTCTTATTAGATTTTATTTGTTTCCAGAACAATATTCTAACTAAATAGTATATGAAAATTTAGAAAGTCCGAAAAAACAGAGTTCGTATTAAATTAAAACATTTTTGTTTTTATTATTTCATAGAAAAATAACTGTAATTGCAGTTAAAAACAACAACTACTGATTACTACACAAACAACTGCCATGTAGTAACTGTACAGCTTGAGGTTAGCTTCTATTGCCTATTTTATTAGATTTTGGTAAGCTTAAGTGTAATTGAGTATTAAGTATGTAGTAACAACACTGTGCAACAAATTTTGGGTCATCGAATCTTTAACGAATGACACCAACGGGATATGAAAATAGACTATCAGCCCAATTCTCAATAACAATCCCGTGAGAATTTTTCCCTATTCCTTGTTCCCCTATTCGTAATAAAATCTGCCCGGGGATTTTTTCACTTTTCCCTTTTCCCTTATTCTAAACGAATTTCGAAAATGGGAAACTCTTCCTCCGGAAAAAAGAAGGTATTATGAATGTTAATAATAGGGAGAATTGTGATAGCATTTGTATGAATTATTCAATTAATATTATTCAATTCTCTCTCCCTTATTATTCTTTTCCCCGCCTGTTTAGAATAGGAGGATTTTTTCTCGAGAAAATAAAATCCGCAGAGGAAAAAATCCGAGGGAATATTCATAATCGGGCTGTATATGTTCACTTAAAACCCCCAAAAGGTTTTAAATGTTAGTTCGTATTGTTAATTTATAGCCTTTTGAATTTGGGATATTTTGAGGCAAATTTTCCGGCTTTTTTTATTAATATTATTAAAAACTATTCTCAAAAAAATGTATTCCGATAATATTTCAATTTATTAAGTTTTATACTCTTTGTGGTTTTAATTTGACTTTTAGAACATTTTTTGATACATTTGCTGTGCGTTTCACGTACTTTGGTACAATTTTCACAATACAATTTGTGTGCTTCGATATCAAAACTGGCTTTTTATTTTTTTTTTAATTCAAATTAAAATTGTGCCCTCTATTGTGAACAAGGTGGAACAACTTTTTGAACAAAATGTTTTAGGAAAAATTCAATCTAATTAACCAAAATTTTGGGCTTAACCATAGTCATGAATGTCAAATTTATATGCAAATATCTGTGGTTAAAGTTAAACTGTGGTTATTTATAAAAAAAGCTCCTAGCCCTTAAAATTAAAAAAAAAACACATTCTCCCCCTCCCCTGTAACCGCGCCTGCATCAGGGAGAACCATATAACTGATTTAAATGATGTTTTACATTTTAAGTTAAATTAAAAGATGTTTATTTGGGCCTGAGCCACAGAGTCAAATGATCCTATTTTGATTACACAAAACCAGCTAGTCTTCATTGTTGTAAATTAGCACTTTCACAACGAAAATCCGACTAATTGGCTAGATTTTTAAATTTAAACCATCTATTGGCCCTTGCACCAAAATTGCTGCTTATAGACATCGCCAAAAATTTTTACAAAAATGGGCATTCGCTACAATGCTGATGAGTGGGAGACTCCTCACTGCCTACAGTGTATTAACTTAAGAGACATTTGAATTATTAGACTACAATAAACATCAACGGCAAATAAGCTGCGACTTGAACGTAGTACACAGAGAGAATTTTATTGGACGAAAAATAAAATAATGAAATTTTTCAGTAAATTAATGAAACTTTTCTTCACAAAATGAAAATAAACTATCTTAAAATTAATGAAAACCTTTATCCTTTTAAGACACCAGTTTTTTAATGAAACTTCTTTCTTCATAGAGTGTATAAAACTTTTGATTACTATATGTTATGTTTCATTAAATTTTATGAAAATTTTCATTAACTTAACGAAAAGTTTCCAGTGCTACTTCATTGATTTAATGAAAAAAATGTATTAATAGCATGCAAGTAGTCTTTTAACATATTATTTTTTTCCCCAATGAAAAAAATGTTCAAGAGTCTATAAATAATCAATAAGAGGTAACTTCGCAAACCCCTTTGAGGGTTTTGATATTAGGTTAGGTTAGGTCGAAAAGATTCGGAGAAGGGAAAATACTTCCCTAATCCGACTCAAGTCCCTGAGGACTTACACTTAGGCCAGAATGTCGGCTTGTTGTGCGCTGTAAACAATCGGTCCTATGTCACCTTTCTACCCCAGGAACTTCGTCGTACTGACGAAACTCCTCAAGGGAGGGGTTTTGATATACTAATGGTCCACTTTCATTTTCCGTTAAACTCATTCGGGAAATTTTTTCTTGTTGGCCAATGTAATTTGTGCCAAATAAAAAGCTCGAAAACTGTCGAACCAAAAGAGGGTGTAACTATTTTTATAAAACGACCGGAATAATTACGCTGGAGAAATTATGTATATTTTGTTATTTATAAAAACAAGAGGTTAATTTTCCTTGAATTTCGAGATGTACTCTCCATTTTCGAGTAGTTTGACTACAAATTCCTGACAAACTTAACATGAACACTAATATCGGGGTCAGCGAGTTTGTGATTGTTACTCAACAACTACAATTGTGAATTTATGTTATTTTATAGATAATAAAACTGTTTCAAACTGAAAAAATCCAGAATTATTTTTAGATATCAGCTACTTTGTCAATTGCTACGATTTTTTTTTTTTACAGAAACTTTTATAATCCAATCATCAAGTTTTTATGTGCTTAACTATAAAAAAAGAAGACAAAACCACCTTGATTACTCAAGACTTTCTTATCGATAAGATTGCTGGGGGAACAAATACATAATATACATTTATTTATTTTGTTTGTATCTTAAAATAATAAAAATTAAATTTTATATTGCGAAAAGTATGTATATTAAATACACTCGTAAAAACAATGTGTAAAATTTACTAAAAACTTGCGCAAAATGGTATTTGCAAAAACTGCTAAAATCAGAAAATCGGTTAAACTGTTAAATCTACAAAAATTTAGTTAATGCAAATGACAATTTCTCCCGCTGAAATCAGAAAAATAATTTTAGAATTAGTAGACCAAAAACAGATAAAAAACTATTACATCATTTATTTTAGTGTATGCAAATAACAATTATGCATTTGCTGAATAAAGTAGTAAAAATAATTAGTAAATATTTCTTCTAATATCAGTTAAGTATATTGTCATTCGCATTTGATAATTTTTTTTTAAATATAAAGGTTTTTATGTAAAATGTTGCTGCAATTTTTTTTTATTATTCAGCAAACCAATTCTGACAATATCTGCAGTTTTTTCTGCAGGGCCCTTTCTTAGTAATTTGAACACACTTTTTTCTTTAAGTGTATTGTTAGTTATCTAAAAACTATTTCAATTTTACATTAACCTTAGCTATTTCCATACAAATATGACATTCATAGTTCAAATAATGCTCTAATCTCACACTTACACTCAAAGAAAAAGGTTCATCGTATTTGTAAAAAATTTTAAGATTGCTGAAATTTTAACAAAATGTTTGTGTTGTAAGTTATATGAAATAACACGGATATCGTCCCCATAAAAGTATTATCTGGGTTTTATCAACTTACTATTTCCGTGAAATTCGCAATTTCGTTACTTTTTTAAACTACATTTTTTCAAGCAAGATTAATAATTTTCAGATTATTATCTATTATATGAACTAATCATGTGAAAAAAATCCCCAAAATTTTCCAATTTCTTAGGAAATGTTCAATAAAACTAAAAAGCAGTGTGTTTATTATGGGTATAACTTATCCCTAAAAAAAAAATATTAAAAAACATAATGGTACTTTTTCGCGGTTTTCTAAAAAAATCCCGCATAAACCTTTTCGGAAATTTTTTTTATTTAATTAAACTAAAAGTCAATATTTCGCCAACATTTTAGATAAGTAAGGCTCTGATGATGCTTACTGATATTAAAGAACAAAATAGCTTTTAAATACGGTCATTTTCGGGTATTTTAACGCATTAATGGCACGTCATTGATCCGCTGCACATTTTCAACATTTTCAACCCAATTTTGCAGTTATAAAAAACAGTGCTTCATTAAAAAATGTTTTTTTTTTGTTTTTTTTTGCCTTAAAGCGCCTTCTGGTGGAAATATTAGCAACCAAAGTTGAAACTTTGACAGCATATAAATCCAGCATTAAGATATTGTAAAATTTTTAATTCTGTATAATTTTGTGAATAAATCATTATTAAAATATACAAGGACGGATCAATAAGTCCGTGACTTTTCGAACTTCCCTCTAAGTTATATGAAATGCAACACCGATCCCATTAAGTACCACCTGTTAATAAACTGCTGTCAATTTTAAGCAAGTTCCGTCATTTACTTTGCGTTTAACAGCTGTTCAAAACATACAACCTCGTGGGTTTTTTTTTTAAAATGGAAAAAGTTAATTTCGAGTGCTCATTAAACATTATTTTTTGTAAAAAAAACCGTCAATCAAACCAAGGAAAAGCTTGATAAATACTATGAGGAATCTGCATCATCGATTTCAATGGTAAAAAAGTGGTTTACTGACTTTCGTTGTGGTAGCACAAGTGCAAATGTCGCTGAACGTTCTGGACGGCCAATTAAGGTCAATACACCCGAAAATGTCGAAAAAATCCACGATATGGTTTTGGCCGATCGAAGAGTAAAACTACGTGAGATTGTTGATACCATAGGCATTTTATATGGCAGTGTGGTTTCGATTTTAAATGATTAGTTTGGTTTAAGGAAGCTGTCTGCAAGATGGGTGCCGCGTTTGCTCTCAATTGACCATAAACGTAATCGTGGCCAATAAGGTGATGGCAACAGTTTTTTGGAATGCACGCGGGATAATCCACATGGATTGCCTTCAAAAGGGAAAAACAATAAACGGCGAATATTATGCCAACTTATTGGACCGATTTAACGAGGTTTTTAAAAAAAAAAAAACGATCCCATATGGCCAAGAAATGCCTATTTTATGAACCTCGAAAATTCTATTTTTGGAAGGGATACAAAAATTGGAGAAACGTTGGACTAAGTGTATTGGGCTAAAAGATTATGTTGAATATTATGTTGAGATTATGTTGAAAAATAATTTTTTTTTTGCAAAAAAAACTGTTTCATTCAAAAAGTCACGGACTTATTGATCCGCCCTCGTATATAAAAAAGATTTAGTAGTATTTTTTTAAAAACCATCCATTATTTATGTTTTCAGTGAAAAAGGAATAAATTTTGGAATATTTAGGTCTTTGCGTACTTGAAAAATTCATCTTCAGATCGGTCAGATTTTCAAAAATTATATACAATCGATGAACTAATTTCTAGCAGAGAAATATATTTTCACAATTTTTCATTAACATAACAAACGAAAATATAAAAGATTTGAGTTTGGAAACCCGTTCCATCAAAAACGGTAAAAAATTGATTTTTTGGCAACTCTGGATGAAAATGTTCCACAACTTTTGTATTCACGATTGTCCTCAAGATGAGTTTTATCTATTAGTATTTTTAAAGTACTTACAAGGTAGGTATCATGACCCCAACTCGCAGATTTTAATGAACTTTGGATATGTTGTAAAGGAGCAAAAAAAGATACACGTATGTGTTGTTGTGCTGCTCAATCTCACGTTTAAGGGTTAAAAATTAGGGTCAACAATTCAATTGTTTTGGTAGATTTCTTTGTGCACAGGTTTAAAGTACTCAAGAAAACAAACATTTTGTTACCAAAAATGCCTATATAGTAAACTCAGAGTTGCCACATTTTTGAATTATTTGTAATATAAGGGAAGGCAGGCTTGGGGAAAAGTCGCATAAAAACCGAACTGTTTTGAATATCGGAAAAAGCTCGGACACCCCCTTGATTAAATTAAATAGGCATTTATATACAATATTTTTAGCTGAATACAACTTAAATTCCTTCCTTGAATAACAAAAATACTTGAATGTCTTTGTGCATAATTTGTACAATAGAGACTGTGGCTTTCTTTTCACCCCACTTAGTAACGCTCAAACAAGAGATTGGGAAGATAAAAAAAAACACGGGTCCCTTAAATGTTTATTCTCTACAACAAATCCGAATTCATTAAGATCTGCCGGTCCGGGTGGGGATAACACCCTTGTTAGTAGAAAAAGAAATACTATGTCAAAAATAAGTTAATATAAAAAGATGGCGTTATTTCACGATATGGGAATCATTAACCCTAATGTTTGTTTCCAAAATTTTTGAAAAGATTTAATTTTGAAAATGAGATTTAGTCCATTAAATAGTGAAAAAGGTAGATTTTCACAATAAATTTGTATTTTTTTAAGTATAAATAAATAAGTATAATAAATTGAATGGCCACTGATAAGTATAATGGAATAAAACAAAGATGAATTTTTTAAATTGACATGAAATTTACTTTATTCTAATGATAATCTTCTGCCATTATAATTTAAATATGACTTCTGGCATATGACCGCCACGGCTCTAATCTGAAGGCCCAATTTCCGATGAATTTTTCCAACATTTGTGACCGTATACTGGCAATAAATAAATTCTCCCAAATTATTAATTTCCAACGGTCTCGATCTCCAACGATCTCCATTGACCGTAATGCGAGCTCCGGCTTAAGGTGCGGTTTACACGCTAGTGGCATCCATCGTGTAAACCGCACCAAACGTTGCATAGATGTAATGTAGTCTGTAGGGTCTCTTAAGGATTGGTCTCACTGTTTATTAATACACCCGTTGATCCAAAAATGGGCCTCATCGCATGTTCAAGTGTGAATCTATTCATATTCAGGTATACTGATCATACATGTCAAAAAGTGAGCGCATTATGACAGTTTGTTTGACATCTAGCCCTTTCGTAAGTTCTACAGGGCTTTCGTAAGTTCTATGTGGTCTTAGACCTATATTTCGATGCGTTACAAACGGAATGACAAACTGATAAATACCCTGATCACAGTATGTGGAGGGTATGAAAAACTTTGAGTTTATTCTATAATGATTTGAAAATTTGTGTTAAAATTTATACCTATTTTTATATTTTATTATCTTTTGATTAAATCACGGACAATTTAAACTTTCCATATTTTATATATTCTCGTTTTGTTTGCTATATGAAGGGTAGTGTATATCAATCACGTTCACGTAGAGTATCTTAAGTTTTAATCACATTATCAACTGAGTCCTCTATTAATAATACACTGTATTATTTGTTTTATAGTACATAACCTATGCCAATTTAGTAGTTGGACAATTTTAAAACGCTTGTGATTAAAAAACTATTTTTTTTGAAAAAGTATTTTTATTTAAAATACAGTATAGACTATAAATTATTAATTTACTTTTTGTAGAGATCCAACGGGACTCGATCTTCAATTTGGTTTATTTTATGCTTGATACCTCTAATCGTGCTTTGTTCGACATTGATGGCAATTTTATTCACTGCTTTTAATTTGGTTCTTCATACATTTTCATACACTGTTTGGCATAAAAGACCCCAAAAGTCCTCAATTGGACGTCATATTGGGACGTTTGAAGGATTTGCGTATTTCAGTACAAAAGGTATGATTTTGCATTAAGCCATTATAACGTCTTTTTGGTATAATAACAGCTTGCTAAATCTGGCAAAAATAATATGTCGTCGTTAGAGTGTCTATCTCTAACACATTTTTCCATTTTTACTAAACATTTATTAATGTAAGCATCCGCGATTACAGCCATAGACTTTGAATTGATATACATTATGCCGAAATGGCTGCCCACACTAGCACTTATGGTTCAAACTTCGGTTTGGCCGAATACCATACATTGGAGTTTTTTTTTCAGTCATCAGAATAAGATCCAGAATTAATAATTCCGTTGTTCCAAGCAAAAGATAAGTATTTTTCATGATCCAAAATTATTTGAACACTTTTTTTCATGAAGTCTTTTTCTCAGTTGTTTGGATTTTGTTGGTTTTTCTGCCAATTGTGTTTTTCTATATTTGGGTACACTCAAAAAAAATAGTTAGTAAAGTCAGCAAAAAATTTAGTCAGAAGGATGCTTGCAAAAAAGTTGCTAATGTCAGCAAAATCTTTTGCTGAAAATCAGCGAGCTGATTTTTACCAACAAAATTAGTAGATTCAGCAAAAGTTTTGCTAACACTTAGTGGATTAGAAATTAAAATACCCTTGCTAAAAATTAATAAAATTTTTGCTGAATATTAGTAGCCTGAAAAAACTAAAAAAATTTGTAGAAGAATTATACTTTAGGTAATTTATTTGCTGAAAATCATAAAAACGTATTTTTGTGATTCTTTTAAAAATAATTTTCAATTTTACAAAATATAAAAATGTTGGTACTCCCGAATTAATGTAATATCTAAAAAAATAGAAATAATTATATGTATATAACATAAACAAAATTATGTTTCAACTACTTACATCAATGGTTGTCTAAATGATGCTATATTTTAAAGGATCGCAAATGCTGCAGATAATTATAGAAACGAAACGGAATAATAACAAAATATAACATATACATACAGTGAACTCTCAAAAACGTGAACTAATTTTTGCAAGGGGTGTTCGCGTTTCTGATTTTACTACAGAATTGATCCACTTAGAATAAATTCTATTCCAAGTCCTTCAGAACCAATCATTATGTTGATTATTTAACAAAAAATAAAATATGCAAAGATTTTGAATATTTTTCTCCTGAAAAATTCTGAAATTCAAATATACAGTTTTAGAAAATTTTTTTTAAATATTCAGACACTTGCCTATAGAAAAAAATTAACACTTTAAGAAGTTTTTCATATTAGAAAACTTTCTAATTCTGGAACTTTTTTAAATAGACCAAATTCTGAATCTAAGATAATTTTTGCATACCCAAATTATTGATTTTAATAGGTTTTTGATATTTAACAGTTCTTAATGCTAATTCTATTTAAATTTTATTCTATACGTTTTAAAACAATTTTGATATAAAAAATTCTTAAATTCGGAGATACAGGAAAAGAGTTAAAGAGTTTTTCTGTTCACGTTCGACAAGGTGTTTACTATAAGGACGTGGTTAAATTATTATTCGGGGATTCCCCAAATTGCTTAAATATTGAAGAAATAGAAACATTTCTTATAAAAAAAATGTGTTCACGTTTTAGAGCTATTGAACTTTGTTCACGTCTTGGAAAAGTCAATGTAAAAAAAGTGTTAATGTTTCTGGGACGTTCATGTTACTGGATGTTCACGTTTCTGCGAGTCCACTGTACAACCCTTTTTTGCAATAAGAAAAACGAAACATAAAAATCTAACTAAGATGTGTGTCTTTGTCTTTCGCTTTTGTCTGTCTACCTGCTGTATATTTGTTTGCAATTTGACCACACTAGATTATTAATCTCTATAAACATTTGGTTTACAAATACACATTTAATCTTTATTAAATTTAAATATTTTATTTTGTCTTTTATTTAATAAATCGACAATTACTTTCACAAGCCGCTGACAACGCAAAATTTAAGTTGTTTCAATCCATAATTTTGTTTTATGTCTGAAAAACAGATACAAAAATCTTCCATGTTTGATTTTTTTATATGTCTTACTAGAGTTGTACTTCTTATTATCATTTTTTTAGTCAATACTACATCTTGACATGCCGCGACATTTAATTCATTCATTAATGTGCTAATCAGCACTATTTTTTAGCAAAATAAATTAGTAAAACATAAGTATAATATTAATAAAACATTAGTTCAAAACAGATAACTGCTGAATAAGTATAACTAAAATTTTAGCTAAAAGCATAATTTTAGCAAAATATTTGCTGAAAAATAGTATATCTGATTTACAAGACGTTTTACTAACTTTTCTGCTAATTTATTTTTTTGAGCGTACTGTCTTCCTCTAGATGTGTTTCACGTTTATTTGGTGTAAATTTCTGCGAATTGTTTACTTGGAAACAACTTACGATTTGATGCTCCAATTTGATTAACCGCCGATTTTTTAATTTAACAAGCTCAGCTGCGGTTAATTTTTTTGGACGTCCTTTTTTTTATCCCGGTTGACGCCACACCATTTTCGAACCGTTTGAATATGGAATACATTGTGCTACGTGGTACTTGTTCCTTAAGGAAATGATGTAACAATTCGTTTTTAGGATACCGTCCAAGCATGTCATAGACATTTTTTCTTTAACTGTTATTTTTTTCAACCACTTTCATTTTGAAATTTTTTACTTTTGAATATTTACAAAATAAGATTTTATTAAAATGCATTTTAAACAAAAACGCATGCGTAGCAGTAATTTATATTTAAATTTTATGCACTTACTTTGTTAGCATAGGTTATTTAATAATTTACGTAATAAATGTCCATCGTTTTTGCGGTTATCGTTAAAAATACGTACAAAAAAATATAATGCTGGCAATAATAACAACAAAAACAACAATCTAAGTCCGACCGAATATTGCTCACACAAAAAGTTATTTGACCTAGACTCTAAATTCTATAAAATGCTAAACTCAATCACGAAATCGCTGTCATAATAATTTTAAAATCCAGTTTTGCAGTTTATAGTCCGTTTCTTTGATTTTCTGATAGTCATACAAATTTACATCATTTTTAGAATCGGTCCAACCGATTATTATATTATATATTAAACTACTTTGTTCCTCTACACTGAGAGAATTATCTTCATGATATGAATGAATTTTTGCAATAGATCTATGATTTGTCACTGGAACTCGTCCATTAAAACTTTTCATTAAAATAATGAAGTTTTTCATAAAATGTAATGAAAAATTTCATATTATTTATTAAAAATTTCATACGTCTGATAAAAAAGTATCATTGAAAATAGTTTCATTTAAACTATGAAGCTTTTTATAAAGAAAACTGCATTAGTTCAGTGAAAAAATATCATTAAAACACGTCCAAAAATATCTTTATATATAGTTCGCTCGTTCATTTGCCAATGTCGTTTCTTAGCTCAGATGACATTTTAAATGAACTGAATATAATTTTAAATAAACTGAAAAGTGCTATTAATACTAAGCTATAGTTTAGTCTATACACAGAAAGAATATTAGCGGATGCAAAATAATGAAAATTTTCACTAAACTAATGAAACTTTTCTTCACAAATTAAACAAAATTTTTTTTTTAAATTAACAAAAAGCTTCATATTTTTTATGAAACTAGCTTTTTAATGAAACTTTTTTAAGTGAATGAAACTTTTAATACATGAAATTACATTTTTCATATAATTTGCATTTATTTGTTGAACGAGTTCCAGTGCAACTTCATTGCTTTTATGCAGAAATTCATTAATACCATGCAGATAATTCGTTCAGTGTAGTTCGACCACGTAATACACTGCGGTGCAAAAATATAATTTCTCATTAAGGGGGGACATTACATTCGCGGCAGAGAAAACAGACCTTTTTTTAAAAATTCATAACTCATTCAAAAACAAACATTTTTCCAAAATTTTTTTATTATTGTATTTTTTTTTATTATTGTAGAGAATTGAACAAATTACAAGAAAAAAATTAAAAAAAATATATTTTTCACTCCAACATGGTTTTATAGAGCTCCAAACTGGCGGCAGAGAAAAAAACGGGTCCTCGTGGATGCAGCGCTGGGAGTCGCAAAAATTGTCCGATCTGGAAAAAAATTACTTTTTTAAATCTTAACAAAATTTTTATTTTTTAAATTTTTTTTCAATTTTTGGTGATGTTACAAATTTAAAAGTGTGTTTTTCGACATAAACTTATAAAGCAGACAAGAAGTGGTTACAACTCAACGCAAATAGAGTTTTTTAATTTTTAAATTCCATGATTATGGTTAAAGACGTTAACCGAAATTTCGGAAATAAACATCTAAAAATTAGAATTTAAAATTTATATACTTGTGTTTTTATTTAATAATTTTAATATTGATTCATGACATTAAGCCGAAAAAATCCTAATCACAAAAATATTGACTTTAAAAATTCATAAAAAAAAAAAAATTTGTCCAAAAATGAACCCGCTAGTGCCGCAACCAACATGATTTCGAGATAAACGCGTTCAAAGTTTGTGAACAAAAAAACAAGTATATACCAGCTCCCGTACGTAGGTAGCGCGAAAATTAAAAATGCGCTCTCACTAATCCGGCTGTAACTTTTGAACCCGTAGAAATTTTTCCATGAAATTTTTTTTTCTTAGAATCTTAGAAATATTTACTAAAATACAAAATTATAAAAAAAGTCGATTTTTTTATTTTACTATTTACAAAGGAATAACAAAACCAATTAGTGTTTCATAACTATAAATGCACTTAATTTAATATATCACAATTTACAAAAATTTGAGAAAAATATTTTAAAGCAGCAGTTTTAATAATGTGTGAGGGCTCCTCTTTTTAAACTCGAAAATTCGATCACACAAGCTGTCTACCAGATTTATTCGCAATTCTTAATTTATAGATCTCCACGCATCAATAGCTGCTTCTTTTAGATGAAAAACGTTTTCATATTGACATTTTTCAGTGTCAACTCGACAGGTTAATACTTCCCAAATAATCTCAATGTGGTTTTGATCCGGAGAATAGATATAGGAATAGCTATAGATTATAGCTATTTCATCGACTGACGACTTACATGTACTGAGGCATTGTCTTGTTGGAAAAATTATTTCTTCTTCGTGGCTTTTTTAATAAATGGCACCAATTTCGCTTCTTATACTTTAATGTACTCAGAGGAATTTATTCTGGTGCTTTTTAATGCCAAATCAACCATACCGTCGAAACAGTAAGCGCCCCAAAGCATTAACGATCCACCTCCGAAATTTCTTTTTGATAAATATCGTGTTTCCTTCGTAGGTCTTTCCAATAGCTGTTAAAACCATCTGGACCATCCATTAAGATTGAACTTTTTCTCATACGAAAATAGTCACATTTCAAAGAAATTTTTGTTTAAACGGTCCTACCAATAACAGCGATTATTGTCTTACATTTATCCAGTTGGTTTGTAAATTCCTTTTAGCGAATTCAAGTCGAGCAGTTTTGTGGAGGGGCACATACACCAGCTTTTGGCGAGAAATTCTCTGGGAATCATTTAAGAGCCCACTTATGGTTAATTTGGACAAATTTGCGAAATATCGAAAAACATTATTGAGACTCTTCCCGATCAGAATGCTCTTTCTTCGGGTCGCCTGTTTTATTTTTATCATAAGCACTCGGATTATTTGCAAAATTTGTGACAACCACATGTGAACGCTTTATTTTTCTAGCAATTTTCCAAAAACTTAAGCCATTGTTCACTTAGATATTTTATTATAAATGTTATTGCAAATTAATTAAAATTGCATAAAAAACAAAAATAATTCTTTAATTTTTCGTTATTTGCTATTCTTCTTTGTTTGCCGTTATATGTTACTATAGTTATGAAACACTTACAAAATGTTATTACACATTTTTTCTCTTAAATCAATTAAGTAATCTCTTAAATTTTATACAATAAGAGATAAGTTGTCATACTCTTAGAAACAGTTAAAAGTTTAAAAAAAAATGTTTGTAATATTAGAAAAAATAGAAAGAATCATTTGTAATTATAGTTATGCAACGCAGTGTAGTTTTTCCGTCCAACAAACCAACCACATAACTGGAGATTCAAACTTATTTTAAATATTTTATCTTAAACGCCCTCTAAAAATAAATCTGGAACAAATTATATGATTTGATCATATGCCTTTAAACTTTTAGTACCGAATTCTGTTTTTCATTCGACATCGAAATCAAATATTCGGTCGATCTCTAATAAAACACAAACAAAAACATGGTGTTTATTTAATAACAATGCTACTCAGATATCGCTGAGTGTTGATAATATAATTCGTAGTTTTTTTTTTTTAATTGTATAAACATTTTTTATTAATTTTCAAGATTTGTTTTTAATGTAATGATAATGATTTATAGCTTTTTGTATCAAGTACAGTGATGCCACTTTTTGGATAATTCTACACAAAACGGTACAGTTTTAAAATATTTCGTATAATATTTGGATCATATTATAGTGTAATTGTACTTTAAAGTTAAACATGCTTTAAGTTGTTTCGTGTTTGCCAAACATAGTACACTCATAAAAAAAGCATGTGCAAATAGTTGAAAATTCAGATACGACAACAGAAACAAAGTTCCTGAATTTGCGCCATCAGAATTTTCAATGAAATTGAGAATCATATTCTGCTAAATTTAGGTGACCTTATAGAAATAAACCTGTAAAAATGGCAGAAAAAGCAGTTAAAATGGCGTTGCAGAAAAAACTGCTAGAATTAGCAGTTTTTTTTTTTTGCTAACAGTATATTTTGCTAAAATCAACAGAAATATTTGATAAAGAAAAATTGTGATCTGCAGGTTTCAGAAGGGCTGATTTTTATTCGCATAAAAAATAAAATCGAAAAAAGCTTTGAAAATTTTAAGAAACATTGAGAAACATTTTTTCTGACTAGTAACAAAAATATAGCAGAAGTTTTGCAGATTCAACAGATTTATTATTGCTATTCTAATCCTTCACTCTTGGGCATTTTTGCTAAAAAGAATTGTAGATTGCTGATTTCAAAAGGACAGATTTTTATTTGCATTAACTTTTAAAAATTTTACATTTGTTATGTTTCTTTTGTCTACTAAAATTTAGGAATTTTTTTTGCTGATTTGAGCAGATTAATTTGTTACTTTAAAATAACTAAAATGTATCTCAAATATAACTAAATATTTGTAGATTCAACAGAATTATTTTCGCTATTCTTAGCTTACTAATATTTTACCAAATTTTTTCTTTATACCTTCCACTAACAAACAACAAATATTTAAAAAAAAAAATATGTTAGTCCCGGTTCACACACGGCAATTTTACTTGCGCAAGTCTTGAGTTTATAGAAGAGGGAGGAAAAGAGAATGGAAGGGGGTACAGACTTGCCCGTACTCCAATTCCGTTTTGTTTTGTCATCCGCAATTTTCAACACGAAGTTGGCTGCAGGTTGATATACGAAAATTGCTGAAACAAAAAAAAAATTGTCAGGTGAAAAACTTTTTTGGATGTAAAGAAATATTTTTGTGGTGAAATGAAATTTTTGAGGTGAAAAACTGTTTTTGTGGTGAAAAAATGTTGGTGGTGAAAAAAAATTATGAGGTGAAGACAAAATTTGAACATTCTACGACTCGGTTATTCAACCCACTACGATGGTATTGAAAAAAGCTTTAATTAGATATATATATACACTCAAAAAAAAAAGTTTGTAAAGTCAGCAAAAAATTTTGCTGAGTCAGCAAAATTTTAGTCAGGAGGGTGCTAGCAAAAAAATTGCTAATTTCAGCAAAATCTTTTGCTGAAAATCAGCGAGCTGATTTTTAGCAACAAAATTAGTAGATTCAGCAAAAGTTTTGCTAACACTTAGTAGATTAGAAATAAAAAAGCGTTGGTAAAAATTAATAAATTTTTTGCTGAATTTTAGTAGACTGAAAAAAACGCAAAAAATTTGTAGAAAAATTGTAATTTAGTTAATTTATTTGCTAAAAATCATAAAACATATTTTTGTGATTCTTTTAAAAATAATTTACAATATTTACGAAATATAAAAATTTTCATTTTCCCACATTGACGACATGAATTAATTTAATATCTGAAAATATATAGAAATAAATATATATAACATAACAAAAATTTTCTATCAACTACTTACATCAATGGTTGTCTTTTAAAGGACTCAACTGCCGAAGATAATTATAGAAACGAAACGAAAAAATAAACAAAAAAAAACAATCCTTTTTTGCAATAAGAAAAAGGAACCATAAAAACCTACCTAAGATGTGTGTCTTTGTCTTTGTCTTTCGCTTTACTCTGTATACATGTCTGTATATGTTTGTTTGCAATTTGACCACACTAGATTATTAATCTATTAACATTTATTATAGAAATACATATTAAATTTAAATATTTTCTTTTGTCTTTTATTTTATTAATAGACAATTATTTTCACAAGCCGGTGACAACGCAAAATTCAAGTTGTTTTAATCCTCAAATTTGTTTTATGTATGAAAAACAGATACAAAAGTCTTCCATGGTTGATTTTTTTATATGTCTTATTAGAGTTGTACTTTTTAGTATCATTTTCCTCTTCTCTACTACATCTTGACATGCTGCGACATCTGCTTCATTCTGCGCATATCTTTCAATCTGGTTGTCGTCCGCACTATTAATGTACTTATCAGCACAATTTTTTTTAGCAAAATTAATTAGTAAAACATTAGTATATTAGTAAAGCATTAGTATAAAACAGTTAAGTGCTGAATAAGTATAACAAAAATTTTAGCTGAAAACACGATTTTAGCAAAAAAAAATTGCTAAAAAATAGTATACCTGATTTACAAGACGTTTTACTAACTTTTCTACTAACTTATTTTTTTGAGTGTATGTATATATATAAAATAAAAAATTTAAAGATTTTGTTAGCAGTCGCCAACACAAATGATCGCGGTGAACCGCTTTCCAGTAGTAGTAGAATGTTGAAATTGTGTCAATATATTATGATAGACACCCTCTTTCATTAATTAAGGTACCCTTGTGCGTATCTTAACAAAAGTGTTTTTGGGACACCATAATGTGAAGGCTATAAAAAGCTGCTAATTTTATCAGTTTTTTTTCGGAACGTTATTCTTAACTCAATTTTGACACAGTATTCCTTTTTTGACACAGACATATTTTTTTCCTGAACAAAAATAATTACGTGATTTAGAAACCATAAAATTATTCAACATCTTGACTACAATCGTGAATAAAAAAATTGTGAAAAATTGTTATCCAGAGTTGCCAAATAATTATTTGAAAAAAATAATTTTTGACCTTCTTTGAGGGAACTTTTTTCAAAAATGATTAAAAATTTAAAAATTACTAATCATTTATATTTTTGATTGTTTTATTGATAAAAAAAATATGGAAATAATTTCCTGTGCTATTAAATTAGCTGGGGTTTTAATTGGGGTAAACAAACGAAATTTTTTTTTTGTTGTTAAACTTTTTAAAAAAATTTCGAAAATGGACAAGCCAGTAAAAATGAAAATTAATGAAAAAAAAAAAATATATAAGAAAATATATCAAAGGTCCACTTTATTGAACAATATGAAAATTTAATTGTTCACATTTGTGATTTATTTATATATTTGTTTTTGGAATCAATTAGTTTAATTACAACTGTTAACAAAAGTCTTAACGTTTACAAAAATCCGAATTGGAAAATTCTTTAAAACTTGTTTTTATTCACTTCTAATATTTTCGAAAAATTTCACTTTGTATAGCTTTTTTTTACAGACACAATAAAACCAAGAAAAACGTGTGTATTGAAGTCAAAACTTTTTTAAATAGTGATAGCGGAATTTAAACTCGATGACAGTTTTAACATATTCATGCACCAACACGAAAAAAAAACGAAAGGTCCTCCACAATTTTAAAATGAAGTATGTTAGAACAATTTTTACTTCAAGTTTGGGTTAAGGGGATCAAAATCCTTAAAAGACCTCTTCCACCACTTTTTAGGCCCTCCGTAAGATTGTGAATTCCAAAATTTAGCCCTTCAAGTCAATGATTTTTTTTTTTTTTTTATTTGATTTGTTTATTTTTAGTGCTTTTATATCATTTTTGACTGTGTAATGTTTCTCTGTGGTGGCAACACTGATCATGTATCAACTTTTTTTCTTTGGTTTGTAATTGGATATATGTACAGTGAAACATTCTATAGCGAACAGCGGCGGCCTTACAAAATTTGGCCCTTATATGTATTAGGGAAGTTGGGTGCAAGAGAGGTAATTTTATTTTACAATTTAAATTTAGAGCACATCGCAAATAAATTTAGGGGTTCCACTGTATACATATTTTTCAGTTTTTTTTTTAACATTTCCCTTTTATGATGATGATTCATATGTCTATCATATGATTTCAAGAGAAATAATAAACCTAATTATTCCGGTATAAACAAACATAATTATTCATTTTAAAAAACTCTGTGAGTAAACTGATTATGATTTAAAAATAACATATTGTACTTGCATTTACAATGTCATTCGCTATGTATTTTCTAAAATTAACTCATTAATGGCACGTAATAGATCCGTTGGACATTTTTCAACTAAACTTTACAGTTATATATGGAACCATGCTTCTGACTTTTTGTTCCTTAAAGCGCCCTCTAGTGAAGATATAAGTACCCAAAGTTGAAACTTTGACAGGATATAAATCCTAAACTCAGGAAATTAAGAAGGTAGAAAGGACTAAAAATTACAGTTAAAATGACTACAAATGTAGTCAAAAAGGCGATAATAACTGTATTTGTCATAAAAATTACTAAACATTTAGTCAGTTTTAGCTGTTAATAAAAACAACTACAATAGTAGTAAAAACGACTTACGAAACGGTCAAAAATAACTAACCTTAAATAAATGTATAAACCATAAAACGACTACATAAGTTGTAAAAACTACTGTTTTTAACAGTTATTTTTTCAGTATTTGTATTTAAGACAACCTATTCAAAAAGCAAAGTCAAATTACTAAACGGTATTCCAGTTAAGATGTTTTTATGCATTGGAAATACAATGAAATTTTCTAATTTTTATTTTCAAACACTGAACATATCAATAATAACAAATATAAACTAAACGAGAATTTTTAAAAACTCAACATAATTCTATTTTTAAATAACTGACAAAAATCAAGTGATTACTGCAAAATTACTGTTTTGGTAGTTGTTTATTAAAATATTAAAATAACTATTCAAAACACTTGTTACAGGAGTACAGTATTTTTGGTTAGTTATTTTTGAAATAACTGTCTAAAATAGTCGTTGTTAAAACAAATAACACTGTTTACTACCTATGTAAGAATATTCTGAGTGTAGACGGTTGAATTTATTTTAAAACTTTTCATTTTTTATAATTCTGTGAACAAATTTTTATTAAAAAATAAATAAAAAATGATTTTTTTGGAAAAATGGGCAAACATATTTTAAAATTGTCATATGGCAATAATGATATTATAATTTTATGTGTTGTAGTATTTATGTTTTGAGTGAGAACAGAATAAATTTTGGAATCTTTTAGGCTTTGTGCATTTGCTAATTTAATGTCCGATCGGTCAGATTGTCAAAAATTACATGCAATCGATGAACTAATTTTTACCCAAGAAACACATTATCATATTTTCTCAGCAACATAACAATACATATACAGATATAAAACATTGGTGTTTTTTATAATTTTAAATCATTTTTAAAAAAAGACCACATTAAAAAAGTTCAAACATTTTTTCAAATAATTATTTGGCACCTCTGGACAATCATCCGTATTCCAGATTGTAGTCAAGGTGTTGAATAGTTTTAAGGTTTTTAAATCACTTAATTATCTTTAGAAAATAAAAAATATAACCGCTTAAAAGTACAGGGTCGAAAAAGTACAGGGTCAATAATGAGTTAAGAATTGAATTAAGAGTTGTGTAATTAGAGCTAGTGTTGAGCAAGTCAGAGATGTATAGACCCCCCTGATATTTAAATTTAAACCGTGTGCGAAAAGACAACAATATACAGATATAAATCATTGGTGTTTTTTATAATTTTAAATCATTTTTAAAAAAAAGACCACATTAGAAAAGTTCAAACATTTTTTCAAATAATTATATGGCACCTCTGAACAATCTTCCGTATTCCAGATTGTAGTCAAAGTGTTGAATAGTTTTAAGGTTTTTAAATCACTTAATTATCTTTAGAAAGTAAAAAATATAAACGCTTAAAAGTACAGGGTCGAAAAAGTACAAGGTCAATAATGAGTTAAGAGTTGAATTAAGAGTTGTGTAATTAGAGCTAGTGTTGAGCAAGTCAGAGATGTATAGACGCCCCTGATATTTAAATTTAAACCGTGTGCGAAAAGACAAAAATGTAAACTAAAATATTTTTTCCATAAGAGTTGTCTCGATTAAATCGGCATTAGTAATCAAGATAGAAAAACATGTCGTTTTTTTTTCAAAGTTTAAAGAAGAAACAAATTATTTATATTCAATGTAAATATTTACATCTCTTGTTATTGTCATAAAACTATTATAGTTCATTACAAAATAAATTGGAAATTCTCCACAAAAACATTAAAGGCAATTAATTCCAATTGTGGGCAAGCAAAACTATTATACAATTTTCTAATAATTGATGTAACGTTTATTTGTTAAACAATAAGTGCCATCATAAAAAATAATCAAATTTGTTACTTCAAAGTTTTTATTTTTATTTTCATTATTACAAAATTGCATCTTTGGATTGAAAGAACAAAATTCTTATATGACGCTTTATTTCTGAACTCTCCCAATTCATAAAAAAGTTTAGCGGATTTACGTGAAACTTACAGAAAGTGTTGTCCTATTAAATATAAGAACTTCGTGGAACAACTTTTGTAATTTTTCAAATAGGTGGGCGAGTTGAAGGAGACAAACTTCTAAAAAGTGACCATTTTGAGCAAAAGTATGTTAATATTTGATTTTACTGTGCTGAACTGGAATATTGAAAAATTTTGAAACAACCCGTTATCGATAGACTTTTCTATGGGCTATTGACTGGTGGAATCTGTTTTTTAAAATTTTTAGAACTGTGTCTGAAGTTTTCTAATAAAAAACAAAAAATCGTTATATCTCAAAACATGTCCCTTTTTTGTATATATTTTTAAAACGATTGATCGTACTTTTTTAATCGATATTCAAAGATGTGTTTTCAGAGATGTGTTTTTCTTTGTTTTCGAAATATTTAATTTTAAATTTGTGTCGCACAGTGTCGTAATTCATATAACGAGTGGCCAAAAATTGAACGAGTTGTCATACGTAAGTGAACTTTGGTACACGAGTATATATTGTTTAAACATGTAAAAATACAAAATGTTGTCAAAATCGCAAGAAGGACCCTACCTGTCATATATTCTGAAAGCTAACAATGCAATAAAAGCTACATATATTTTTGGAATGTGACGAAAATTGGTATATTTCTTAGATATGCAGCTAGAATTGGATATGTATAATTTTGAATATTTACAAGCAAGGTTACGACCGCTCCATAATGTCCTTAAAGTAAAAAATTACATAAAATCTAAAAAAAAAATGGTTTTATTGTTACGAAAATAGGTATACATATATAATAAACATGTCATTCAACATAAGTGTGCGGATTTTTATTAAATTCTAAGTAAGAACACACCCACCCTCAATATATCCTGGAACCTATTTTTTAGGTTTTTTTTTATAAAAGCTTTAAATCATTAATAGTATCCGAACGAACTCATAATATCAATGTTAGGACGAAGCCGTACTTTTTGTTTTAATAAAAAAAAAAAAATATAAATTGTTTTTTTAGATCAATAAATTTAAACCAAAAAGTTATTAAACGTAACCAAAAATAAAAATTCATAGGTATATTTTTTTAAAAAATCATATTTGAAAAATAAGCAAAAAAAAAAAAGAATAAAATATTTGTTTTTTTTTCAATTTATAACGAGCTTTCAACCTCCGTATATTTACAAAAATAAAGCAAATCAAACATATTAGCTAGGTTGATACTAGTATTTCGATCTGGCTAAAGATCTCATCAGAACCGAAAGTTTTAGAAAAGCTAGAGCCTCCATAATAGGCAGAACTTTAACAAAACCCCTATTAATAATCAATTTTGCTGGACTTAACAACTCCTTGACACTGGGCTGGGTTCCAGGCCATGAGGGGCATGAGGGCAACGAACGGGCTGACTGTCTAGCCAACTGCGGAGCTCGTCGACAATTCATTGGCCCGGAACCCTTCTGTGGCGTACCCAATGGGTATGTCAGAGAGAAGCTCAGAAGATGGAGGGAGTCGGAGTTTGGGGCCTATTGGGCCAGATCGCCTGGGCAGCGACAGGCGAGGCTGTTTATATCTCCCTCTGGGGAGAGGTCGCGGAAACTCTTGTCTATGACGAGGGGCGAACTAAGGACCGTAACGGGTTACCTCACAGGACACTGTGGCCTTAGGTATCAATTGTACAAGATGGGACGATCCTCTACGGATACGTGCAGGTTTTGTGAATTGGAACCCGAGACCTCTGAGCATGTTCTCTGCAAATGTCCGAGGCTCTCCGACAGGAGGGTGCGTTATTTTGGTGATCGAATAGTGACGCCATCGGACGTTTGGAACTGTTCACCTGGTAGGATAATTGGCTTCGTAGGGAGCCTGAACCTATAGGGTGTATTCGCTGGCAGCACAAAATACCAATTTCTGGTCGCGGTGCATAGTGCCATTATAATCTAATCTAATCAATTTTGCTCCATTCTTGTCTTCTTAGTAATCAAGCATGTGGTTAGGTCTTTTCCTAACAAGCATCATGACGTTACTAAACTTTGAAGACCAAAAATGTTCCATTTATATAAAAAAATTGTAGTGTGTACTCTGGCTCTAGTAATATTTTTTACAGTTATATTAGTTTTTTGTTTTTATATACATCGAGATTTTTTTTATGTTATTTTCAATTTATAACGCGCTTTCAGCCTCCGTATATTTACAAAAATAAAGCAAATCAAACATATTAGCTAGGTTGATACTAGTATTTCGATCTGGCTTAAGATCTCATCAGTATTGTACTATATTTTATAGTCAAAGAAAAATATTTAATCGATTTTTAAGTTGATATAGAAAAAAAAACTTATACTTTAATATTTAAAATTAAAAAGTTTGATATTGTCATGACAGAAAAGCAATTTTTCCGCATTCACACCATGTGAATTGCTGTTTGCTAGCTACACTAGTTGGTGGGGCTGATAAATATTTTATTGCTACAGCTTTTAAATTTATAAATGGACTTGAATTCCAATATTCAAATATATTTATATTTCTGGGACTTAAAGGCTCCGCAATAAACATTTTAACTTTTTTTTTTTAATAAAATTTTCATTTGGTTCTGCTACTTCTAAGTCTGGTTCCGCATCATGTCTATCCCAAATTGATGAACCTTTTATTCTCTTTTTAGGATTACTTACCACTCGAAATTAATTTCAAAATATAAAATATAAAAATATACGTATATTTAAATTATATCGCATAAATTTGATTAATTGCTTATAAATCTTGTAGGTATATTTCTGGAAAAAAAAAATTTTAAACTCTTTTTGGTTTTTTTTTTTTTTATTTAAAAATCGTTCTTTTTTTTGTATTCTATCATATTTAACATTGTAATTTTTTTTTGTAAATTCTGAAAAGTAAATATAACCACAGTTGTTATTTATTTGTGCTTTTTATAAATAATCATAAAAAGTTCGGTAGTTCGGCCAAATTCGTCCAAAATTTGGCCGAACTTGACCGTACTTCACTTTTTGGCCGAACTCCGAAGCCGAAGCCGAATACTCGGGCGGACACTAATCATTAATGTTTAATTTTTTATACGTTTTATTTAAGTGTTACTAGTACATTTATCATTCTTATTAACTAAAAATGTCATGAATAGTTTATTCGGCACTTTACCGAATACCGGATATTCGAAATTCCTTTTTCACCGAATACCGATTATTTGCCGAAAAAGGAGTGCTATCAGTCAAACTAGTGCAGGCATTCTACCTTGTAAGTTCTTTTACATACTTCAAATGAAATATTTTGTTATCAAGTGAGCTTTGAAAATATACTTAAATTGTGTAAAAAAAAGTTTCAATCAAAATCCAACACCTGTCTTAAATCACTTAAGCCAATTATGTTTCAACCTTAAGTATTATTGCTCTGATATTTGTTTGGCTAATTACACAGTATGACAGTGAAAATATACCTATAAAATGTCCTAGTGTAGGTTGTACTCCTGGTTGAGTAAATTATTTTAGAATTTTCAAAATTTTGAATACACCCTCAAAATCTGAAGTTATCGATAAAAAAAGAACGTTTTTTCAAGACTCCACGGACTCAAAATTCTGAAAATTGAAAAGTGATTTACTTAACTATTAGTACAACCTACACTAGGACATTTTAAAAGTATATTTTCACTGTCACACTGTGTAATTAGCCAAACAAATCTGCTAATTTTAGCAGTTTTTCTAGGTTAAATCGCAAACTCAATTAGAATTTCTTTAGTAGATCATATCGACAGACTTTTTTGAGTGCAGTATATATTATGCCACTAATTAAAATTTTTGTACCACAGGCTTTTTCTATTGGTTTAATAACTTTCGGTATATACAGTGGTGGTCATCAAATTAGCCACCCAGCATACATAATTTTTGTTAAAGTTAATTCTCAATTTAAAATCTTTTTGAAAAAAATTATTTTGGTGAAATATATATACGATATAAAAGACAATGCTGTCGATGTTTTTGTTAATTGCCATAATATTTTTACCTTGACTGTTAACAATTAGACGACCACAGGCAAGTATGCTTGTTTAAGCGTTTTTGGCACTTATAATTGTTGAGGCAACAAAAATGTGGAGGGCGGTATATCTCAATCTGGTCCCATTTAGCCGTTAGGAATTCTCTAAGTTGGTAAAAAAAATAATTCTTTATTTAAGGGGCAAAATATTTATCAGACACATAAATAAAACCCCTATTATTTAAGCATAGGATTTTTTATAAATCTTTAAGGACCCAGGAAAACTTTGGCAATGGGTGCGATAAAGTAATGCATTGCCTTGTAATGTGTACTCCTTACCTGTATCATTATTTTCCAGCGAAAAGTAAGGGGTTACCAATAATGGGTTACATAATGCATTAATGAATACTCCTTACCTTCAGCATTATTTCGAAACATAAAGTAATGCATTACCAATAGTTGATTACATAATGTATTACATTGTACTCCATACTCCTTATGGAATTTGAGGATGTTTCTGACACAATTTGTAATGTACTCAACAAGACCTATAACCCACGCTAGGTCGTTTTCCAAGTTTTTTTTTCACTGTAGCACCGTGTATTGAACACTCATGGATTACCTTGTAATGATACCGCGTTACCTTTTGTATTACTTCAAAACATAAAATAATGACTTACTGATCATCGGTTGCATAGTGCATAAATTATAAACTTAATATGGACAGAAAATATTTTTGATTTCCCGCCTTTTTTTAAAAAAATTTGTATATAAGTTTTTAATTACTAAAACAAGGTTTTCAATCAAATTGTAATAATTGTTCCCTGAAGAAGTCACCCAATGTGGAGACGAAATATTGGAAATAAATAATTATAATTAATAAATAAATAAATATCTTTTTGAAAATCTATTTATAGACACATTACTTTGTGATTTTTCGTAAACGTGAGGGTAAGGGGTATATTTTTTATATTACGAACGAAAACACGAAGTACAATAATTGATTTACATTTTAAGCAATCAAATATAATATGTCTTGATAGCTCAGTTGGCAGAGTTCTCGCATAAGTAATTGTTAACAACCAGAGACCCCAGGTTCGAATCCCAGCATAACCAAGTTATTTATTTAATTAAACAAATATTTGTAATAATTTTTTATAAAAAATCTATTTATAGACACATTACTTTTTCCCACCATGTAACCATATTAGTAACCAATTACTTTCCCCCTAAAAGGTAATAAGTCCACCTATTACTTTTAGGCTCATCGCCTGTAAAATTCATCAGTGAAGTAAGGTGTAATGTAATGCGTGGAGCCCTATGACAATATATTACTTTACCCATTATTTTTTAATGTGTGGTTTTTAATCTAACAAGGAACCTTCCGCTTGGTCATCGACTGATTGTGCTGAAATTTGGATATGTTATGGCAACGCCAAACTAATGGAACGAACGAAGTGACATAACATTGTTAGTTTTTAATGTATTGTTTAACGTCTGTTTAAATCTCGTCACAAAATATATTTGCATACAGTGTAACTTTACAATAATGGATCAGTTGGAAGAAATATATCACAAAAATTATATTGGGGGTTATTCAAATTTACATATATTGATGTCACTACATTGCTACAAAGATCTGTCAAAGCATCCGAGTAGTATTTGAAACATGACAATGCAAATTGTGATAATTTTTGCTGTTGTTTTTGTGCTTTCTTTGATATTTTAAATATTGAATAATGCTCCTAGACGAACACAAAAAATTCTCAGTGAGTTTGTGATTTAACCTAACAAATATCTAGAAATTCCAAGAACATTGTCTCCTGATTATTTCCTTTGTCAAGAATGAAATCCGGATACAAAAAATAAATTTTTCACAATTTGTTAAATAAGTTTTGATATATTATCACATTTAATTACTAAAAATGCAGTTAATGTTTATTCCGATAAAAGCAAATTTGAAAAAATAATAATAGTTTATAGTTTTGTTCAAAAAGCCTTTCAATAACGTGCAATTTTTATTTTTTTGTGTTCCTTAATGGAAAATTTTACTGTATTTATTATTATTTTAGTTGCTATAGCTACTTGCTTGTGATATATATTTAAGCGTCAAAAAATTCTAATATTTGCTCATTTATGATTCCGTTGAAAATAAATCTAATTCTTTTTATTAGACTTTATGTACGTCACAAAAGTGTCATTGAAATTTGGCACACTCTTATTATAGATTTTCGTCTATGTGCTGGCTTCTGAGTCGTTTTCAAAACGCAAATTTTTTTGAAAACGCATCATGTAGAAATCGGTTTACTTAAAAGCGCTCTTTTTGGGATATTCGAAGTTTAGTTCAAAAAAAATCTTAAATGTTCAAAGCTTAAAAAAATAATTTTAATCTGCTATTGGAAAACAAAAAAAAAAATCGAAGCGATTTTTGAAAGTCTGATTTTTAACCAAAAAAAGATATTAAAAGATAACTATTTAACTTAAAATAAATAAAAAACATGTTAGATATAATTTTTATTAAAAATATTTTTTTTTTTTTTTTTTTGACCTTTAATTGTGCAATGAAAATGAAAATTATTCAAGTTCGAGTCCATACTCTATAATATAGAAAGAAATATAGAGTCTATATTTCTTTATTAGGATATTGTCCTAACAAATAATCTATAGAGTTTTTGTTTTAAAATTTATTAATTGTCCACTTTCAGGAATGTTTTAATAGATCTATTTGGGGAATTTTCTAAGTTCCCATCATCAGAACACGTTTTGAAAGAAGTTTTAATCCCACGCAAAACATCAAACATTCATATAAACTAGTTTTCTCACTAAATGAGAACTAACATATGAGCTCGAAGTTAATAAAGATATAGATTATTTGTTAAGACAATATCCTAATAAAGAAATATAGAGTATGGCCTCGAACTTGAATAATTTTCATTTTCATTAAATAAAAAACATTACAAATTTTTAATACCAAGTATTGTTATTATTTAACAAAAAAAACCGAGTAACAAAATGCGATATTGAAATCTAGAACACCGAATCTTGTAAACTCGTTTTACTTTATGCGGTTTAGTTTTCTAGCACATACACGATTGATGCTAGATTTGTGTTTTTTTTTTCTTCTAATTTTCCTAATTATATTTGTTTGTAGATTATTGTCAATATAATATGATTTGAAGTGTTGATTGTACATTAGGGCTGGTCGATTTAAAAATCGCTCAACGTTCAAGGAAAATCATATTCTAGGGATCAAAATAAGAAACTTTGCCGAAGGAACCATACCTCTAAAACGAATTCTGATGTCCCGACTTTTGACCCAAAGTTTCAAATTTTGAAAAAGCCTACTTTGATATTTCAGAAAGTAGGAATCTCTCCAAGATTATTGAAGCTACTTCTTCTCCGGGAGACGCGCTGGCAGATTAATGCATAAATCATCATTATAGGTGACCGTTAAGGGGTTGAAATTTAAGTTGAAAGAGGGCCTTTTTAGCCGTGTTTTTATAGCAAAATGTACAAATCTCGGGATAGAGATATTTCAGAAAGTAGGAAGAGTCTTTCCAAGATTAGGGTCTCTATTTCTTCTCCGGAAGACGCTCTAGCAGATGAATGTATAAATTATATTCGATTGGGTTGGATTCGATTTTGGCACTCTAAATGGGTCAAAGTGGAATTTTTAAAAATTTGAGCCTACGGGTCAAAAGTCGGGACATCAGAATTCGTTTTAGAGGTATGGTTCCTTCGGCAAAGTTTCTTATTTTGATCCCTAGAATACGATTTTCCTTGAACGTTGAGCGATTTTTTTTTGCCTCCATACAAATCGACCCGTCCTATTGTACATACTTTATGAGCATATTAAATGATTTCAAATATGACAGTTATTTTTATTTTCTTTAATTATATTTATTTAAAAAAAAAAAAAAATAAGGTTCTCTATATATATACTACACATCCACAATCTGTCCTTTGTATTGATCAACAATTCTCAATAGTTAATAGTTTTTTAAATCGATGTACAGTGAGCCAGCAAGCCTAAATTTTGGCCAAAACTGGACTATGATAGGTATGCGTCTAAAAAGTATCCTTTGGTAGTTAAAGACAGTTTCTGGTCACGAATTTGAAATCAGAATTTAAAAATTCAAAATGACGGATCTAATATGGCAGCCATAATTTTTAAAATTTAGATATATTTAATTTTAATCAATTTAATTTAGGGTCGCTAATTCCGAATCTTGAACCGAAAATTTAAAATTCAAAATGGTGGATTCAATATGGCGATTTAATTATTTTCATAAATTTGTTGTGTTATCTGATTTGATTGCAATGTTCACTATATCGTAGAGTATTTCACTGTTGGTTAGCACTAATCTGATATTAGAAATTTAAAACTCAAAATGGCGGATCCAAAATGACGATCATAAATTTAGAATATTAATATTTTGGATATTAAAGAATGCTTACGAAAATTTTTTACATTTTGTTTTTATCATAACGTACAAGATTTTTACAGCAAATTAAACACAAAAATCTAAAGAATTAAAAAAATATAAAAAATTTACAAAAGGGGCCGTTATTAGTTTGCACATTATATTTTTGTTGTTTTTTTTTAATATAAATCTGAAAGATAATATTTCTTTTGTCAAATTTCTTTTTGATGAATTTCAAGTATTTGAACTCAATATTTTAGGTTCGTTGTAGTTCTATTAGGTTTTAGGTTTACAAATCTATACACTTAGAATACTATGTAGTTAAAGACCACTGCAAATGTAGTTAAAAACAAATGAAATTTCACTTAAAGAAAGTATGACTTACATTTCAGTAAATTCAACTTACATTGTCATTTGTTTTTTAATATTCAAAAAATGACTAACAATTGTAGTAAAAATTAACCATATGTTAGTAAAAAATACACAAACATTTATTTTTTTTATTTTTTTAAATAACAAAAACTACTGTAAAAAATGAATTTAAAATCATAAAACGGTCATTTGAATGAACTACAAGGTTAGTAAAAATTTTATTTGTTCTACAAATGACTGACATTTACATTAAAAGTAAAGAAACTGTATTACAGCCCAAACAACTACATATTTTTAAAGCAGAAGTTCCCTCAGTGTACGAACCTAATTTACAGTATTTTTAAAAATCTTTATATTTTTCTGTTGCAATAACGAATCTTGGTAAAACTGAGCGATAACTGTACTGTCCCAAAGTATTTCTTATTTCGAAACAAAGAGTTTGTTGTACACATTCTTAGTTTGAATTAATGTCTGTTCTACGTAGGGTTGCCATTCGTACTGTTTTAAACAGTACGCAAAAGTACTGTTTTTTTGGATTTGTACTGTTTTTGTACTGTTTTTTTTTTGTATATTTTACATATTTTTATATAAACAAGTTTTTTTTGCGTGTAATAAGAATATATATTTTTTTAACCATCTTTTTTTTTGTGTGTACAATAGTTTTTTATATAAATTTTTTGAATCTCCCTGTATTAATTCCACTTCGTTTCTTTGTACATATATAAGTTTGGTTTGTTTACTTTTCAAGCAATGAATGTTTGTAAACACAATTTTTTTCATGACTGCCCAATGCAAAAAGTAATGGCGTCCAAACTAATAATTTTAGCCAATTTGACGAAATTTAGTCAATTTTACTTCTTTAGAGGATGTAAACTTGACGAAATTTTGTTGATTTGAATAAAATTTATTAAATCTTAAAAAAAAAACTGACAAAATTTCGTTAAAGATCTACAAAAATTTTTTTGTTGATTTTACCTACGCTATTTGGTTCGGTGTATTAACTTATTTTAAGTAAATATGTGATGTATTGAAGTAAAAGTTATGTTAACAATAAATACAAAAATGTACTGTTTTTTTTTGAAAAGTACTGTTTTTTTTCATCAATGTACTTTTTTTTCACTTTTCAAATATGGCAACCCTAGTTCTACGTATGTGGCATATAGGGCAACTCTTCAAATTTACCATTACTACAGTTTCATTGTCAGGGCCAGATTTTTTTTATTAACTCCTCAGCATTTTTGTCTTTATATATAGAGTTCAGTTAAAAACATACTAAATAAACTAAGCGGAATTGTGATTTTACAAATTTTTCAGGATTATAAAAATTTCTTCTTTAAAATAGGTAATTTTCATAATATGTTTATTCGCTTGCTTATTGATCCTTAAGTAGACCCCTACTTCGATTTGTATCTTAAATTGAAGGGCTTATTGTAAAAACTTGATAAGCCACATTTCATTTTTAGATTGTTTTCGCCTTTGTTGAAAGAATGTAAAAAATATGACTTGTAGAACATTTATACTCTAGACACTTGTAATAATTGCCTAAGCCAGACTTCTATCAAATATTAATCAATTTATCTCTAGAAAACAGCGAAAATTCATAAAACCACAAATGTGGCTTATCATGTTTTTACAATAAGCTCTTCAATTAATAAGAGCGAGCTACATTTTTATTAAAATTTAAATCTTGGTGGTTTCAGTCGATGTAATCATTTTTATTCAAGATTTCACTGCCAAAGTGGAAAATTTTGTTTTTGAATTCTGTTTCGTTTTCGCCGCTGGTTTGCTGTCTAAAAGGCATTTTATTGCCAACCATTTGAGGTTTTCCAGATTTAAATAAACTACTCTTAACATATTAACAACACCATTTACTTCTTTGGGTTCTACCGTTTTTATTTGAATACAGCTAAAAGCAACGACTTATTTTTAATAATAAGTATTCAAACCCGATAAGGTTACCTTTAGGCTAAAAAGAGAAAATTCGCTACATTTTCGACGCTTAAAATGTTGTAATTTTTGTGCTTTATTTGATGTACATAAAAATCTTGATTTTAGCTTTTTATTTCAAAAAGTTGTGATAAAAACAAAAATTTTTTCGTAAGCATTCTTTAATTACTTTTTTATGAAGGATTAAGAGTCACTAATAACGAATATGTAATCAAAATTTTAAATTGAAATTGGCAGATCCAATATGGCGGAAATTTTATTATATAATATATGCCATATTGTCTAATTCAATAAAAATTCTCACTATAGAGATTGTTGTTTTGGTTGCTAATCACATATCTGAAATCAAAATTGAGATTATCATAATGGCGGATCCAAAATAGAGGTCATAAATAGACATTATCATTGAAATATATCATTCTTAGAAATATAACTTACAAGTATGCGTACACTTCTGGTTTAAACATCTGCCATATAAATGCCCAGAGTCTAAATAACAAAATGGATGAATTTCGATTTATCTTTGAGGGTTCAGGTATGGACATAATTTGTATTTCGGAAACGTGGTTTCATTTTAAAGCTCACGACAGCCACTATAAACTGAGAGGATATACGCTTTTTCGATCTGACAGGTATTTAAACGCTGGTGGTGTGGCAATCTATGTTAAATCATCAATTTCATGCAAAATTAAATGCCAAACGTCGGATGAAGACAATGTTAATGACGAAGATGTCGTTACTGATGATGAAGTTAATGAAGAAATAAATGAAGTCGTTACTGATGAAGAAGTTAATGGTAACATTGAAGAAATAAATGATAATAATGGAGAATCTGCCTTAAATACTCAGAAACCAGAATATTTGTTTATTGAAATTTTTAATAACAACCAAAAACTTTTATTGGGAACAGTATATCGTCCAAATAAACGAATAAAAATTAAGCCATTGTTAGATAAACTATCGACGCTTACTCTGGGTTACACAGATGTTGTTTTAACTGGTGATTTCAATGCTAACATACTAATAGACAAACGTTTGATGGAGGATATGAGTGCCATTGGTATGATTTTAATAAATAGTTTAACACCGACACATTTTACATCCTCCGCCAGTACTCTACTTGACCTTTGTTTTGTAGATAATCTTCATCGAATGATCTTATTTGACCAACTTTCTGCCTCTATGTTTTCAAAACATGATCTCATTTTCATGTCTTATGATTTTAAAATAATAGCACAAGATCAAACAATAACATTTAGAGATTTTAAAAACATAGATTTTCAATCCCTGCAAACAGAACTAACAACAATACCATGGAACCAAACACTCTTAATGCCTACTGTAGATGAACAGGTAATTTTTTTACATTGCAATATACAACATTTATATGAAAAATATGTGTTAGTTAAAGTAAAAAAAGTAAGAAATGATAAACCTTGGTTTTCAAACGAAATTAAAACCTTAATCAATGAAAGAAATGATGCGTACGCAAGATGGAAAAGATTTAAAACCACTGAACTCCATAATTTTTTCAAGATTTGCAGAAGAAATGTTAATTTAAAAATTAGAATTGAAAAATCTAAATTTTATAGAGAAAAGTTTCAATCGGCTGTTTGCTCAAAAAGGAAATGGAGGGAAATTCGTACGATGGGTATAGTTAACAATTGTATAAAAAGAGAAAATGAAATCGATGTTAATCAACTTAACTTAGAATTTGCCAATATACCAATGCCAGAAGCAAATCTCAGCTATTACAACTCTACAAATGCCTTTAATATTGCTAACAATACTAATCGACAACATCTATTATGTTTTGATTTCATACATGTTACCCAGGACGATGTTTTTAAATCTATGCTTAGCATTAAATCTGACTCTTTGGGAAATGATGAAGTTCATCCGAAATTTATTAAATTGATAGTTCCATATATACTACAACATATAACACATTTGATTAACTCAATAATTACAACATCTAGTTTTCCATCAATGTGGAAACAAGCAAAGATTATACCTATCCCAAAACCTGATAAAAATTACCGACCAATTGCGATTTTGCCCTATTTGTCAAAAGTGTTTGAAAGGTTAATACATACGCAGATGACTAGATATTTGTATGAAAATTCTCTGCTCTCTGAAAGACAATCTGGATTTAGACCAAAACACGGCTGTATTTCTACTCTAATCGATGTATCAGAAGAGTTACGGTCAAAAATTGATAGCAATATGATAACATTTTTGGTTTTGCTTGATCATTCTAAGGCTTTCGATACCGTCGAACACACAGTACTCTGCCAAAAATTGAAATACATGTGCCATTTTTCAGAAACCGCTGTAAAACTACTTGCTTCATATCTTTGTGGTAGAAGTCAATCAGTTCATTTTGGTTCTAATAAATCAAACAGCTGCTTAATGACGAGAGGTGTACCACAGGGCTCGATACTTGGTCCACTGTTATATTCAATATACTCCAACGACTTGCCGTCCAAACTCAATTACTGTGGTATACAGATGTATGCAGACGACGTTCAGCTTTACATTAGCTGTTTGCCATCTGGTATTTCTGATTGTATTGGCAAATTAAATCACGATCTCAATAACGTATTTAGATGGGCGTCAGTAAATGGTCTTTGTCTCAATGCGAGGAAATCGAAGGCAATGATAATAAGCAAAAAAAAATATGTACCGTCTAGCTTGCCACCAATACTAATGGGACACTCCAATATTGAAATCGTGGAAAGCGCTAAAAACCTTGGAGTTATTTTTAACAACGGTCTTACCTGGACAAATCATGTAAACGCCATATGTGGGAAAACTTACGCTATGTTGAGAAATCTTTGGATGACACAGTATTTTACGCCATTTAATATCCGCATGCTACTCGCTAAGACATACCTAATACCTACTTTAATGTATGGCTGTGAATTATTTTCTAGTTGTGATTCCATAAGCAAAAATAAGCTCAGAGTTACCTATAACAACATTGCCAGATATATATATGGACGTACGAGATATAGCAGTATATCTCAGTTTTCTAACCAAATCTATAATGTATCTTTTGAAAATCTATTGAAATGCCGTACACTAATATTCTTACATAAACTTATATTTACTAGGCAGCCTACTTATCTCTACAAAAGGATACAATTTTCAAGATCCAATCGAGGAAATAAAATAAACTCCATAAGATACCGTAAGCAAATATCTGAAAGACATTTTTATGTTAATGCCATTCGTCTCTGGAACGAACTTCCACCTAATATACAGATAATTAGCAATGCAAAGCACTTTAGATGCGAAATATTTACCCACTTGGGTTAACAAAAAAAAATCACATGCATAACAAAAATTTATTTTATTTTATTTTTATTTTTTTTTATTTTTATTTTTATTTTATTATTATTTTATTATTATTATTTTTTTTTTTTTATATAAATTTTTTATATCATAATTTATATGCTACTACTTAAATTGTTTTTATAGATTTTAGATTTAAGATAAACCATTACAAATGTAAAAATCTAATGTGCCTTTATCTACCCAGTACTATTAAATAAGATCAAGTCTTGTTGTACTGTTTATTTTTCAAATAAATAAATAAATAAATAAATAAATAAAGAGAGGAATTATTCTATATCGAATATATAGAGTTAAAAGTCGCCATATTGAATGTACCATTTTTAATTTTAAAATTTGTATCTCATTTTTGTGATTTCCAGCCACCAGAACCTTAATTTAATAAAGCTTTTATTCCCATTATTTTAGTTTGTTATTAAACTCTGAAATACTGTAAAATAGTAAGATCTTAAGGTACTTTTATAGTTATAGGTTCAAATCGTAAAAGTTTATGAACGGTCGTTTATGGTCGGTAAAACTTAAATAAAAGACATCTCGCAGAAGAAACTAGTGTTCACAGTTTTTTAATATCTTCTGGGGCTTCCTTGGAGTTTTTTTTTTTTTTTTGAAAAGAAGGGTTTTCAACAAAATGCTCAATTCTGAGCCGCAAATAAAAAAAATGAGATGAGATCTTTAGCCAGATCGAAATACTAGAATCAACCTTGCTAATATGTTTGATTTGCTTTATTTTTGTAAATATACGGAAATTGAAAGCTCATTATAAATTGAAAATAACATAAAAATAATCTCGATGTATATAAAAACAAAAAACTAATAAAACTGTAATAAATATTACTTGAGCCAGAGTAAAAACTAAATTTTTTTTATATAAATAGAACATTTTTGGTCTTCAAAGTTTAGTAACGTCATGATGCTTGTTAGGAAAAGACCTAAAGACGTGGTTGATTACTAAGAAGACAAGAATGGAGCAAAATTTATGATTAATAGGTTTTTTGTTCAAGTTCTGCCTATTAAAGAGGCTCTAGCTTTTCTAAAACTTCGGGTTCTGATGAGATCTTTAGCCAGATCGAAATACTAGAATCAACCTAGCTAATATGTTTGATTTGCTTTATTTTTGTAAATATACGGAGGTTAAAAGCTCGTTATAAATTGAAAAAAAAATAGTAAGTTTGCTCATAAATATTCAGCAGTTTTGCATTTTTGTTTTGTGGACTTGGTCCAAATTACTCGTTTCTGATATCAAAAAAAAAAATTAAATTTTTTATATATATTTAAAATTTTGTTTAAATTCAACAATATCACAAAAATGTGAAATTTTGATTTTGAACTCATATTAACAAAAAACTATTAGGCAGAATAATTAAATATTTTGTTTATATAATATTCAACATTTCTATATTCTAAAAATTTAATACAATTTTTGATTTACCTAAAAAGGTACTTTTGGCCAAAATATGGCGATGTGGGCCCACTGTGCGGTGCAACAAGCATCAAAGAAAATAAACAAATAGGTAGACCGAAGTGAGCAATGATCTCAAATACAAATTAATCGTCTGTTGGTAAACCCACACGCAGAGAAATAAAGTGCCAACCGAATTTAAAAGTGTATATTAATAGTAACAACTTATAAATTCAGTTAGTACAACGATATTTACATTAGATTAGATTTCTGAATATTTTGAGTGTTACAAATAAAATTCCGTTGAAATAACCGAACTTTGATGTGAAAACTAATGTTAAGTTGTGCCAACCGTCTGAAATTCGTAATAACCGAATTTGAGTCGTAGTAACTGAATTTCAGTTGGCAAATAGCTAAATTTTTCTCTGTGTGCAGAAACTTTTTTACTTCTATTTAGTTTATTGGAATGCTTTTCTCAACTTAAGCTTGACTTAATTTTATTTAAAAATGCTCACTGATTTTTAACATAAAAATGTTTAATTATTAAATTTTTTTATTTTCAGTATTACCAACCGCCAAATAAATCAATTAGTTATTAACGGCTTTAGATTAGAATCCAGTATCCATGAAGTGGAATATGAAGATGGTGTACCCAGTGTTATGAGTGAAACGCCATTTACAATACGTATTTTTGGCTTAGGCATCGATGAGGATACCGTATTAGCTTTTACAAATGAACCCAAAGAAGCGGGTGCATATTGTCAATTTCCAGCCACATTATTACATAAAGCTGTAACTGGTACGGCGAAAGATAATACAGGCCTCTTTGAGGCTTCATTGCCAAAATCAAAAAAAGATTTTTATTTATGTGCTAAAAGAGATCCAAATGCGTTTAGCGATGATGCTACCGAAGATCCTATACCATTACAGCATCAGTGCAAAGATTCATGGTGTATTATACGCAGTCATGAAAGATTACTGCCAGTGTGGGCTTCCATTACGATTATATTCATATGTTTATGTTTTTCGGCTTTATTTTCGGGCTTAAATTTAGGTTTAATGTCCATTGATCGTACTGAATTAAAGGTAAGCTTATGGCAATAACAAAAGAAATTTAATTACAAGGCATGACATGAAAAAAATTATAAGGTTCTGACCATCAATTCTATATATTTCGGGAATGCTGATTTGAATGGTGTACATTATTTTTTTTTTTTTCGATTTACAGGTACAGTGCTGTTTTTTATTTACAAAAATTTTGCAAATTCTATAAATCTGATTTCTTTCAGTTGAAATCTAAAGACAAGATCAGCAGCAATATTTATATTTGATTCGCAATGTTTAAAATAAAACTCGTTGTTAAGCGTTTTTTCTAGTTTTTTTCGGTCTTCGCGAATACTGTCGCAAAATAATGAATCGAGCTAATCAAATGTTCACGCAGGGGAAAGCGTTATTGAGGATCATTTATATTTGTAAGAAAAAAGTGTTTTTATCAAAACATTTTTTATGCAAAATTCACGATTTGTCAAAAATTTTACATGGCAGCAAAGCTTTCCAAGATAACTAGAAGGTCCAGCTATTAATATGATATGTAAATAGCTTTAAAAAAGTATGTTGTCAAATATTCAGCTAAAAATATTTATATTTGCAAAAGATTTTCTAACAAAAACCTCCGTTTTGGTAAACATTTGTCACAGAAGTAGTGTTTTTGTTAGCAAAAGTTTTTCAAATATAACAATTTTTGGGTGATTTCTTGCACAAATACTTTTTAAAGGTATTTACCAGGGATGCTAAAATACCGCTAAAATTCCGTCATATATTCAAAACCCTTTCAACTGGCTATCGTTATTCCTGAAATACCGTTACCGAAATAATTAAAATAGCGTTATCCTTAAAATGCCGTTACCGGAATAATTTAAAATAACGTTGCTCTTCAAATATCAATACCTTAATTTTTTTATTAATTTAAGTCGAGATCATAAAATATAATCGCTGAATAATCGATGCATATATATTTTCTCAAAGTTTGTCATGGTTGGGTTAAAAATATTCGTGTGCATTGATATTATCGTTATCCTTAAAATACCAATACCGAAATGACTAAAATATCGTAATCCTTAAAAAAGCGTTACCGAAAAAACTGAAAACCTTTATCTCTAAAATAAGGTTACCGAAATAACTAAAATACCGTTAAAATACCATTACCGAAATAACTAAAATACCGTTATCGGTAAAAAAAAATTTACCGAAATAACTTAACGCTAAAGTTGTCAACCCTGCACGTAAAAACCATACGACAATCTGGTAACATTGTGAAATATAGACGGGGGAGATTAGAAAAATAAACAAAAATCTAAAAATAGAATACTTGTGTTGTTAGTGTTATCACTTCTGAGTATAATATACAATAACAGATTTATTTAACTGCTTTAGATTCGAGGCCATACTTGGGTGTGATCGCTAAACGGTCATGACTTGGTATTGTTACGTTTGTAATGTAAGATGAGCGCAGGTTTGATTCTTACAGCCACAGGTTGTTGAAAAATTTATCATATAGAGACAATCTGACAATTATAAGACACAAATATTAATACAATTTAAATGGAAAATCACTGATGAGCCTGTCTATAAAAAAGGCAGAAACTAGTCTAGTCTGATTTAAAAATTAATAGTGTTTATAATTTTTAGAGAAAAAGTTTATTCTTCTTCTTAACCTCAACATTTCTAACTTAAATATCGTTATCAATAAAATTCCGTTACCGAAATAAAATAAAATAGCGTATTCATATATCATACGAAAAATTGGACTCTAGGTTCATATCGGAAAGCTGTGCTGCCATATATAATTTTCGACAAATCGCGCGTTTTGTATATAAGGCACCATACTAAAATAATTGTTTCAGATTGATTGCATTTTAAAAACGTTATAATTAAAATTTTTACTGCAAAAAGTTTGAAACAACTTTAAAAATTGCTAAAAAAAAAAAAAAAACAGTAATTTTTTCGGAATATAAAAAATATTTTTTTTTATGAAAAAAATATATTTTTTTCTTTCAATTACAATAAAAAACATTGGACATTAGAGTGAGGTAAGTTTCTAAAAATAGAACTGTTGTGTTGGAGTTGTACTTCTGAGATTATGTATGAAAGAACAAAAACACCGTGTATTGAATAAAACTAGTTTTAATCACAATCACAACAAAACTCGACCTGACGATAGATCAGTGCGCTCTGTCTAACGCGTAGTGCGAGTGCATGTGGCATTAGAAATCAGTTTATCTATACCACGGTCAGTGATTGCACAGAAAATTTCATATAGACGCAATCGAAAAAATAAAAAAAAAAAAAAAAAAAAACAACAAATATTACATTATTCAAAAAACAGGGTCACTGACGAAGGTTCAATACCAGAAACTGCGCAGTCTGATTCAGAAAATTTAAAATTTACAATGTAGTTATGATTTTTAGAAAATACACTCATTCTTCTCTACCACGCTTTTCACAAAAAAAAATTATTTTCTACATTATACTTAAAATGCAAAGTGAAAATTCCAAACGGTACTCCAGTTTTAACGTTTTTCTCCATTGGAGATGCAATGATAATTCCTAATTTTTATTTTCAAACTATGAGCATATCAATAATAACAAATAAAAACTAAACGAGAATTTTCGAAAACTCAAAATAATCTTCGATTTTTAAATAAAAGTTAACTGTTCACCGCAAAATTACTGTTGTTTTGGTAGTTGTTTATTAAAATACTAAAATAACTGTTGAATACAACGGTTAAAAAATACAGTAATTTTCTTGTTGTTTTTATAATAGTTGTTTTGTAGTATTTCATAGAAAAACAACTTGCTGATTACTACACAAACAAAAGTAATGTAGTAACTGTAAAACTTTTTGGAGTGCATAAAAACTAACCATATGAGTCTCTCGATGGATTCTCTACGATCTTCATGAAATTAGGATATGTGATGAGGCGAAAAAAATAAGAAACACATATTTTTATTGCGGTTCAATCTCACGTTTAAGGGTTAAAAAATATGGTAGAAAATTTCTAAATTTTGTATGAAAACAATTTTTGATTAACGAAATTCAGATTTATTTGTATGCAGCTTTGAAGTACTCGGGAAAAGAACAATTTTGATACCCATATTGCCAATGTACACTAGAGCGACTCAAGTTGTATGGAAGCGAAATTCGTGCAAGGTGTACCCCCCTAAAACACAGATAATTAAAAAAAAATCGTGAAACTTTATTATATCGTAAAGTAGACAGAATGAGGTTATGTATGGAACAATATATAGTGCAGATGGCCGCCGCGGCTTTGCTGGCATGCACGCGATCTTTTAATGAAATTTTCAATGACCGTTTTGCATGAATGCTGCGGTATTTCATTAATGCAGCGTCCAATTTCCTCTTTTAATGCTTGAGTCGTCGTCGGCTTATTCGCGTAAACCATCGTCTTCAAAAAACCACAAAGAAAAAAATCTAGTGGTGTTAAATCGCACGATCTAGGCGGCCAATTCTGATCTCCAAAACGCGAAATACCACGACCGGGAAATGACTGATGCAGCAATTGAATTGTTTCTCTGGCTGTATAACATGTGGCGCCGTCTTGTTGGAACCACATGCCCTCCACATTTATTTCTTCAATTCTAGGCAAGAAAAAACTGGCTATCATTTCACGATACCGAACACCATTGACTGTTTGCGCTTGACCTGCCTCATTTTCATAAAAAAAAGCTCCAATGATTCCTCCAGCCCAAAAACCACACCACACAGTGACACGTTGAGGATGCATTTGCTTCTCGTGAATCACTCGAGGATTTTCCTCACCCCAAATGCGACAATTCTGCCTATTGACGAAGCCATCAAGATGAAAATGGGCCTCGTCACTGAAGATGATTTTATCGGCAAAATCAGCATTTTCATGTTGTCTCTCCAATACCCAATTAACGAACTAACTTCGCTGTCCATGGTCAGCTGGCTCCATTTTTACTAACCTCGTACCTTCTACTAGCAAACAATAACAATTGTTCAAATGTCAAACAATGACACTTCGAATGTTGCCAGATTTAAAAATTGCGTTCTTCTTGGGACACCCTTTATTTATTATGATGACATCTAAAATATTTCGGCTCTAGCTTTGCCCTCTCGTGAGCTGGACCAGTTTGAAAAAGGGTCCATTTTTGCATGTTTTGTTAATTTGAGAATCTGTTTCCTTACCAACATATACAATATGGGTATCATAAGAAAGGTTTTTTTAAGGCGCGTCCAACTATATTTACAATTTGTCCAAGGACGATCATCCATGGCCTTTTTTTAAGGATAGTCTGTAAAAAAAAACGGGTTTTGAATTTTTGTTCCGGGTTGTTTGTAATAAAAATGCCAAATTAACATATTTTAATCTTTAGTCGATTTAATTAAATGCGGGTCTCAGCTTTTTTTGAAATTCGTGCTAGTTCGCGTTTTGACAAAAATGCAATGGGTGGTAACTCTTCGTTTTAAAAAGGACAATATGAGTATCAAATTTTTTCTTTTGCCAGGTACATCATCTTTGTATGTAAATAATTTAGATTTTTGAAAATTTGATGCATTTTACGCGGTGCTCTGGAATATATATAAATGGAATTTTGTGGTAACTCTAATATGATAGCGGATTTAGTTTCTAGATCATGTATGGATGAAAATAGGACTAAAGAAAAAAAAAATGATCCACGACTTTTTGACGGCATATTCTTTTTTTAATTTGCGAAGAAAAATATGCCGCCAAAAAGTCGTGGATAATTTTTTTTTTTTTATTAAATGTCATTTTAAAAAAGTTCAAGGTTCATTTTTAGGAGGGTACATCGAGCACTTTTTTTGGTGAGTCGCTCTAATATACACTCATATTAGTTTGAAAAATTAGTTCAAATACATATTAAAATTGTTCTTGTGATAAAATAAAATAAATAAGAGCATTAGCTAAATAAATGTCTTAACTGATTAATGGCTGAATATTTTTCAGCCAAACTTTGCGGATATAAGAAACCAAACTTTGCTTCATAAAGAAATGTTTGTAATTTTTTTTACCTTAAAGTGCACTCTAGTGGAAATATTAGCAACCAAAGTTTAAACTTTAAAAAATTGGTCCATATATTTTTGGACCATTTTTTAAAATTGTGATAATTATAATTATTACGATATAATTATTATAATTTTGGTAGTATTTTAATAAACAGCATTCATTATTAATGTTTTGAGTGAAAACGGAATAAATTTTGGAATATTTTAAGCTTTGTGTACTTGAAAAGCTCATCGTCCGATCGTTCATATTTTCGAAAATTATATACAATGCACTAATTTCTAGCAAAGAAATACATTTTCATATTTTTTCATCAACATAATAAATATAAAAGATTAGCCATTTTTATAGTTTTAAAGAATTGTTGAAAAAAGTTTCATCAAATAAAGTAAAAAATTTATTTTTTTCAAATAATTATTTGGCAAATCTGGATAAAAATTTGCACGATTTTTTTATTTACAATTGTACTCATGATGTTGCATTATTTTAGGATTTTGATACCACTTAATTATCTTTATCCAGTAAAAAAATATAGCCGTTTTAAAATACTGGGTCAAAAAATGAACATTGTGTCAAAAATGAGTTGTGTGTAAGCAACAGAAAAAAATAGTTCAATTAAATTAGAACCCGTTTAACAGAATTTTGCACTAACTTTTTTTTATAGTTTGCCACTTAATTTAAAATGTTTAAAATACATGTGAAAAAGTGTCATAAAAGCTGATCAGTTATAATTATCGCAGAAAGCTTAATTAAATTAAATTGGCATTAATATACATCGGCGGATATGTATGCGTATTAGGGCGGGTCGATTTAAAAATCGCTCAACGTTCAAGGAAACTCGTATTCTAGGGATCAAAATAAGAAACTTTGCCGAAGGAACCATACCTCTAAAACGAATTCTGATGTCCCGACTTTTGAGCCGTAGGGTGAAATTTTGAAAAATCCCACTTTGACCCATTTAGAGTGCCCCAATCGAATCCAACCCAATCGAATATATTTATACTCTATTTCTTCCGGAGAAGAAATAGAGACCCTAATCTTGGAAATACTCCTCCTACTTTCTGAAATATCTCTATCCCGAGATTTGTACATTTTGCTAAAAAAAGACGGCTAAAAAGGCCCTCTTTTAACTTAAATTTTAACCCATAGAATGATGATTTATGCATTAATCTGCTAGCGCGTCTCCCGGAGAAGAAGTAGCTCCCATAATCTTGGAGAGATTAATCCTACTTTCTGAAATATCAAGGTGGGCTTTTTTAAAATTTGACCCTACGGGTCAAAAGTCGGGACATCAGAATTCGTTTTAGAGGTATGGTTCCTTCGGCAAAGTTTCTTATTTTGATCCCTAGAATACGATTTTCCTTAAACGTTGAGCGATTTTTTGCCTCCATACAAATCGACCCGGCCTAATGCGTATTAACCGCCACCATTAATTTAAAAAAATCGTCAGTTTGGGACCAAATATCGTCAAAATGACGACAAATCGTCAAATCTGGCAGCTATGCTTACCAGCGGTGGTTCGTTTGGCATTTTCTGACTGGGTACTTTTTTTAATTAAAAAAAAACGTGAAAGTTACCAAACATTTTTCATATACGAGTTAAAAAATATCCAAAAACTTTTATTTGTGGTACCCCATTTGTCTATAATATCATTGAAATAATACGAAATAAACCGAAAAATGAAGTAATTTTTATAAAAAACTTCGTTAGAGCATTCAAAACTTGAATGAATTGTGCGAAAAATCTTGCCCATCAGTAAAAAAAAAACTGAGTACGCCATTAAAATCAGCGTGTCCGAAATATTTAGGATCGATGGTCGGTACTTTTGTTTTCGTGTTCGATTTGCGCAGTGTTATTATTTACACATTCCTTTTCTAACTATAAATTTAATTACAGATTTTACGTAATACTGGCTCAGCCAAAGAACGTGAATATGCTAGGAAAATCCAGCCGGTCCGAGATCAAGGTAATTACCTGTTGTGCAGTATCTTGTTGGGTAATGTGTTGGTTAACTCAACTTTTACCATTCTTTTGGATGGCTTAACTTCTGGCCTTTTTGCTGTGGTGTTCTCTACTCTTGCTATTGTTATTTTTGGTGAAATTACACCACAGGTTAATTGACTTTAAATATTTTTGTTAATATCTGTAAAAAATATATAAATTTTCAATTGCTATTTCTCTTTTATTATAATTTTTTATTTAGGCTATTTGTTCTCGTCATGGCTTAGCAGTCGGTGCAAAAACTATTGTAATTACCAAAATTATTATGATTATTACTTTTCCTCTATCGTATCCGACTTCAAAAATTTTGGATCTACTTTTGGGTGAAGAAATTGGTAATGTTTATAATCGTGAACGTCTTAAGGAATTGGTTAAGGTAAGTTTGCTTGGCACTATATTTAAAAACAAAGGGAATTTTGACTTTATTGAATTTTTTTAATTAACTGGTTGATTAAAATTTTGATTAATGTTATAAAGATAAATTATGTTTTTGAATGACACTAGTCACAATTTTTGAATGGACTAATTGTTAGTTAGGTTAGGTTAATAAGAGGAAGGGTGGTTCAACCACCCATCAGTTTCCCCAATTCAGCACCCCGCAAAACACTCAAGCGACGGTACCTCCCCTTGATGCCCGCAAAAGCCGGACAGAAGCACAGGAAATGTTCCAGGGTATCATCGTCCTCCCCAAAAAACCTACAAACTATTCAGTCACACCTTCCCATTTTCGAAGCCCTCATCCGTTCCTTCCGACAGAACCTTCGTGACTGCACCAACATTTTCCCTGCCCCAAATCTCTCTGTGCATGTGAATGGACTTATACTAAAACTTTTTTTTAGCATTTTGGACTCCTAAATACGAATCTGTCAAAAAAAATCCATAACATCGCCTTTTAGGGGGTAATATGTATGGCCAAGTGGTAAAATAAGGTCGTATATTTTTAAATTTTTAACGAAATAAATTAATTCCGAAAATAAATCCGCCCAGGCAGAAAAATACAAAATGCACAGTATTGGCAAAGCGTCGGCGAAGGCCGGTTATGAATTCGCAGAACGTGGTATTAACAGTATAGCCTTATTACCCGATTGATAGGAGCGGCACATACCGCCCAATGTTCGAACAACGTTAACAATTTAAAAAATGTGGTGCTACCAAATACCTAAAATTAAATTAATTTGTAAAATGATTATCAGGGACCGGAAGTTCATGCAAGTATATATTTTTTTTCCATAAGTCATATAGACTAATGAGAATTCCAGCTGCTCAAGACGTTTTGCGTTTTTTGTTATCATTCCTCGAAACTCTCAAAATTCCCGTTTAAATTTTTAGAAAAGAGACGTGGATACCGCTTGGTTCACCTATGTGATACAAACTTAGAAAATCAATACACAGCAAAAAAATTAACATGGTTTAAACGTTCAACAATCACAACCGTCGACGTTGAGCGATCATTTCCTATGTTTAAAAACTTTTAAGGAACAAATCGATTTATTTTACTTTTGGAAAAAAAAATTATTTATGTAAATAAAGATTTAATTAAAATTTATAAAATCTCTATATACACTCAAATAAAAAGGGCTGTAAAATTAACAGAAAAATTGTAATTAGTAAAGAGAATATTGTAGGAAAAATTAGTAAGCTTTACTTAAATATAATATAATTTTAATAAACCCTTAATGGAATTCGACTTGCTAATCTTAGTAAAAAAATTTTACTGAACATTTGTTTTTTTTTTTTTAAAGTTTAAATTTATTTGTATTATCCTTTGGTATTTTCTTTATATTTTAGATCGTGCTCTATTTAAATAGACAATATTTACAAGTCGATGTTTTAATTATAAAAAAACCTATTGTGAAATTATGAATCTGTGATTTGTGCTTGTTCATAGGCAATAAGACGACGCCTCTGCAAAGCATATGAATTAGAAAATGATGTAAGCGCTCTCGGCAGAGCGTTATATAATTTAGCCACTCTAACAAAATATGCACGATCTAATATCGTAGTTAGATTTGGTAACAAAATCTGTTTATTCCTATTAGATCTACTAAATCTAAATCTATCTATAAAGCCGGAAGGATAACCGTTCTTAAATATTCTGTAAAAGAGAAGAAGATTACGAATCTTGATAAAACTATTAAAACTACATCCCAGAAAGTCTTGCACATAAGAAGATATATGATCACTAGGGCGGGTCGATTTGAAAATCGCTCAACGTTCCAGGAAAATCGTATTCTAGGGATCAAAATAAGAAACTTTGCCGAAGGAACCATACCTCTAAAACGAATTCTGATGTCCAGACTTTTGACCCAAAGGGTCAAAAGTCGGGACAGATATATTATATTTCAGAAAGTAGGAGGAATCTCTCCAAGATTATTGGAGCTACTTTTTCTCCGGGAGACGCGCTAGCAGATTAATGCATAAATCATCATTCTAGGTGACTGTTAAGGGGTTGAAATTTAAGTTGAAAGAGGGCCTTTTTAGCCGTGTTTTTATAGCAAAATGTACAAATCTCGGGATAGAGATATTTCAGAAAGTAGGAGGAGTCTTTCCAAGATTAGGGTCTATATTTCTTCTCCGGAAGACGCTCTAGCAGATGAATGTATAAATTATATTCGATTGGGTTGGATTCGATTGGGGCACTCTAAATGGGTCAAAGTTGAATTTTTCAAAAGTCGGGACATCAGAATTCGTTTTAGAGGTATGGTTCCTTCGCCAAAGTTTCTTATTTTGATCCCTAGAATACGATTTTCCTTGAGCGATTTTGTTTGCCTGCATACAAATCTTAGTGAATAAACATATCTAACAACACGGTTGACAAGTAACGATAATTTTTTCAAATTAAAACCAGGGGTACCAGTATATATATACCTCAATACCATAAGTAAAGATAGGCATAACCATAGCATGGGCAATTCTTCTCCTAACTGCTAATGGAATATATAAATTAGTGCAATAGAGCTTCCTTAAAACAACTCTAGATGATATCGAATTAATTTGGTAAACAAACTTTAGTTCGCTATCAATAACCACACCCAAACAAGACAACCTATCTACAAACTCAATTTCCGTAGGTCCAACAAAAATTAATCTATTATCCCTATACGAGGGCTTTCCAAAAAACAAAGTCTTGGTCTTATTTGCATTGATTACCAAACCATTTCGATTCATCCAGTCTCATTAACATAATAGTTAATGTTTAACTGAAAAACATCTAAAAATTCCTTATCACATGATATCATCAGCTGCAAGTGATCAGCAAATGCGAAAGAAGTACATATACTGTTATCATATATATAAAAAAGGTCATTAAGAAACATTACAAACAAAAGTCACCCTAAAACCGAACCTTTGCGGTACTCCAGAGACTACTGGTAGAGTCCTACTAGAACTACTACCAACTACTACTATCAGTCTGCAAGCAGTAGTTAAAAATTTGAAATAATTTGCCAATTTTGCAATAAATATCGAATGCGGAATTTTATCAAAAGCTCTACATAAATCAAGCGACAGTAAAATTGACAATCGGCTGTTACTAAATGCACTCCGCAAACTATCAGTTAAATTAAGTAACAGACGTGTGGAACTACGTCCACGTCTAAAACCATATTGACAATCATGTAAAAATCCATTGGAATCTAAATAATCAGTAATTTGGTTTTTTATCAAAATTTCAACTAACTTAGCCATAATAGGCAAAATTGGCATTGGTCGGAGATTATTTAATTCATCTGATGTGCCATGTTTCCTGATCGGCGTAACCCTAGCCAATTTCCAATTATAAGGGAAGCAAGATGTCGTCAAAATCCTATTTACCATATGCAAAATGTGATTACTAAAAAAGGGAAATACTAATTTTAAAAATTTCATTGAAAATCCATCACAAACATAATAATTGTTTTGAGAATCCACAAAAAACCTATTAAAACCATCAACATCCGAATACTGTACATCGTTAATACCATTTGTTATACCATAATTTCTAAGTTTAGACCACATCTGTTCTGTAGTAAGATTGTCAAAGATTTTATTATTGGATTTCCTTCTGTACTTCCTCATAATCGACTTTGCTTTGTTTCGAGCTCTACAAAAAATCTTCCAATTCTCATCGGTCCTATCATCCAAATAAGCTTTATGTGCCAAATTACGTAAAGATAAATAATATGTAACTTCAGGAGCCTTTATCCACATAGATATACTGTTTACTTTACTGCGCTGTACGAATGGAACTATAGAGTGAACTGTGTTCAGAAAGGCATTCAAAATATTAAGATGTTAAGTTAAGAAGTTTAAATTAAAAAGTTTAAAGTACTTCTCCGTTGAATTGAAACATAAACTATTTTTTTTTTTTTTTTGTTTCAGAAAATGCCCATAAATCGAAAAGGCGATTAGATATATTTTGATGAATGTTCAAGAGTCTAAAATACTTTAAAAAATTTGTAGTAGAAGCCTGTGCAAAAAACACAGATTTTTTGTAAAATTGTGTAATCTGAATAAAAGTAATTTTTGTTATAACTTGATTGTTCGCAACAACAATATTAAAGGTCAACAATGCAGACTTTTTAAAAAGTATTTTTTTTTTTTTAAATTTATTTTCATCGGGATAAACATTAATTGCATTTATAGTAATTAAATGTGCTAAAGTCCCAAAACTTATTTAACAAATTGTGAAAAGCAATCTGATGTAGGCGTGTCCCTATCCGGATTTCATTCCTGCCTAAGGAAATCTTCAGGGGACTTTGTTATTAGAATTTCTAGAGATATTTGTTATGTTAAATCACAAACTCAATGAGAATTTTTTTTTTGTTTAATATTGAAAAGTATAAAAACAATTAAACAGGGTTGATTTTAATTAATTTATCAAAGCATTAATAAAATTATTTAAATTTTTTTATTTAATTGTTTAATCTGTGTTTAATCAGTACCACAATTTATTAAAAAAAAAGCTTGATAAATCAGTTTACCGCACATCCATATTTAAAAGTTTTAATTTTGTGTATGTATTTTATCATGTATAAACATTTTTTATTTTTATTTTTTTTTTTTTGTGTAGGTTACAACCGGCATTAATGATTTGGATAAAAATGAAGTCAATATCATTTCTGGTGCTTTGGAGCTACGCAAAAAAAACTGTGGCCAATGTTATGACACATATCGATGATGCTTTTATGTTACCTTTAGATGCTGCTTTAGATTTTGAAACGGTTTCGGAAATAATGAAATCTGGTTTCTCTCGTATACCCGTCTATGATAATGATCGTAAAAATATTGTTACTCTATTGTATATCAAAGATTTGGCATTTGTCGATCCAGATGATAATACACCGCTGCGTACATTGTGTGAATTTTATCAAAATCCTATACATTTCGTATTTGAGGATTATACTTTAGATGTAATGTTCAATCAATTTAAAGATGGTACTATTGGTCATTTGGCATTTGTTCATCGGGTGAATAATGAAGGTGATGGTGATCCATTCTATGAGACAATTGGTTTGGTTACTCTGGAAGATGTTATTGAAGAGTTGATACAAGCAGAAATTGTAGATGAAACCGATGTATTTGTAGATAATCGTACTAAAGTTAGACGTAATCGTAATAAACAAGATTTTACTATATTTGCTGAACGTCGTGAAAATCAAAATATACATATATCACCACAATTGACTTTGGCCACATACCAGTACTTAAGCACTTGTAAGTATAGAAAGGCTGGATATTACACCCATGTTTTTAAATTTGATGTTATCAATTGAATAATTTATCTTTATTTCTTTTCCGCACTTTTTTTAGCCATTGAAGCCTTTAAAAAAGATGTCATATCAGAACAAATCTTGCGTCGTTTACTTAATCAAGATATTGTTTTCAGTATAAAATGTAAGGGCAAGGAAAAAGATGATCCTAGTCTTTTTATATTTACCCAGGGTAAACCTGTTGATTTCTTTGTACTTATTTTGGAGGGCCGTGTCGAGGTAACCGTAGGCAAAGAAAGTCTACTCTTCGAAAGTGGTCCATTTACATATTTTGGTACTCAAGCTTTATGTCCCAATGTTGTTGTGGGTAAGTTATTGCTATTGGGCTTCTGTTGTTAATACAATTAAATTATATAATTTTGCACTTCTATTTGCAGATTCACCATCGCAAATGGGTTCCTTACAGTCCCTAAGTTTAGACTCTAAGACTCGTCAAACTTTTATTCCTGATTATTCAGTACGTGCTTCTTGTGATGTTGTTTATATAGCAATTAAACGTAGTTTATATTTGACTGCCAAAAAGGCAACTTTACTTGAGAAAACACGTAAAGCTGGCACAGAACCCAGTGGTGGAGAAATTGATGATGAAGTTGAAAAGGTTTGTTTTTTATATTTAAATATTTTAGGTTAAGTGGCCTGTTTATGGATTAACAAGAATATATGAACTTCCTGTATAGCTCATTATACTTTTCCATTAACAGGCCATTAAAGTTTCTATATTTCTTTTTTAGTTGTTATTTTGTGTTTTTAGCTTGTTAGAAATGATGCTGAAATAGATTAATGAAATTATGCAAGATTTTCAAGAGAATAATGAATTAAATTTTATATAATTCATATCAAGTTTCAAGATTTGATTAAAGGTAGTATATATTGTTTATATGTTGTACTCATACTAAGGGTGTTCAAGTCAAAAAGTTTACTCTTACAAAATTGTGAAATTGGAAAATTGTATCTTTCGCGACGCAAACGCCCATCCGACTAAAACAACACTGTTCTTAATAAATTAGGTTTAATTTTTATTAATTTTTTTTTTTAATATAATTTTTCTTGTTTATAATAAGAAGTTAAAAAGGCGATAAAGGAAATTGCAGTTAAAATAACTAAATATGTAGTTATTGTTAAATATTGAAAAACAACGAACAAATGTAGTAAAAATAACTGACAATGTTTTACTACACAAAATTGTGAAACAACTGTAAAAATTGAAGAAAACAACTGTTTTTAACAGTTATTTTTTCTGCATTTTAAAAACATATAAAAAAACTATTTTTTTTTCTTTCAATTACAATAAAAAATTGTATTTCTTAAAATGAGAAGTCAAAATTTTAAATGAAAAGTCAAAATTCAAAACGGTACTCCAGCTATGGCGTTTTTATGCATTGGAGATATAATAAATGTTTCTAATTATTATTTGTAAACTATGAACATAACAAATATAACCTGAACGAGAATTCTTAAATAACCCACCAAAATTATCTGTTAACTGCTAAATTATTGTTTTGGTAGTTGTTTATTCAAATACTAAAATAACTGGTTTAAACAACTGTTCCCCCGGCACTCGTTTCTTCGCACCGGAACAACTCGCAGTTCACATGATTCCGACCAAAGAATGCCAGCTCATCAAACCAGCCTTTTTTTATGGATCATCTTTATCCGGCAAACTTGCTCCAAATCCTATTGGTCCAAAGCGGCATTAAATTAAGTCCAGGACCTTGGTCTGCTCAGTATGCCAGTCTCAGTTGCACCCAACCGGAACATCAGGCAGGTGCAACATCTGCAATCAGTGTTCACCTCAGGAAGGGCAACAGTAGAAACTGCAGTATGCTAAGGACTCACAGGGACTGGGACGAGAATTACTGGCCCAGGGTATCTATTGTTAATGTCACACGAAAAAAAACATACATTTAAAATAAAAGTTACTCAATTCCATTAAACAGCGCCAAACCCCTGTGGAAAAAAACTGCGAAAGTTTAGAAATCGGAAAATTTTGGTTTAATTTTTAAATATTTCGAAATTTTTTCGAATGTCACATTTTCATAGTAAATTGACAACTTAACTACCGAATTTTGTCGTTAAAAAGTTAGAGAATTGCCCTACTGAGATTTTTTATAAAAAATAAATCTCCATTATATTTCTGTGTTTTTTTCAGGGGGGTTATTATTATATAATTCGGAAATTTTAAAACTCTTGTAAGATGATGTTTATATGTAAAGGGTGTTTTTTATAGAAGTATATAACATTGAAATGGAATAAAACAAAGATGAATTTTTTAAATTGAAATGAAATTAACTTTATTCGAAAGATAAACTTCTGGCATTATAATATAAATATGACTTCTGGCATATGACCCCCACGGCTGGCTTGGACGTAGTCTAATCTGGAGGTCCAATTTTCGATGACTTTTTCCAACACTTTGCCGTATATTGGCGAATGTTGTCCTCCAAGTGGTGAATCATTTCGGGCTTATCGGAGTAGACTAGCGACTTTTTTTTTATAAAGAGAGGCAGCACTCAGGAAATACTTCCTATATTTAGTGCGTTGCTTTCTTTGGAAAGGCATAGTATAGAGATGAAAGGTGGGAAAAGATGAAGGGCTTCAGACATGGCAACACTGTAATTGCGCGAGATGATAAGTCTTAGAACAGTTGTTGCTCGCCACCTGATGGAGAGTTGGCGAACTTATTGAAGCTTTTTAGTTCATATCCCTGATTCATTATTTTACTTCGGTGGGGTTAATTGGTATGGGAACACCGAAGGTGGACATTGCGATACGTATGAGGGATAGAAAAAACTCATACATATTATTTTGATGTTGCCGGCACCGGTGATCGAACCCGGGACCTTCTGTGTAAAAGTCCAACGCGCTAACCATTACACCACCACTTCACAGAAAATAGACCAGCGGCGCTAAATCGCACGATCTTGGAGGCCAGTTTACGGGTCCGAAACGTGAAACTATGCGGTTACCAAACATTTCCTTCAATAAATCAATTGTGGCACGTGCTGTGTGACATGTCTTGTTGAAATCACAGCTCCAGCACATCATGGTAGTTCAATTGATGACCGAAAAAGTCAGTAATTATGACTCTATAGCGGTCACCATTGACTGCAACGTTCTGACCAGCATCGTTTTTAAAGAAGTGCGGACCAATGATTCCACCAGCCCATAAAGCACACCAAACAGTCAGTTTTTCTGGATGTAACGGTGTCTCAACATACACTTGAGGATTATTATTTCGAAATAAATTTTCACAATTTGGAAGCGTTGTTCAGGCGTCAGTCTATTCATGGTGAAATGCCAAACCAAACTAAACATAAATCACTTGACAAAATGGCCGCCAGTTAAAAAAGTGTTGCCAACTTAAAGTTATATACCTGTATAAAAAACACCCTTTATAAGTCACAGAAATATAAGAACCAGACAAAAAATATGCGGAATCAAAAATATTATTGACTATAAAAATCCTGTTAAATTTTCTTAAGTCGACTTAAGCAGTTTTGTCAAAAGTTCAGATGTAATTTTTTTAAGAACTTAAAAGTAAAAATTCGTTAAGGCTTCATTACTCGAGCGGATACGTAAAATGTAAATTCTATTTTCAACAGAATTAACTTTCCGTAAATTCGTCACGATTTGTTTAGTTTGTAAAACAGATACAACATATTGTATGTAGGTATTATTTTTACACATTATATGGAGTTACAGTCCGTTTACGAAACATATCCGCTCGAGTAATGAAGCCTTCAGTTTTAATATAAAATTATAAAACAAAATAAAGTTAACATCTTACTATTCTTTAATTTTTTAGTTGTTACACTCATTACACGAAGACGACAGACCCTTTATACGTGGCAGTCAAAGTATTCGTAAAGGATCAACGGCGGTTGGTAGTAATACAGCAACTCCATCGCTTAATGTAAGTTACACTTATCCTACTATTTTTCGAAAACCATTATAAATTGAATTGGTAAACATTATATTTAATAGGATTTTTCACAACAAAGTCGTAGTATAGCAGCTGCTGTTAATCAACATAATTCACAGGGCAGTAATAATGATGTAGTTTCCCTAAGTAGTCTTATGACTTCTGATGCGGCTGCTAATGATTATAATACCATAGAACATAATGGTGATAGGAATGCCGGTGAAAAGGTAAATAATAACGATGCCGTTACTACACCATTATTACCTAAACCAGAGCTTAAGCACAATAATGCCAATTCAAAATAACAGCAACCACTTTAACAGTCAACGACGCTGTTAACGAATTATTTAATAATATTTAATTTGAAAACAACCAGTTATACACTTCAAAACTTAAAAATCCCCCTATTTTGTTATAGCTCGTATAGCTATTAAAAAGAAAAACCTAAAACATTTATTTAAAACTTTAGATTATTAAAAAAGAAAAAATTAATATTATTGTATAAACGTCAACATTTGCAATCTACTAGTTGGTTCGATGAACAAAATTTAACTATTTTCTATTTATTTTATTTTAAATAAGTCTAGTATTTTAGAAATTTCAATCTTCTTTTTAATTTTTTTTTTTTTTGTTATTTAATATTTTAGTTATATTTTTTATATAAATTAATATTATTGAACATATTTACAATTTGCAGCAGAGCAAATATTTTCAGAAAAAAATGGAATTTATAAAAATTAAAGAATGCTTGCAAAAAAAAATTCTGCACCGAAAAAAAATTAGTTCAACTCTTTACGAAAAGAAACTTTCGTAGCTACTTTTCACGTAAAATACAATAAAGTTTCTTACATTTTACGAAAATAAATTAAGTGCAAAATTTTAAAATATTACAAAACTAACGAAATCATTCGTAAACATTTTGTTCCGTAATATGAAATAAGAAAGTTTCTTTTATTTTACGAAACAAATATTGTAAAGGCATTTGCAATTTTACTAAACTAACGAAATAATTTCGTATCATATTTGTTCGTAAAATATAAGGATTTTGATTTTAAACATTTTACTTTTAAATTTTAAAAAATGAAAACCAAATGTTTATTTTTCGATCTTTTATCTTAATTATTATAATAATTTTTGTAATTAACATAAACAACAGAAAATGTATTTCGCACATTATACGAAAGACTTTCCTTCATATTCGTATAATTTACACCAACCTTTCGTGGATCGAAACAACGAAATATTTCGTACAATGTACGTCGATTTTCGTATATATAACGCATGGATTTTTTTTTTCGGTGTACATTTTGTATACATCATTAGATAATGATATGACAAGAGCTACAAACACGTTTTTTACATCAATTTAAACACAAAACTTTGAAGCTTAAAAAACAAGAAGAAAATGTTTGCAGTTCGTTAGCGAATTTTCGCTTTTTCGTCCAAAGGTGGCATTATAGGGTTTTCAATAAAAATTTATACCATGTGTTTAGCTCTATAAATAAACAATAATTTTTTGTTCAATATTGTTTTTCGTTGCCTACTTTTACCTAAACCTAGGGCAAATCTGGAGAAATAGTGCATAAAGATAAGTAAGTTATTCTTCTAATAACCTAAAAAATACAATTTTTGTACATTTACTTAGGTTAGGTTTAGGTTAGGTCGAAAAGAGGATTCGGAGAAGGGAAATACTCCCCTAATCCGACTCAAGTAACTGAGGACTTACGATCTAAACAATCGGTTCTATGTCACCTTTCTACCCCAGGAACTCCGTCGCACTGACGAAACTCCTCAACTTCTTCCATCCTATGCCCCTAAGATCCCCCAATGTGGATATTGGGTCACTGGATAGTATTTCGACCCGGATCCCGGCAAATGCCGGGCATTCACAGAGATAGTGTTCCAAGGTCTCCTCGTCCTCCATTTACTTAAGAAGATATGTAGATTTTTTGTCCTTTAGAGGTTTCCTATTAAGTCCTGTATGTCCTTAAACCTAGATGAAAGCATTTTGTAAAATCCTAAGCTTTGATATTACTTTGTGTTTAAAATCAACGATTTCTAGCCGCCTACAAATTAATGCCTCGCTCGAATAAGGGTTATAACCCATTTTCAGATTTTTACATGAGAAGAAAAGAAAAGCATGGAAAACTCTTAACAGAATCACATTTTTAATTGTTTTTGATCAGAGTTCGATAATTTTAATCTATTTGTATCCGTGTAGAAAATTTCATTTAAATATTGTACATACAAGTGGTTGATTTATGCATTTAAATGTGACAAAACTGGCCTAATTTTTCAATATTTTTTTTTTATACATTTTTAGATATTTGAATGAAATGTTTGTGATTTTAAAGGGGTTTAGTTAAACTATTTTAATCAATTTTGTACTATACATATATAAAAAAAAAACTTTTCATTGTTTCAATTTAGAAAGTTTTACGATCTGCAAAATGGCACTTTTAGAAAAATTCGCTATTAAAAACGCATAAACAATTTTAGCAATTTTTCATTACATGATGATGTATTTATGGCTAAAATGTTGTTATATGCAATAAAACGCGTTTTCAAAAAGTTCTCGCTTATATCATTATTCGAGCGAGACATTCAAATATGTTTTTAACATTTTTAAAAATTTTGTTCGAATCAAAGTATTTAATTTTTGAAATTTTGCGAAATTTTAATTTTAACACTTTCCTGCTTTCAAAACATGCAATGCAATGCATACAAAATATTTCTTCACAAACAATTTCGTACATTTGGTTTTCTATCGAAATAAGATAATCTTAATAAAAATCTGATTTTACGAATGTTTCATGAGTATCAAAATTGCAAAATTGCTTTAAAACTGGTCAACTTTCATAATAAGCGTATTCCAATCTTGCTGATTGTTCTTTATGTTCAACCCCCTGCTTCGTTTTGTAACCTTGATTAATAAGAGTGATCTAAGCTTTTATTAAAATATAAGTTTTGCGTATTTTAAATCGTTGTAATAATTTTTATTGAATACTTCACTGCCAATGTGGAAAATTGTTATTTTGGAACCTTTTTCCTTTTCGCTGTTGGTTTGTAGTCTAAAAGGCTCATTATAGCTAACCTTTTGAGGTTTTCGAGATTTGAATAACGTATTCTAACAGATTTATAACATGACATTTAGTTCTTTCGGTTCTATTTTCATACAGCTAAAAGAAACGACTGATTTTTTGTTAAAAATGTGTTCAAAACCGATTGTGCTCTCTTTATCCTAGAGAAAATTCGCTTCATTTCGATTTGAATTGTAAATTTTTTCGACGTTGAAAATTTTTAAATTTTTTTTTTGCTTAATTTGATGTAAAAATCTTGTATTTAACTTTTCATTTCACAAAGTTGTGATGAAAACAAAATGTAAACAATTTTTAGTAAGCATTCTTTACTTATATACCATTATCAATTGCATTTCAGAAGATATCAATTGTATTTCAGATTTATCAATTGTTTTTCATAAATTATCAATTTAATTTCAGTTTTATCAATTGTTTTTCAGATTTAACAATTGTACTTCAGGAAATATCAATTGTCTTTCAATGTTGATATTTTGTACTTTAGAAATACTTTATTGCATTTCAGATTTAACAATTGCATTTCCGAAATTATCAATTGTATTTCTGAAATTTTCAATTGTATTTCAGAAATAATTAATTGTGTTTCAGATTTAACAATTACATTTCCGAAATTATCAATTGTATTTCTGAAATTTTCAATTGTATTTCAGAAATAATTAATTGTGTTTCAGAAATGGTCAATTGTTTTTCAGAAATTATTAAATTTGTTTCAGAAATTATTAATTGTTCTTCAGAAACTGTTAATTGTATTTCAGAAATTGTCAATTGTGGTTCGGAAATTATCAATTGATTTTCAGAAATACTAATAAATTATTTCTGAAATGCAATTGATAATTTCTGAATAACAATTGATAATTTCTAAAATGAAAACAATTCATAATTTCTGAAATACAAATAACAAATTCTAAGATACAATTATTTCTGAAATGCAATTGATAACTTTTGAAAAACAATTGATAAATTCTAAAATATAATTGACAATTTCTGAAACACAATTAACAATTTTTGAAACACAGTTGATAATTTCTGAAAAACAATTGAAAGTTTCTGAAATACAATTGATAATTTCTGAAATACAATTTTAAAATCTGAAATACAATTGTTAAATATGAAATACACAATTTTTCAGTATTGCAACAGTAAAAAGTGCTGTTTTAAACTACAGGGTGGGCCAAAAGTTACCATGGGACTTAAAAGTTTAATAACTTTTTTGTTTATTAATTTCTTTTATTTTTTTTTTTCTCAGATTATATAATATACAAAATGGAAATTTTTTTACACTAAGTATGAAAAAAAACGTCTCTTAAATGACCACCGTTTTCAGCTTCGCACTGATGGGCTCGTTTTAGAGCATTTTCCATAACATCTTGTGGCTGTAGAGTTCGAATTTCTGCAACAATGTTTGCCTTGAGTTCAAGGATTGTCTCTGGCTTGTTCACATACACTCGCTCCTTCAAATAACCCCAAAGAAAATAGTAGGGTGCTGTCAAATCTGGCGATCGCGCTGGCCAAATAATTTCCTAATTTCTGGAAATTATTCGCTCTCCAAAAATTTTACTTAAAAGTGCCATTGTGTCTCGGGCAGTGTGGGCAGTGTCTCCGTCCTGATGAAACCACGTACCAGGTCTGGGGGGTTATTATGTAATTCGATTCGAAAGAAAAAATGTGTAAATTCGTATGAATTGTATTTTGTAGTACGATTTTCGAAAATGTATTTACGAACGTACGGAAACTTTTTTTCGAACCGGCCGTTTTTTATCCCCCTTTCGAAAAACAAAAATTACCCTTTCGTACATGCAACTATGTAATACGAAAGCAAACTTCACAAACGTTAAAACATTCGTATTTTATTCGAGAGCTAATTTGTTGTCGAAAAAAGAAAAAAAATTTAAAATGTAAGTATTGTTATACAAAATGTAAGAAAAAGTGTTAAATAAATAAGTAAAAATAAAAAACATCAAATGTTTTATGTTTTTACGCTAAACATTGTTTTTTTTCACGATGTTGAATCTTTGAAGGAGTGGATCACATAAAAAAAGCAATGCTAAGCAAAGACAATATGAGATTATGGTGAACTTTATGATTAAACATCCCGATTTTTGCTAAAGGTCACCTAAATGTAGCGAATGCTAGAAGCAAATCCAAGGATTTGTGGACAAGATTGTCTTTGGATTTGGATGCAGCTGGCCCTCCGACTCGTGATATTACGAAATGGAAAAAGTACGTTTTCAATTTATCAATTGTCGGTTTATAGATTGGTATTATTCAAATTTACATATGTTTATAGGTGTGGCCACATTATAAACACCACATAAAGTTAAAATGCCGGGAAACCAAAATAGTATTTTAGGGACTGGAGGTGGGCCGAGTAAATTTTGTTCCCTTTAAAATATAATTGCTCATCCCTTATAGGTCTGATTAATTGAAAATGCGTACCATCTACTGCTCCAATTACTCCAGGTATTCCACATTTTTCATAAAAGTATCTCTTAGCTTCTCTCTTCCTATCCTCTGTCATTTCAAATACAATATGTTTGGGACAAAGAACTCTTTCAATAACATCGCAAATCTCAGACAAACACGCAGAAATTGATGCTTGAGAAAATCCTAATAGGTGGTCTTGGCCAATTTGATGCTGATATCCACCTTGCGCCAAAAATTTAAGTGTGACAGCTAATTTTAATATAGGTGAGATGGCAGTTGACCTTTCTGCTGGTTTAAATTCATCTTTTACACAACTCAAGACATAGGTAAAAGCATTTTTACTAAGCCTAAAGTTTTTTATGAAACTAAAAAGATATTGTTAGGAATATATTTTACCTTAAAGGTAAAATTTTAAATTTTTCTTACTTTGTCTCCTTAAGATTCATTATATCTGACGAATCTCTTATAAGTTTCCTTTGAACTCTTTCCGGAATAGAATCATTTTTTTCATCACTATCTTCTGTCCACAATAAAACTCAATCCATTTAAGCTTCGACTTTTTAAATAAATATTTTCTTTAATAAAGTTTTCTTTTTTCTTTAAATATTTGTTTTCAAATTTTGACATTTAAGCATAGTGCTGACAACTTTCACATTATAAGACATGCTGCCAAGTTATGTATTAACCGATAAAAATTTGGCATCACTTGTATTTACCCTTTTTTTACACAAATACAACTCTGTGAAACATTCGAACGAATTAGATAATACAATTTCACTTTCGAAACGGAAATTCGTTTCGAAAGGTTTTACTTTTCGAATCGAATTACGTAATAACCCCCCTGTTTTCAAGAGCAGGACGTAAAAAACGTTCTATCATAAACCGATACCGCTCTCCATTTGCGGTTACAGCACTTCCATCTTCATCCTCGAAGAAGTAAGGCCCTATGATATTTTCAGATGTGATCCCTCACCATACTGTACACCTAATGGGGGTGCAATTGGCTCTTGGATTTTCAGAACCCCAGAACCGACAGTTCTGCTTTTTAACAAAGCCGTTCAAATGAAAATTCTGACGTTAAAATGTCGACCATATGCTCTTTGCGTTAAAATAATTGATCTCTGATTTAAATAATAAAATTCTATTATTCTGGTTCTTTGTTCAGTTGTGAATCTCTCCATTATTTATACAAGTGTTATTTATAGAATCTGAAGAAAAAAATAAAAAAAAATATATAAACGAAAAAGTTATTACCCTGTATAACAATCAATTCTGAAATTTTCGCGATTGTTTGAAAATAATGCAAACCCTTAAAATGTTTATGAAATAAATTTCCATACACACATTATCAGAGTTCAAATTTAAACACAATCAAACGTTTTTCTATCGTTCTGTTTTGCTTTTTGCTGAAACTCAACACAATCATTTTGTTGTGCACAGTAAACATAAACGGAACATTTCTTTATTTTCATTTTGATTTGTAAACAGAACACAAACACTTTCACAAACTAGTTTTCGATGAGAGACCGAACTAAACGATTTTGTTCTGTTTGGCCAATATTTCAAACAGTTTGATTTTGTTGTGTTTATGGAATGGAACAAAACTATTCGTAACCCGTTCTTAGTGTATATGTCATATTACAAGTGAAAAAAATTTTCATTGAATTTTATGAATAACTGCATTAGTTTAATAAAAAGATTCAACGGAGGAGTTCCAGTGAAATTTCATAAAACTAATGCAAAAAAACATTGATAACATGCAGAAAAATCATTTCTTTATTTTGGCAACCACAACGTTAAAAACGCGGGCTGAAGTGCAGTTTAGCACCTTACGGCAAAAAAAAAAAAAAAATATGTCCGGATTTGGGGTTAAAAAGAAAAAAACCGAAATTAAAAGTTAGCGGCGCTCGGACCCGGGAAACCCACGGGGGCCAAAAAACGGGGGGACGTAGTAACATGTAAGTATGGGTACTCAAATTAAAGGAAATTGTCTCACGATTTCAAAAATGGTATTTGTTTTTTGATCCGTGAAACGTAGTCCGAATTAGAGCCGTTTAAAACCCTTAAAAATGGGGGCCAGAAAAATATGAAATTTCGATATGCAAAAATGGTACTCAAATGAAAGAAAATTTGTCCTACATTGCAAAAAATATTATTTTACCATGATCTGTAAACGCGTTTTATTGTTTAAGTTGAATGAACACTAAAAAATAACCACTACGAAATAATAATGTTTGACGAAAGAAACATTTTCGTTTTGTTCCGTTTGTTATATTACAAACAACGATCTGAGCAGTTGTGTTGTGTTTATAAATACGAACGAAACAATAGAGATCGTTGTATTGGTTTTTTTTTGATAGCAACGTTATGTTAGTGGTACATAAATTTTCGAACTCTGCAAATTATTGTGTTGATTGAAAATTCTTGCAGATTTCTATAATAGCCAGTATTTTTATTTTATTTTATTAATTAATAATCATATAATTACAAATTATATACTATTACCCTAACCGAGCACTAGCTACTATGGCCTTCGGCGCGTTGTAGCGAAAACAGACCAGTGCCTCTGGTGGGAATCGAACACACGACCCCCTCACAGATAAGCCAGCACGCTACCAATTAGCCTACCGGGGCGCACGAAAAAATAGCCAGTAATGTCAACTTTATTGAAGCAAAACGTGCTGTCAGAAACTTAAAAAGCGCTAAATGGTAAATGTTTACTTTTTCAACTAATTTCTGTTGCAAGTTGTATTTTTGTTCTAAAAACATTAATATTAGGTAAAATTGTGTTTTTCGGAAAAGGTGCTTAATAAAAAAGCAAAAAGCGCCAACCTAGCGTATTTTTTATAAAAAAACGCTAAAAGAAAATAATGCTAGTTTCGGGTAGTAAAAAAAGAGCTAAATCTAGCGCAAAAATCACTAAATTGGCCTCGCTGAAGATAGCAAATGTTGACGTTAATAATACCACTTATGTTAAACATAAAACAAAATAAAATGTCTTCGTGTTTGTCTTAATTTATTTAAAGTCTTAACTACTGTTCTTTTTGATAAGCCAAACTATAAGCAATCGTTTCAACTTCCTTTAATTTATGTTTAAAATTTTGTGATTATTTTATTAAAAAAAAAAAATTATATATATAAAAAATAGAAAAAAATGGAATGCAACTAAAACGAAATTTAAAATCAAAAACTATTAAGGTAACAATAATAAAAATTATGACATTTAATTATAATATCTTATTTCAAATTTATACCTCATTGCGTACAACAACGTTTTTTTTTTATATATATACACACAACAATACATACATTTAAAGAACATGAAAGAAATTTATTCAATCTGTACGTGTTTGAAAAACAAAAATACTTATTTATGTACTTAAGCATTATACACAACTGAAAATACATATATGTATCATTAATTAATAATTATTATTTTAATTTCAAAGAAATATTTGATTAATCGTTTTAGTTTTTATTTTTTTTTTTTTTATTTAAAACAAAAGTTCTTTGTTAAAATGTTAATTATTTTTGAAATAATTAATTTAGCCTTATTTATTTTTAAGCCATTATAGTTTACCGTTTATTTGTGTTTTTTTTTTTTGCATCAATAAAGTTTATTTATCTTTAGAATTATAAAAAAAGCTAACAGTAAGTGACAAATATAATAAAAAAAATTCAAACAATTCACCAAATTTTTTGTACAAGTTTCCGACAAAAGATGTTATAAAAAAAAATGAGTCGAAACAGAGTTTTTTCCAAGTACCCTTTTCACAATGTTCCACAAGTTAAACAAAAAATTTAAAAAAAAAGTTTTAATCCCATTTAAATAAATAAGGACCACGTTCAGTGCCAATTTCTTAAAGTTACAATGTACGTAATATGTACGTAAATAAATCAGGGACTGTAATTATTATTCCTTTTATCAAAAAAGTCAGATGCAATGGCTATTTTTTGATTTTTATGTTTTCGAGCAAATGGTGTAATGGTTAGCGCGTTGGACTGTTACACAGATGGTCCTGGGTTCGATTCCCGATGACGACAACATCAATTTAGAAAAATAAAATGTATGAGTTTTCTATCACTTATATGTTCTAAGACTTATCTAGTCGTGCAATTCCAGTGTTGCCATGTTTGAAGCCCTTCATCTTTCACCACCTTTCATCTCTCCACTATCCCCTTTCCAAAGAAAACAACAAATTAATAAATAGGAAGAATTTTCTAAGTGTTGCTTCTCTTTATTAAAAAAAAAAAAAAATTATTTTTTGTGCAAAAATAAAAATTATTTTTTTACTCTAATTTTTTTTTTTTTTAGCAAAAATTAACTTTTTTCTCTTCTCTTCTTCCCATGAAGATAATTTTTATTAGGATTCCTTACATTTTAATGCGCTTGATATGAGCTTTTCAAAAGTTATAATTTTTTTTGTTTTGTTAAATTTTGGTCGAAAAAATAAAAGTAATAAAATAACTTTAATTTTTGTTTAAAAATAATAAAAGTCAAAAAATAACTTTTTTTTGCTGAAAAAAAAAATAAAAGTCAAAAAATAACTTTTATTTTTCCTCTTCAAAATAAAAGTCAAAAAATAACTTTTATTTGTAAAAGGCGTGGTAGAGAAGAATGAGTGTATTTTCTAAAAATCATAACTACATTGTAAATTTTCAATTTTCTGAATCAGACTGCGCAGTTTCTGGTATTGAACCTTCGTCAGTGACCCTGTTTTTTTGAATAATGTAATATTTGTTAAGTTTTTATTTGTTCGATTGCGTCTATATGAAATTTTCTGTGCAATCCCTGACCGTGGTATAAACTGATTTCTAATGCCACATACACTCGCACTACACGTTTGACACAGCGCTTTAGCCCACTGATCTATCGTCAGGTCGAGTTTTGTTGTGATTAAAACTAGTTTTATTCAATACACGGCGTTTTGTTCTTGCATACATAATCTCAGAAGTACAACTCCAACAACGCAACAGTTCTATTTTTAGAAACTTACCTCACTCTAATGTCCAATGTTTATTTTTGTTCGAAAAAAATAAAAGTCAAAAAATAACTTGTAATTGCTTGAAATAATAAAAATCTAAATATTAAATAACAGAACATCTTATGAAATACTTCTTCTCCACAAGGATCAATAATGGTATACTTACATCAGGGGCCGAAAACGTTCGAAAACAGTTTTTTCAATTTGTTATCACAAAAATACTAATAACGAAAACAAGAAGTTTTTCATTAATTTCTAATCAAGGGCCCAACTACAACTGATCAAAAAAATTTCGTTAAAATGTTTAATTTTCGGAAATAGAAAATTAATTTTGATCGAAAAATTACTATCACGAATGCCGTAACTCGGACCAGATCTCCGACATTTATCTCTATATGCTATTTTGTTACAAATTTTCAAAATAACTGTTATAAATTAAATAAAACTAACTTTGGTAAAAATTATAAACATATTTTAGCAGATTTTTTAGTTTGCCCTACGTTAGGCGGCAGTGTTAATTTAAATTAAGTTCCTTATTTGTAAAAGAGCCAGCGTGTCACAAACATTAAAATAAATTTATATCTAACTTTTTGTATAAGCTGGGCATTAATTCATAGAAATTTCTATGATTAACAATATTCAATATGAATTTAATCCTCTATTTAATCCTCTCAATAGTGACATCCCAGATAGAAATTGCCGATGGTACAAAAAATCATAGCCTTGGCAGCGCGTTTGTTAATAGTGGTACAAAATAAAAAGCATTGGGAAGCCACTTATTTGGCACGCTTTGACAACGTTTTGTGCTTTGTCAATACCCGTTTTAAAAAATGTTCGACTGTTTCTAAAAAACAACTACTGGCAAATCATCGTTTCAATGTGATTTGCCAACGTTTCCCAAAAGGAATTTAGCAGTACTTGTTGCACAACATTTACGACCGCATATGAAAAATCTACACTCAAATAAGTTTTACAGTAGAATCTACAAAACATGACAGTTAAAACAACTGCAATTTCAGTTGAAAAGGTGACAAAGGTAATAGCCGTTAAATTAACTAAAAATGTAGTTGTTTTTAGCTAGCAAATGTAGTAAAAACAACTAACAATGTTGTAAACACAACTGACATTTTTTTTTTGTGTTTTTATGTTATAAAAATAATATACAAAATTTCAATACAAACTTCCAGTTTTTATTCACAAAGTTTATGAAACTTTTTTTATGAAATGATGAAAGTCTATGAAACAGTTGTCATGAATTTTTATGAAACGTTTTCATCATATTTATGAAAACTTCATAAATATAATGCATAGTTAATGACAAACGATTTATGAAACAATATCACTATAATGAAACTTTTTTTTTTTCAAATAATTAAGAACTATTTTTCCAGAGTTGCCATGTCATTAATTAAAAAATACAATTTTCATAGCACTTTTTTCAAAATGTATTAATTTATAGAAAGAAGAACGGTGTTACAAAGGTTATACGCTGATTTGGAGAGGGTCGTATTGGAAAATATTTTGAATGCGAAAACTTTGTTGTGCAGTATAAACTTTTCATGCAAAATTAAAAAATCGGCTCAAAAATTTTTAAATCTTTAATATATAGAAAATTACTTCATTTTCTTTTTTAATGTGAAAAATTCACTGTTTTCTTCCAACAAATAAAAAAGTTTTAGGAATCGGCTGATTTAATTTTTTTTAAATATTATTTTTCAAAAAAATTGTGAAAATTTATATACACCCTAGAAATGAAAAAAAATTAAATTTAAAAATCGCCCAAAAATTGCCATAATTCATAAAATCGGAAAAAAAAAATATCGATTAAAATTACAAAAATCTTCTAAAATCCCTAAAATTATAAAAAAAAACTTGCCACAATTAAACAAAATCGACAAAATTAGCAAGAAATTAAAGAAAATCACCAAAATTTTAATTGAAATTTGGGCGCCTCGAAAATGATTTTTTTGATATGTAGTAGTGGAACTTTTTTTCTCATGCCAAAAGCTATCGACAAATCGATAACACAATATCGACAAATTTTTGTCCTTATCCCTTTTTAATTTAACAAGTGTAGTCATTAAATTCTAAAAAATTTTAATCTCTAAATATCAAATAAAATATGGTGAAAAGGGGAGGGGTACTTTAAATAACTCGTCTGATTCTTGTACAGAAAAAAAAAAAAAAAAAAAACTTTGATTCACGTACGTTGAGGCGGGAAACACAATTTTAACCATAAAGCGCTTCCATTGTAAAAACTTGTTGGTAAATTATTGTTGCTTTTTTTGGGGTAAATCGGTTTCTCACCTTTGCGACAGACCTAATCAGTGCTGCCAACCCAATTTGTTCAAAAATCGTCAAATTTTGTTGAAAAAATCATTTTGAGAATGAGAAATCGTCAAAAAATCGTCATTCCGAAAACTCCTTATATTTTAATAATAAAAATAGAAATTTTACTCACAACTTCGTTTTAATCACTTTATTTGTAATTATTTCACAATTTTAATGTTCTTTTTTTTATTAGTTCCTTTACAAACGACTCTGAGTCTTAAAAACACAACTCCCAATACTCATTTCGGGGAATTGAATTTTAAAATCACTGACCTATTTTAAAATCTGCAAAATTCCTTTAGTTTTAAAATTTTTTTCGAATATTTGGTTTCATAAAATTCGGGCATACAATAAAGAGGGAAATAAAGAAAAATATTTATGTACCAAGAATCAGATATGAAGAAAATCACTCTTTTATCAGTGATTTTGAAGCTAAATAATTTAAATTGTTAAGAAATAAAGATTTTGGATTTGCCTTTGTAAAATATATAAAAAAAAATCCATTCGAATTTCGTTATTTTTTAAATAAAATTAAAATAAAACTTTCAAAATAATAGTGTTTATATTTAGTTGATGATTAAATGGGTAAATGTAGAATTTTTATTCTATTTGAGATCATTTTATCATATTTTCCTTAGATGTTTTAAATAAAACGAATTTTGTCAATAAATTTTAGAGAAATAAATTTAAAAATTCTATAAAAATTGCAAATTTTTATAAATCGTCATTTTCCATACAATAAATTTTGTGAAATCTTCAATCGTCATTTTATCGTATATCACTTCAAAAATCGTCAAAATGGAGACAAATCGTCAAAGTTGGCAGCAAAAGTTTTTGTCAAAGTTTTTGCAAAAGGTTAAGTGGTGAACAAAACATGTATCAAATTTTGTATGTTAATTAATAATGTTATCTGAATTTCTGATAAAACTTTTAATTTGAATTGTTGCTTTTTAAATCTAGTATGTTTTTTTTTCTAAATTAAACTTGCAAAAGGTATAGTTTTCTTTATTCGAATAAAATATGCATTTTTTTCAATTCAAATTGGTGGTGTGATCAGATTAATATAAAAAAAAAAAAAAAAAACTATGTCGAGATTATAAATCTTTTAAGTTTATGTTTAATTGCTGTAATTTTTTATTTGCATTTTGTTACTGCAAAACTTATTTAAATCTATAAGGAATTTAAATATACTAAAAAAAAACTTAATAAATTGTTTGTAACAGAAGTAGTAAAAATAGTTAAAAATTCTTCCCAGTTATAAAAAATCGAATGAATTTCTAATAACTGGGGCTTTTTATTGGTTTATTTCTTATTATTCATTTAATTTTCCTAAGTACATACAAATATACAAATGTGTCGCAAATATTATTAGTAAAACTAAACTTCAGCTTTAAAAGAAAAAAAAGCCGAATGCTGAAAAATTATAAAATTGTGAAACAGTTTTCTTATTTTGTTAATTAAAAGTAAAAATTTTTAATGCATTTTAAATAAGTAAAAATATGATAGAAATTTGTTGCCTGCGTTAAGTATATATTTAATATTAATTTAAATAAAAATGTTTAATTTACAGTAAAAATTGTGTTTTTATTTATAAAAAAAAGGGGAATTTGTATGCTCAAAAAAGTTTTACAGTTACTACATGACAGTTGTTTGTGTAGTTGTTTTCTATAAAATAATACAAAACAACTAATTTGACAGTTATTTTAAAAAACAACTGAAGAAAACTACTGTATTTTTTTTTATCAGTTGTTTGTATCAGTTGTTTTAGTATTTTTTAATTTTGCAGTACTCAGTTAATTTTTGTTAGTTATTGAAAAATATAGGATTGTCGTCTATGTTCTGGAATTATAATGATAAAGAACTACATAAAAATAAAAAATCACCAAAACCGTTTTAAACAGACTTAGCCAATCTGAATCGTTTTATAAAAACCTAACGCCAACAGTTGCTCACTTTTATTTTAATGATGAAAATAATCAGTCGAATATTATGTGGATATTCAAAGCACGTTGCTTGCTATCTTACAGACTTAAATGGATCCAGATTTTCGAGGAGAATTAATAAACGATGTTCATTGTGTAATATGGGAGAAAAGGAGAATATCCAACATTTTATTGGAATTTGCCCAATTCTAAATACCTTTAGGCTGCGATTTTTTAATAAGATAACGTTATCAGAAGATTAAATAATTAGATATTTGAATGGGCTGAACCACTGGCAGAACTTAACAAAATACATTATCAATGCTTTGTCATATCGTAAAACCTTAATATTAGAATACAACAACTAAATATGTAAAATAAAAATTATTGCTAATCTCTATTTTTCCGGCTAGCGACATAGTCACAGCCGTATATTCTTTAAAATTATTTTTTTATAAGGTTAAAAAAAAAAAAACAAAAAAAAATACATCAATAAAGAATTACTACTACATACTAGTGGGGAATTGAAAACGTAAAATTTTTCAAATGCTTAAAAATCGGTGTACTTGAAATTCGTACGTTCTAGGTGTTTTTAAATTTTTTAATTTATTTGAGATCATTATAAGGACAATAAGAATAAAATTCTTTTACAGTCTAAAAAGTATTACATAATGTGCGTCATAATAATAATATTTAGTTAGAATAACATAGTTTATAAAAAGTCATAATAAGTTTGAACAAATAGGTAATTTTGAAAAAAAAATTAAATAATAAAAAAAAAATAATAAAAAATAAAATAGTTTTTTTTTATATAAAATTTGGCTACTAGTAACTGAAAGAAGAAAATAAGAGAAAAAGGAAATGGCAATGTAAGATTTAGATGTTTCTAACAATATAATTAAAAAGAGAGTGTTTAAAACTGTTTTTACTAGTTATGAGTTTTAAATTTAAAGGTAAAGAATTCCAAAGATAAATGGCGTTAACATGTTATATGTCGGAGGTATTAATGTAAAACATCGCGGTGACCACCCATGTACAATCTTATCATATAAATAATAAGGAGTTTTCTTATAGAGTAATCTATGCAAAAACAATAAATTTCTTATGCGTAAATAATCTACCAAATCACAGCCCAGAATCATTTTTCTATAGAAGGAGATTCTACTAAATCGGCGCAATCCGTAAACATATCTTGTTGCATTATTAAACGATACCTGAAGCTTATGCAAGGAATGCGAGTCCATCTTGCTATATACTTCAGCCGAATACGTAATATGAGGAAGAATTAGTTGGACTACTAGTTTTCGCTTGATTTCGACAGTCGTAAAACTTGAAGACAATCTCAAATTCCTAAGGGCTAGGAATACATTACAAGACTCACTGAAGCATCAGCAAACCCAAAGAAGTTTTTTAACTTTTTACAAAGTATTACGTGATTTACTCTGTCAAAAGCCTTTGAGAAATCCAACAAACACATAAATGAAAGGTTGCCTGAGTCATATTCAGGTCTTAAATCATCAATAACTTTCAAGACTGCCGTAGTTCAACTATGACCAGAACGAAATCCAGACTGAAGAGGTGATAAAAGAGAATTTGTATCAATGTAGTCCGTAATTTGCTTAGACAGAAGACGTTCCAAAATTTTTGACAAAACAGACAAAATACTAATTGGCCTATAGTCATTAGGCGATAACGCGCAACTAGTTTTCGAAACAGGAATTATCCTACCGAATTTTCCATAACATAGGGAAGCTTGAGGTCGTAATGCAATGATTATAGATGTGTGTGAGAGGCCCTAAGAAATATGGTAATACAATTTTCAAAAAACGAATAGACACACCATCCTCCCCCACTGCATTTGAACGAATATTCATAACCGCCTTATGTACATCAATTTCAGAAACAACATTGAACTGAAAGGTATTGCCATTATATAATGGATACTGTAATTCTATGTCATTTTAAATTTTTTTTTAATTATTTTAGCTGGCCAAGCCTCTAGATTTTTTGCACATACAAAATTGAAGTCGAATTGCAAAAATAGATGTGAATTTAAGGAAAATTTAAGATTTGGTAGAAATATTTTTTTAAAGATAGAATTAAAGCAAAATAATTCCAACAAATATAAAGAAAATTAAAAATTAACCATAACCAAATAAATGTATAATTTTTAACCGCCAGTAAAGGTTATTATTTGAAAAAGAAGCATTTTAAATAACTGTCAGAATGCAATTACAGTGAACATCCAGTAACATAAACGTCCCAGAAACATGAACACTTTTTTTTACATTGACTATTCCAAAACGTAAACAAAGTTCAATAGCTCTAAAACGCGAACACATTTTTTTTTATAAGAAATGTTTTTATTTCTTCAATATTTAAGTAATTTGGGAAATCCTCGAATAATAATAAAAACACCTTTTCTAACATGAACAGAAAAACTCTTTTTCCTGTATCTCCGAATTTAAGAATTTTGTATAGCAAAATTATTTTAAAACGTATAGAATTAAATTTTAGAGAGAATTAGCAGTTATTTTTATAGTAAATGTGTTAGAAATTAAGAACTGTTAAATATCAAAAACGTATTAAAATCAATAATTTGGGTATGCAAAAATTGTCTTAGATTCTGAATTTGGTCTATTTAAAAAAGAATCAGAAAGTTTTCAAATAGGAAAACTGTCTTAAAATGTTAATATTTTTCTATAGGCAAGTGTCTGAATATTTAAAAATTTTGTCTAAAAATGTATGTTTGAATTTAAGAATTTGTCAGTAGAAAAATATTCAAAATCTTTGCATATTTTATTTTTGTGTTAAATAATCAAAATAATGATTGGTTCTGAAGTACTTACTTGGAATAGAATTTATTCTAAGTGGATCAATTCTGTAGTAAAATAGTTAAAAAAAAATACAATCACTAACGTGAACAAAATCAGAAACCCCTTGCAAAATTTAGTTCACATTTTTGAGAGTTCACTGTATATATGTATGTATTTTAGATGTTTTCTAAAGCACATCTTTTTATTCTTGAAAAATGTTAAAACTTTAAATATTTGCTTGAAATTAATAAAAAATAATTCTAAACAACTCTTATTTAATAACAAAAAAGTGCATACTAATTACTTTCGGCCCCTAACACTTTGGCGAATTCAATTCCCGTAAAAAATAGTGAAAGTTAATTCAAGAACACCAGGACATTTAAATTAGTTTTATTTTTAGCGGAATGGGCTTCCAGAACAGAGCAGTATATTTTGAAAAACTCTCATTTAGTATGTATTTGTTTTCATAGATATGTTCAGAGTTTGCAAATAATAATTAGAAAATTGTATTATCGCCCATATCCTGTGTTTCCGTACTTTTTGAATACGAATGAATTTGAAAAACACATGAAATTGAAATTTGGTGCTGTCTAATCCCCATAAATGTATAAAATTCGAAATAATATTCGAAAAATTATCGAAAACATGCGTTTTCTGTCAAAATGCTAAATTTAAACTTATAAAGCAGCCTTATAATTTTTAAAAAATGTTATAAAGAAAAAAGTGCTTTAGTTTTACTTTCTACAAGAAAGTTTATCTAAAATAAAAATGGGTACGTAAAAGTCAAAGCACCAAAAAGTCGCATTAACTTCACGTTCATGGGAATTTGAAACATAGGACAGAGGTGTATATATATTGGAATCTTCCAAGGAAGAGATTGCTACCCTAATCTTGGATAAGCTCCTCCTACTTCCTGAGATATGGCCATCCCAAGCTGGGTTAATTATGCAAAATTCGATAAAAAATACTACTTTTCTAATTAATAATTAACCCCTTAAACGCCACCTACAAATGTGTTTGATGCATTAATCAGCTATAGAATCTTCTAAGAAAGAGATTGCTACTCTAATCTTGGATAAGCTCCTCCTACTTCCTGAGATATGGCCATCCCTGGTAGAGCGTCCCCTAGAGCTCTCCCTAAAGGAGGAGTTTTCTACTAAAAAAATTGTAAAGTATTGGTGTATATCCATCCAATGCATTAAAACTAGACTTTGGCAAGCTAGTTCGTTTGAGTGAGCGCTCTTTCTAGTTCGATTGATCTGAGTGAACTAGGTCGCTCTTCCGGATCGTTTGTTTGGTAATTTTTAAGCGAATTATTATTGTTAGATACCTCTTTTTAACATTCAAAAAATTGTACTGGAAACATTGAAATAAAAAGAGAGCGAAGGACCTAAAAAGAGCTGAAAAATTAGGTTTACGTGTTTCGGTGTGTTTAATTTAAAAAGTTTAAATTTTACTTAGTGTAATTAGAGTACATATACCAAATGTTATGCAAATTGAAAGGGGTCGATCTGATGACTAAAGGTTGAAATAACCAAAATCGAACCATTTTTAATCTTTGTTTTCTTCAAAACTACTTGACTAATAAAAATAATCGTCTATGTGCTATGGGCTTTCGAGTCGTTTTCAAAACGCAAAATTTTTTGAAAACGCATCATGTGGAAATCGGTGTTCTTAAAAACACTCTTTTTGTATATTCTGTTTTGTTCCAAAAAATAAATTTACATGTCAAAAGCTTAAAAACATAATTTTAATCATCTCTTGTATTTTATCAAAAAAAATCTTTTTTGAAAATACATGCAATTTGAAGAGATTATTTTTATTTTAAATTAAAAAGGCTATTAAATGATTGCTTTTTGACTTAAAATAAATAAAAAACATTTCAAATTTTTAATACTAAGTGTTGTTTTTATTTAACAAAATCTTCTAAGAAAAATCCACATTCTATTTACTTTCGACAAAGCACAACTGCTCGATTTAAAACGAACAAAAAAAATTGCGATATCGGAATCTGGCACACCTAATCTTGTAAACTCGTTTTACTTATGCGGTTTCGTTTTCTGGCACATTTTATTATATTCAATAAATACGATTTTTGAAATTTAATATGGTTTTGTAAAAACTAGCCCCCACTATGTTACTACTGAGGTTATACGGAAGGGATTCCGCGAAACCGTTAAGCAATCATGGAGGGACAGAATGGATTGCAGGGTGTCTAGGGCGTTATGGCCCGCATTGGACGCAGGGGCAACCAAGGTTCTTTTGGGACTGGACAGGGAGGGTCTCAGGACCCTTACGGGGTTCCTGACCCGTCATTGTTCTGTCAGGGCTTTCACAGGCAGATGGGACAGGGACATACCGGATTTTTGCAGGTTGTGCGAGGACGTTGAGGAACTGGTGACAGTTGAGCATATAATGTGCCACTGTCCTAGGTTGCAAGGTCTCAGACAGAAATGGCTAGGAGATAGATTTCACGACGAACTTGGGTGTGTCGTTGGATGCAATCCAGTTTCTAGCAAGGGGACGATAGGAGCTGGTTCTGGGGAGTATATATCCTTTCTATCTTTCTTTATATCTATCTTTCAATCAATCTTTATATCTATCTTTATATCTATCTTTCAATCTATCTTGCTGTCTATTTCTATTCTTTCTTACTGTTTTTCACTGAAGGGATTCACAATTTTAACTTTGTTGTTTTTTAAATGTTTTTCCAAACTTTTTTCTTCTTCTCCAATTATGAAAAAATCTAAAATTCCAAAAAAATGTTTACGAGATTTTGGTCACAAAATGATGTCATCAATTTAAATTTGTTATTACAGCTTTTGAGGGACAATTTCGTACTTTTTGATGAAAGTAATGTTCAGAACACGATACTATTTGTCGAAAAGATGGCGAAATTACCAAAATTCTGTAAAACCAAAAAAAAAAAAAAAATTAAAACTTTCTTTAAAATTTACTTTGTAATTTCGAAAGGCGTTTTACAATCTTTATTTTCATATTTCCGTATTTTAATAGCGTAAATAAATATTTAAGCAGCCGACCGTTTTTTTAACATAATTTTTCTAATAAAATTATAATATTTAAGAAAAAGTAGCGTGACACCGAAAATTCATCACGTGCCACTCACTATTGACTCACGTGTCATATTTTTTGTTAGCCATGTACTAGACCATTGCATACACGTTTCCATCGTTTTTACCTGTAAAAAAATATATTTTTGTTACTTTATTTTCAATGTAAAAATTCTGTTCGAAAGCGTTTTTTCGAATCAAATTACATAATAACCGTCCTGAAGCTTTGTGCACACACAAAACACATATTTTAGCCAAGCTTAATAAAACACGATTTTTTTTTTTTTGTGAATTTTTACTCTTTATCATTTATTGATCAAAAATTATGCTTAATGGTTACAAATCAAATGACATTATGTTAGGAAGTGTTTGGGTTTGACTGGTTACTAATCGTAATTTTGCGTTTTTTTTCAAATTTTTATTTTAAAAAAAAGGTCTTACTTTAAAGAAAGAAAAAATATATAATTTGTATTGAATTTATTACAATTAATATGCTTTGTTGAGTGTAATGTATTCATGTATTCATGTATAGTACGTGTATGTAAATTGATTATTGATGGGTTGAATAATTTATGAAAAATTCAAACATTTTCTTTTTTCTATACAATTCAAATAAAATCTAATTTAATATGGAATTTCACGGTGGATGTTGAAAACTGTGCAAATAAGAAATATTTGCAATACCAACCACCTTTCATTGTAAGTTTGCTTTTAACTCATTGTGAAGTTCATTCTCATTGTTAATCTTGTTCTTTTTTTTTGCATAAATCCTTTCGATGGAAGAAGTGCTTAAGATGGGAAGATTATTTTTTGTTAATTTAAGAGGATTCTTCGAAAAAAAAAATATATGCAAAAGAGTAATGAGTCAAAATTAAAACAATTTTTTATGATAAATTTCAAATAATTTTCTTTTAATGACTTTATGTATGACTTAGGCTGGGGATGCTGCTGTTTTATTTGATGTTCGTTTTTTAAATAAATAATAAATAAAATTCTTTAAACAGCTTTGTCCAAAAAATATACATAATTTTAAAAGAAATATATAGGAATAAACTTATAAAAAAAATTAATTAAAAAATGTTCTTTTTTGCAATTTAAAAAGTCTTTTCATTAAATACTGACATAAAAGTTTTAACACTTCTACACAGTGAATTTGAAATTTGTTTCTTTTTTTCAGTTATTAGTGTAACATCTATATTCTAGTTTCTATTCCTCTTTAGCAGCTGGGATTTTATAGGTATAATATAATTATTTTTTATATTAGTAAAAGTTTGAAAATCGAAAAAATTTCGAAAAATTATAGTATTTTTAAGATTTCTTGTTATGTATTTTACTTTATATAAGCTGCTAATTGATTTTTGCTCAGTAATTGCTAATCTCTGTGAGAGTTTGAGCGTGAGCGTGAAATCGAGGAACCACCACCACCGCCTCCATGTCTACGAGTCTCTGTGCGGCTACGTTTCGAATGAGTGCTTCGCTTTGGTGATGGCGAATCGTCTTCGTAGCGTCTCTTGGGTGATGGCGAATCAGCAACTGGAGCTACTACTGCTGCGCCATTACGCTCGTCATCACTGTATCTGTAGGTGGTATCTCCGTTTTCACCACGTCCATTTTCTCTAGTACGAACATAAGTTTCTCTAGCTTTGCGTGATGTTTCTCTTGTTGCTGATACAGAACGACTGCGCGAACGTGATGCTGATCTTGAGTGAGACCTATTGCGTCCTCGTGATGCACTGCGAGAACGACTGCGTGTATGACTGTTGTAAAAGAAAACAGAAAAAAACAAAATATATTATATTTGTATTAGATCGATGTTTAAATGAATTAATTACGAAAATAAATTCTATAAAGAACTTTATGTGTCAGTTTTATAGTGAACACTAAAGTTGTTTTTAACTGCGGCATTCATAAGGAAAATTTAGCATAGGATAGCAAACGTGGATTGTTATCAGTACGACCCTTTCCGATTTGCAAGAATTTAAATTCAAAAAAATTATATGGACTTTTTGAAAATTGTGCAAAAATTGCATAATTTGTTTTTGCTTTTTTTATATAGCAAACAATAGGTCCATTCGTTTACTTTTCCAGTAAAATCCAGTAGATGAGTAAATTTTGGGCAAAATTAAAATTTTACTCTCAGAACTGGCTCTTGCACAAAAAAGTAAACGAACGGAAAAATTGCAAAAACTTGCAGGTTAATTCAAACATATGAGCGCTAAAAAGCTTAGTGTTGTAAAATATGTGTTATTTAGACTACCCAGTATATATTGTTTTTGGTACTTGATGCATTGCATTTTAATAATCATAAATTTGTAGCAATTGTATTTATTAAATAAACTTTTGTGGAAGCTTTTAGACTTGTTTAGTTTGTACATGACTTTTAATTTTGTTTCTAGTTAAATAACATACGAAAATACATGAATACTTGATTTTTGATATTCGGTACCCTGAATAATATGCAGTAAGAAGTATTCATATATTCATTAGCTTTACATCTCTAATATATTAATGTAAATAAAAACAATTAACACAGATATTAGAAAACTGATAAATTGTTACTATAATAATTGTAACTGACTACTTTAATTTGTTTCAGGTTGAAAATAATTATTTTCAGTTTTTGCCGCATTTTTAATTCAGCTTTTAATCTTTTAAATGTTTTTATTACTAAATGTATGCTTATTTTTGTTTGTTTACTTAATTTAATCATATGTTTTTGTTTTCTACTGGATTTTACTGGCAAAAATTTGTCCAGTAAAAATTTGCAGGTTTTTTGCTGACAACTGTCACTTTACTCTCTTAGTAGATGCTCTCTTTTGCAAATTTATGTGTACGCGAACGCATTTCAGTATAATCCAGTAAAAATTTGTACAAATTTGTGCAAATTTTGGTGTAAACGAATGGACCTAATGATATTGACAGATTTTTAAAACCTAGAAATATAAGTGGCAGCGCATAGAATTGATCGCCATCACAATTTTTTTTTTTTTTAAGGGACTCAATCACTGTTGCCAGGTTTGACGATTTATCGTCATTTTGGCGATTTTTAGTACTTAAATTACTAAATGACGATTTGACGATTTTTGCTTCCAAAATGACGATTTTTTGACAAACGTTTAATATGTCAGCAAAACATGTTTATTTGCTATTATTAAAAAATCACCGGATCTATTTTTGGATTTTTATTATTTCGTTAAAATTAAAAACTATTTTTTATTGAAAGTTTAGCAAAAAGTTATTTTATGGATTCATGTTAGGTTTATTTTAATTTATTTTCTGCACTTAATGACGGTAAAGACCACTGCAAATGTAGCTAAAAACAAATGAAATTTCACTTGAAAAAAGAACGACTTACATTTTAGTAAATTCAACTAACATAGTCATTTGTTTTTTACTGTTCAAAAAATTAACTACCATTGTATTATTAATGAGTGGTTCAGTCAGTGCAGTAAAAAATAAACAAACATTAATTTATTTTATTTTTTTAAATAAAAAGAACTACTGTATAAAATGAATGTAAAATCATAATACTGTAATTCAATGTGGTTTGTTTTTTAATTGAACTACAATTGTAGTCAAAAATTAAATTTCTTCTACAAATGTCTGTTTTTCACTTAAAAATAAAGATACTATATTACAACTGAAACAACGACAAATATTTACAGCAGAAGTTCCCTGAGTACTTACTTTTTTCATGGTTGGCAAACACTACCTTTTCATTACAATGGCAGTTGCCTGCCACGGCCACACCAAAGCCGTTATAAACGTTTTAAAGCTACGATTCCAATAGTGGCATGTATCTTTACAGGGTTTATTTCAAAATTCTACCCATTTAAATTTTGTTACATCAACCAAATAACGTTATAAATCGTCGTTTCGGTATATTAGCGTTATTTTGACTTTAACTAGTTCAAGATATTTCAAAATCAAACAGGTTAAATAGAAAACTAAAACCGTTTACATAAGAACAAACATGTCTTTAATAGAATCGCTTTTTTTAAATTTCCATTCCGCTATTAGTGTTACTGTGATAGCCAATCGTTATGATGAAAAGTTACTGAATGCCAACCCTGCTTTTTTTAATATTTATTTATTTATTTATTTCAAAAATATTTTACAAAGTAAATTTATAAAATATAACAAAAAAGGCGCCGGGTAACCAGACCATATGCGCTCAAAAAATTAATATTAAATTTTAAATTTAGTATTTCGAAAGAAAAAAAAAAAATAAAAGTTTTAAATCTAAATAATTAAAGATAATTGGCCTTATACGTTTTGAATATTATGCTTCTGTAGACTTCTTCGTATGGTAGATAGATTGTCGTCAGCTCTACAGTCCAGTATCTTCTCAAGCGGTTCATCAATTTTGGAATTCGGACATTCGACGAGTATATGAGGAATAGTGAGGACAACATCGCAAAAAGAACATTTTAGTGGGTCCGTTTTTTCATAATAATGTTTAGTATTGAAAACCGCTTTACCAACTCTTAATCGTGCCAACATAATACATTGGCTTCTAGTAAAATTTTTGTTGTAATTTGGCCTGATGGAAGGAGGGATTTGTTGCCTTTGTATATTTTTAAAAGGGTTTGATAAAGCTTTTGAAAAACATGGTGTTTCGGTGATTTCGTTTTAAATGAAGTGCGCCCTTAGCAGCGCTGTCGGCACTTTCATTACCTTTAATCCCAATATGAGAAGGAATCCAAAGTATAAACGTTTGATTATTTGTAGACTGGTATAAAAGGTCATCATACAAGCCATTGTGATTTTTTATTAGAGCCCTGGTGACACTAAGGCTATCTGTGCAAATTAATGTTGTGCCTCTATGTTGCGCTGAGTAACCAATAGCACTATTAATTGCTGCAATCTCAGCAGTAAAAATACCAGTGTAATCAGGCAAACGAGTTTCGTTAACAACTTCAAACTGGGATGTTGATATTTGATTGACAATAGAGAAAGACGTTAAACCGTTATGAAATGAACCATCTGTATAAAGAGTCAAGGTCGGTGAATAAGATGAAATTTTCTCCTCCAGCATTTTTTTAAAACAGATTGGATTTGTAGTGTTCTTGTTAAATACGCTTAAACTGTCATCGACCCTAACAATAGCGCCCGCGCTATTGTTGGTGATTGGTTTCCTTGGTATTGATAAATTATTTTCCCTCAAAAGAAAAATTACGTTTCCAATTGAAGACGATATTCGATTTGAAGGATTGTTAAGATGTCTCCAAAATGTTTCATGAAGTCCGTCCGATGTTATTGTAATGGACCTAGATGCCAGGCCGACACAGCTCTTCTCAAATAGACTTTGAAAATCTGTAAAATTTGCCTCAAGACGAAGTAACTGAATTGGTGTTGGACGAAGCAATCCGGAAGCTGTTCTAAAACAGTTGTTTAAGGAAGTGTTGAGTTTAGCCATGTTTCTCTTAGAGGTCCAACCGTAAATTGTGATGCCATGCATCAGCACACCAATAGTTAAAGAACGACAAATGTTAAGTGCAGTTTCAATATGAGGCCCTTTATTTCGCGAACAAATTAGCCGTAGTAGGTTGTTTATTTTGCTTAGTTTAGTTGTCAAATGTTTCACGTGAGCGTTCCAAAGAAGATTTCTTGTGAAATGGATACCTAATATTCTCACTTGTTCAGCAATCTGTAGTTCGATGTTTCTGATACTTATTGTGTTAGGGTTGCATTCTGTTTTTCTGCAAACGTGAAGTATTTCAATTTTTTCAGCTGGAACAATTGCCCCTCTGCTTTTTGCCCAGTTGTGAACTTTAAGGTCTAAATTGTCTAAGTTTGCATGAACAACTTCCGCCTTCCCGGAAGCAATAGCAAAAATATTATCTGCATAAATACCAACATAATCAATTCCTGGTAGGTTTTGTATGGCCTTGGCTAGGGAGTTTGCATAAATAGTGTAAAGAACTACAGAAAACGGGGATCCCTGAGGGACTCCATTATCCAAAGGGTATGTAGAAGAGAAGTATCCGTCAACTTTAACGGTCACCTTTCGGTTATCCAGGAACGACTTAATAAGCCTTAAAATTTCCTTGGGAATGCCCCACTCATTTAGCTCAAGTATGATGTACGTTGAAATTACTCTATCAAATGCTTTTTCTATGTCCTCTGAGAGAACAAGGCTGTGTTTTCGATTTTTTAAATTTCCCCTTAATATCACTTCCAACTGATGACAAATGCTATGTACTCCATGCCTTGGTATAAAAGCGTGTTGCAATTTGGAAATGTTTTCCCTTGTATGCTTCCAGAATCGTTTAGCTAAAATCTTCTCAAAATCTTAGAGAGCACTGGTAATAGCGATATAGGCCGGTACCCATCCAATTGATTAGGGTTTTTGCCGGGTTTGGGAATTGGTGATAAAATAGCCGTTTTCCAATCCTGTGGGAATACTCCATTTGCTAAAATATTATTATATAAGTCGCAGAGGCGAATCTTTAAACTATTTGGAGCATGTTTGACCATTGAATATGTAATTTTATCACGGGCAGGTGTTGAACCTTTTAATGTTCTTAAAGTGTCGTTAAGTTCAGTGATATTAATTTTACTATACAATAATGCATATTGCCGACTAGATTGAGGTAAAATATCAATATCAAGGTTTTTCTTACTTTCCACAATTTCAGGATCAAAAGCCCCCGTCTGAAACTAAGTGAACACCAAAAATTTGCAAAACGGTCGGCAATTTCCTTAGGATGAAAAATGTTGTGGTTGTTGATACAAATGGTAGGAAAGTTGTTAATTCTGTCAGCTCTTAGGTATTTACTTTATTCCACAAAAAACGAACGTCCATTTTAGGATTCAATGAGTTAAGAAAATTTTCCCAAGTAAGTCTCTTTGCGGTTTTACTCTCCCTTTTAACTTTTGCACATGCTCTTCTATATTCTATGCCGTTAGACTGTGTACGACGTCTTTTAAATAATTTCCAGGCTTGATTTCTTAATTGTAACAATTTTGCAATTTCGGAGTTGAACCACACTGGATTGTTCTTAGTTGTTGGCTTACGACTAACTGGAATGGTTTCATTTGCTGTCTTTCTCAGTATACGTTTTAATTGAGCAGCTTCTTTGTTAATATTTATAGATTTTTTCAAAATTTTGGGCAACCTCGAATGCCTTTTTTTCAAAACGAGTCCAATCAGCCTTCTTATCCAGAAATCTGGAAGAAAATTGTTTCTTTACTACCTCTATATTGTTTGTAATTTTAATGGGAAAGTGATCTCCAACTTCTGGCATGGGCAAGCAAGTCCAAACTAATTCCGGAGCAAAGTCTGCACTGGACATGGATACATCTACTGAGGTAAGAGTATGTCTTGTACTGAGTAAAGTTGGCGAGCCATCATTCAAGATAACGAAACCCTTATCGTCTGCAAAAGTCTCCCAGATGTTCCCACTAGAAGAATTAAGAGCAGAACCCCATAAAACATTTTGTGAATTTAAATCGCCCAGTAAAAGATGATGTGTATTATGAGCCAGAGATATGCTGTTAACAATAGAGGTTGTCAAATTTGAATCATGCTCTTTGTATATATTTGTTATTTGTAGATCTGTGCCACAGCGGATGATAATAGACTGAAACAATAAATCTGCAGAAGATGTTGCATGTTGTGTGACGTTAATATTACTCTTAATGAGTAGGGCAATTCCCGATTTTGCATAGTCGTAATCTTTATTATGGTGGTAAATTTTATATCCAGGCATGTGTAACATGTGTAGATTTTTGTCGATTATATGTGTTTCCTGTAAAGCTATAATATTAGGTTTATGTCTGGCAACTAGAAGTTCAAGAGCATATTTATTTTTTATAAATCCTTGTATATTCCATTGAAGAAGAGTGATGTTTAGGCCAATATCCATAATAAAAATAAATTATTTTTTGCCTCTTTTAGGCATGGTGTTCTTTAAAGTATTTGGTGTAATTAATGTATTTAACTGGGGAAAGTTATTATACATTTGTGTAATAGGTGTTGTTTTATTTTCAGAGTTATTCAAATTTATTCTTGGTGGACTATTTAAGTCCAAACCTTGATTTATATCATTGATAATCATTTCCTCAGAAATGTTTTGATCAATAAACATATGTTTTTGTTGTGTTATCGTTATCGTTATCTATATTCTCAATGAAAATGTCATCACTAACAGAAGTGTCATTTTCCAAACTAATTGCATCTGTATAAAAGTTATTTGAAGAGTTTGGTAAAAATGATGAGTTGTTGGGTGATTCTATTTGGGTTGCTGTATTTTCATAAGCATCGATAGTTTGTTGTTGTAAAATTAAAGTAGTATTTGAGGTTTTTTTAGTTGTGCTTGTGTTGGTTGATTTTTTTAGGAGATGAATTTACTTTGTTGTTGTTTAGTTTTGAGGGTGAATTGTTTGATGAGCGAGACTTCTGTGGTATTTTTTCAACAGTCGAATTTAAATTTGTTGATGTTATATTTTGTTCGTTTTCCTGATTTGTTTTGGTTTGCATATTTTTATTGTTTGGTGATCCATTATTTAAGATCTGTGCGTATGTTGGTGTTTTATCACCTTTTCTTAAAATTGGTTTAAGGGTATTAGTAGCAGGGTTGTCATTATAAATTTCCCAGGCTTCTCTGGTAGTGCATTTTTGATTATTCTAATATAGTTGACTGATTTGTGTTTCCAAAAAGTTGGACAATTTGGATCATTTGAGGTGTGTGCATCATTTTGACAATTTAAACAGTACTTGCGGGAACATATTTGGTGAGGTGTTGGAAAGCCGCAATCTTTGCAATGTTCAACACTTCTGCAACGGTTCTTTGTATGGCCGAGTCTCTGACAATTAACACATCTCATGGGATTTGGGATATATTCGTCAACAACTACTCTTTCCCAACCAAGTTTTAAAGTTTTCAGGGCGATAAAATAGATCAAAAGTGATAATTGCAGCCCCTGTTGCGATTATGTTGTCTCCATCTTTTTTTGTGATTTTGCGTACTTCTATTACCTTTTGATCTTTAAGAGATTCAAGTATCTCTTCCTCTGCTATATTTATGATTTTTCTTGAGAAAATTCGTCCTTGTGTAGTGTTCAATGTTTTATGAAGTGTAACTTTTACAGGGATGCTATCAATATATGCTGCCTTTAAAAACTTTTTCCGCCGTTTTACTGTCAGGCACTTTAATTAAAAGATCACCACTCTTCATTTCATTGACCTCCAAACGGTCACGTGATATAAAGTTCAGTCCTCTTTCAACCTGAAAAACGTTGTAGGAGGCTAGAGGTAATATTTCTGCATTTTCTTTTAGTGATCTGGCTGACGCAACTAAGAAGCGTGGTCGACATTCATCATTAGCAGTTTTTCCTGGCAAAGGTACGAAGTCTTCTGAGCGTAATCTTTTGTTTTTGTTGGGTTTGCCTTTTCCGGCCTCAGGAGCAAGCTCCTTAAACCTGTTGTGGTTCGGGGGGTGAACCCCGTTCATATTGTTACACAGAAAAACACTCTTTTACAAAACAGTTGTATACCAAATTAAAGAAAATAATCTATTAAAAATTGTCCAAACAACAAAAAAATAAATTATGTAAATACACACGCGATAACTATAAAATTATCGATAACACGTTAAATATCCGTCAAGAGAAAAAACGTTGTTTACTCGGCAAATGCCTGACACAGACTGAGGTTTTTAATATTTATATTTTTATAAAGTTTAATTAGTGTAAGATTGAGATAAAAATAAAATATATTTTAAATTAAAAAAAAACATCCAACCCAGCAAACAATCCGGTCCGTTTATGTGCCGTTTTCGGTACAGCATAGGATCAGTATACGGACCAGAAAACGGATTAAAAGGAACATCGAATACGGATTCGAATCCGTTTACGGACCGTTATGTCATAACATGCAATGCAATTTGAAACTTTAATTCGTTAATGGAAGTCCAAATTTAATAGTTAAAGAAAATAACATTGTTAAAGAATTTCTAAACTATGTAAAAGAATTTAAGATTTAAAATTGTGCTACTGAAGTGGTGTTTATAGAATTATGTAGAAGGAATTTTTATTGGAAAATTTGACGATTTTATGCTCAACATACCTGGCAACACTGGACTGAATGCTAACAAATTTACTCTTTTATCTAAACAGGTTTTACTCCGGCACGTCAACACTGTTGATTGACGAAATTCGTCAAAATTAACAATATTTGTACGATTTGCCAATGCTTTAACACAAAAACCTAACAAATTTTATGAAATAAATATTTTATGGACCAAATCAAATTTAGTAAGTATTAAGCATCATGTTAAAAAACTGCACATGGTTGAAATTAGGTCCATTCGTTTACACCAAAATTTGCACAAATTTGTACTGGATTTTACTGAAATGCGTTCGCGTACACATAAATTTGCAAAAGAGAGCATCTACTAAGAGAGTAAAGTGACAGTTGTCAGCAAAAAACCTGCAAATTTTTACTGGAGAAATTGTTGCCAGTAAAATCCAGTAGAAAACAAAAACATATGATTAAATTAAGTAAACAAACAAAAATAAGCATACATTTAGTAACAAAAACATTTAAAAGATTAAAAGCTGAATTAAAAGGGCGGCAAAAACTAAAAATAATTATTTTCAACCTGAAACAAATTAAAGTAGTCAGTTACAATTATTATAGTAACAATTTATCAGTTTTCTAATATCTCTGTTAATTGTTTTTATTTACATTAATATATTAGAGATGTAAAGCTAATGAATATATGAATACTTCTTACTGCATATTATTCAGGGTACCGAATATCAAAAATCAAGTATTCATGTATTTTCGTATGTTATTTAACTAGAAACAAAATTAAAAGTCATGTCCAAACTAAACAAGTCTAAAAGCTTCCACAAAAGTTTATTTAATAAATACAATTGCTACGAATTTATAATTATTAAAATGCAATGCATCAAGTACCAAAAACAATATATACTGGGTAGTCTAAATAACACATATTTTACAACACTAAGCTTTTTAGCGCTCATATGTTTGAATTAACCTGCAAGTTTTTGCAATTTTTCCGTTCGTTTACTTTTTTGTGCAAGAGCCAGTTTTGAGAGTAAAATTTTAATTTTGCCCAAAATTTACTCATCTACTGGATTTTACTGGAAAGTAAACGAATGGACCTATTAACTTGTAGAAAATACATTTTCTATTCAACTGATTTCGTTACATTCAAATATAATCTTCAAAACAAATGATCATATTTAAATATCGCGTCAACAGCGATTTTAAGTCATAAATTACATTTTTTGAAACACCACAAAATTTTAAGAAGATTTTTTGGTAAGCAAAATAAGGGTGTAAATTTCCATGAAAACGCCAAAATACATTAAACAATGGTATACTGTGCAAATTTTGTTTAAATTCAATAAAAAAAATTAATTTTGAGAATTTTTTTAAATATTTATTGTATTGTACTGACAATCGCCCATGTCCTGTCTTTCCTTACTTTTTGAATATGAATGACTTTGAAAAAACTCATGAAATTGAAATTCGGTGCTTTCTAATCCCCATAAATATATAAAATTATATGTAGAAAAATTATCGAAAACTTATGTTTTTTGTCAAAATGCTAAATTTTAACTTTTAAAGCAGTCTTATAAGTTTTAAAATATTCTGTAAGGAAAGTAAATCGAAAATAAAAATGTGTATGTGAAAGTCAAAGTCAAAGCACCAAAAAGCCGTATTGATTTCACTTTCATGGGAATGTGAAACATAGGACAGAGGTGAATGTGTCGGATTTTTAAATACTTAAAAATCCGACACATTCCCAGTTCATGTACTACCAGGCGCTTCGTATTTTCGTTCATGGGTAGATTTGCGCCAATCAGACATATGCCTAGATTTACTTGGATGCGTCTTTGAAATACTTTTTATTTGATACCCAATTTGCCTATAGTTTAACAACTGATATAAGAAATGTATTAAAAACAATGTCAAATTGGGTAAATTTTTAACACCAAAAAAGATACGTGTGATATTCACCACTGTGGTATCCTTTAGTTTTTTTTTTTATATAGCCCAAAAACCAGATGTAGGGCCACATTAGAGAGCATTCCATTACTAATTAGAAACATAATTGTATGTTGGATTTCATAAAAGTTTTTGTTATATTTTTGTAATGTTTTTCTAAAGTTTTTCTCTTTACAAATATAGTAATATTAGAAAAAAAAATAATACATTAACTTAATGTATATTAATAATAAAAATAAAAAAAAAAGACTCAAAAACTTAAAGCTACAGGAAGTTTTATATTAAATTAAAAACTGTGTTTTAATAGCTAACAAAAAATGTAAAACGTTAATTTAAAAAGTAAAATTATTAATCTGAATCAACTGTTTCTTCTTTAGCTTGTTTAGATTTTTTGGATTTTTCTTAGCAGGAGTTTCCGTTGTTGAGGTTTCTGGAGCTTCTTGATCCTTATTTTTATTCTTTTTCTTCTTCTTTTTCTTTTCAGATTTAACTTCGGAAGAAGAAGCGGCTTCCTCTGCAACATTATCATCATCATCTGCAACTTCAACTTTTGGAGTTTTAGCTGCAGGTGTTGAAACATCATCTGCAGCAGATTCTGAATGTTTACGTTTTTTTACCGATAACGTACTATCAGCTTCAGGTTGATAAGTAAATACCTCACTATAATTTAAAATTAAAAATGCGATTAATAATTTGCAAGAAGTTAGAACAAAGTTTCAACATTTCCATATTGAAAATTACACAATAAGCTGCATTTATATTACGCTCGATATCCAGTTTAAACTAGATTTCGAAATCGAGTTCGTGTATCATTTTATACACAACCATTCGATCGAAATCAAGTTAAATTGGATTTCAAGAGTAATGTAAATGTAGCTATAGTGTATTTTATTTGTTTATATACCAACCTTTTAGCTTGATATTTTTCAAATTTAGCTTTAGCTTTGCCAGTGCCAGATAATTTACGCAAGTTCCCTTCTTCGAGTAATCTGAGTCTGGCTTCCAATTTTACTTTGTGTGCAGCACCCATTTCAAAACTGGCCTCTTCACCAAAAGCATCGACACGTGTAGCCAATGATGCCTTTGCCGCCAAAGAACGAGACATTTTTCCTTTGTTCTTTAAACTGGCCTGTCCAACGAGTTGGGCATGGAAAATCAAACCATATTTAGGAGTATCCTTTTTAGTTTTTAATGCACGGAAAAGTGCCTTTTCCGCACCAAGAATTTGTACGGTCGATGAAGGATGCTTTGCAAGGTTAATCAATGAACCAGCATGGGCTATTAAACGTGCTCCCACTGTTTCACCCACCAACACTGTTAGATTTGGTGCCATGGCCATCATGCGCGTCTTAAGATAATCATATAAATGTGTACGGTAATCATTAATCGAGATGATTTCATCGCATAAACATTGTATATTCATAATATCCTCTTCGGAAATCTCTGTGCCCATAGAAATTTCGGCAGCTTCCTTAACTTTCTCCTCAACTTCTTCTGGTAAAATATCGGATAAATCAGCAGCAGCCATATTATCTCTGGTACCGACTAATTTAATTGTTTTAATGAAAGCAATATTATCGGTAATGATTTTTCCCAATTCAGGAAAATGCCAACCATACCATTCGCGTGCTCTCATCATATAGTTGTTCAATTCTTTATCCAAATCGTCCAATAGACATTGCGCCTGCACAATCATAGTATCAATTTTATCGGGTGAAAATTTCAATTTATATCTTGACAACGAATGTGCCAAACCCAAAGCCATAGCAGTCATTTCTTTTTTGGGTAGTCCACCCAATAGGCTATCAGCTTGTTGTCTTATGCATCTCATCAATTCCTGAACACCAGTATTGTAAACACATTGTACCGAAAACTTCTCTTTAATAGCATTGCCTAATTTGGCATCGGCCACCAACAATGATTCCTGTACTTCATCACCCAATAACTTTTTCAAAGTCTTCTTCAATGGTTTTGAGACTTTGCCCTCGACGGCAGCGGTGGCTGCAGCTAACGCTTCGGTGGTATCATTAAATTTCTCAAAATGTTTTAATTTTAACAATTTATTAGCTTTGTCTGGTGTTTCAAATTCCAAATAGAGGTTATCTACATCTTGCATCTTCTTTTCATCCATCAATTTGAAGATGGCGTAACCCGCCGGTGTTTCGTATAACACAAACATGATGTATTTTTATGTTTTGTTGCACTTTTTTTTTACTTTTTATATATCAAATACACTTTAATAAAAACACATTAAAATAAAATTCACTAATTCTATTTCTTTGCCACGCGCTATCGTTGAAAATCCAAAATGAAGGCAGAAAATAGAAAAACACGTGTGGGGCGAAAAAAAGTCTAAAGCGAACTCTGTATGTGATATATATAATTAAAATGTTTGAATGATTGTCAAGTATAAGCATTTTTGACATCAAGCATATAGAAGTTGCCAGATTTATAATTTGTTTACAGCCAAACAGCGGTATTAATAAAAATTTTACAACAGCATTTCATACCATTGTTATATGACATTTAAACCTAGACGCAAAACAAGCATTTTGCCAAAACAAGTTTAAAGCAGAGTTCGAAAATTTATGTACCACTACATAACGTTCCTATCAAAAAACCAATACAACGATCTCTATTGTTTCGTTCCCCTGTAGTAAATAAAATAATTGGTTGACAATAAACACTAATTATAAATTAACTATTTTGCAAATGACTACAAATTGGTTTAAATCTCGTGCAGATATCAACCAAACAGATTGCATACAAACACACGTAAGAAATACATAAAAGCAAAATAAGAAGATGTAAAGAAAATAAGAAAAAAAAACGAAGCATGTCATGATGTCAAATGTCACATGTCAATCAAAGCAATCGTGGTGTTTGAGGTGAACAGTGCTCAAAATAAAGTTTGTAATAAAAAGTTTGTAAAATAAATAAGTAAGTTTGCAATAAAATAATAATAAGTGATATTGTTATAATATAAAATAGTGGATTTAAAATCGAAATAAAAAAATGTACAGTAAAAGGCATTTAATGCGAAAAGTAAAAGCGGAAAAAGAAAAATATGTAAATAAATTAAGAAAAGAGAATTGTGAAAAAAGTGCTCCTGCAATAATGGAAGTGGTAGAAGTTGCAAGTGAAAACTATTTTTGTGAAGATGATGTGGAGAATAATTATTTAAGTTGTAATGCAGAAAAGCAATCCTTACGTGATAAATTAGGAGAGTGGTATCATAGAAATAAGCCATCGCGTAAAAGTTTTGATGAACTCTTGGCAATTTTAAAAGGAGAAGGCATAGATGTACCATTAAGTGCTAATGCATTTTGCAAGAAAGGTGATTCTTTAATCGTATCACAAATCTCCCCTGGGGTATATACCCATTTTGGAATTTTAAAACAATTAGAGAAGGTTTCGGATTTAGTTAAAGATTTTGACGAAATTTTGGTTGACATTAATATTGACGGCCTTCCATTGTTCAAAAGTTCAAAAGCCCAATTGTGGCCAATTTTGATGAAGATCGTCAATATTACAAGCTTGGCTGTTTTTTCCAGTAGGAGTTTTTTTTGGGCGTAGCAAACCTAACAATATTGAAGAATTTCTCCATGAGTTTACTCAGGAACTAGACCTTTTGATGCGAAATGGAATAAAACTTGGAGAAAAAATTATTATATTCAAAATTAGGGCAATAATTTGTGATACGCCGGCAAGAGCTTTCGCGTGTGGCATCGTAAGCCACACCTGCCGCCATGGATGCACAAAATGCAATCAAATTGCAGAAAAAGTTGGTGGCGTTTTAACTTATTCAACAAAATCAGGGGTGCTTATTTCTGACATTGATTTTGCATGCAGAAAATATTTAGGACACCATCAAAAAAAATTTTATGAAGAAAAAAGTCCATTTGAAAAACTTAATTTAGGAATGGTAAGTCAGGTGCCGCTCGATCCTATGCACCTCGTTGACCTGGGAGTGATGAGAAAATTTCTTATTCGGGTTATAACAAATAAATGTATTTTTAAAATAACTGATGGCATTAAAAATGACATTTCTGATCATTTAAATGATCTTAAAAAAAATATTCCCAAAGAATTTTCTCGCACTCCCAGAGGATTAGATGTAATATTTCATTGGAAGGCATCTGAGTTCAGGCAGTTCTTACTAAATACGGGAATTGTTGTTCTTAAAGATCGAGTGCATGAAGATTTGTACTACGAATTTTTGCTTCTTCACTGTGCTTGCAGATTTCTATCATGCCCTAGAACATACCAAAGAAATTCACAGAACGCCCAAGTTTTGCTTGAACTTTTTGTTGAAAATTTTCCTAATATTTTCGGGCAGAATAGCGTGACTTACAATATACATGGTTTGTTGCATCTGAGTGAATGTGTTCAAAAATTTGGTCCACTTACAAACTTCTCAGGATATCCGTTTGAAAACTATCTTCAAACTTTAAAGAAATATGTCAAAAAACCATCAAAAATTTTGCAACAAATATCTAATAATTTGAAATATGAAAATATGATTATTAAAGAAAAAGAAGTAATATTCAATCGAAAACGTGATGAAATAGTTAGTCTCACAACGAAACAATACTTCTTTTCCAAAAAGGCTCCTAATAATTTATGTGCCATTCACCCATTTACTCCTATTTTAATAACAGGTTTTATTGAGACTGGGGTAGGATTTATTGTAGGAAAAAAATTTAAAGCAATCGAAAGCTATTTCAATGAGCCATTTGATTCCTTTTCAATTTTGGGAACGTGTGTTGTTGATCCGAGCTGCCTAGGCGATGAAGAAATATATGAAGAAAATAAAATTGAATGCAAGCTCGTTGGTTTACCTAGAGAGGAAAAATTAGTTTTGCTTCCATTATTGCACGGGTGCTATTAGAATTAAAAGAAATAAAAACATTTTATATGCTAACAATATTTAACTATATAAATAAATATAAAATACTAAAAATATATATCTAATAGAAATAAATAAATAACAAAAACAAATTAAGGTGGTTCACGATAGGCTGGTTATCAGGTTATGTGATTAAATGTTTGTATCAACAACAACAAAATACATTTAAAAAAAAATATTTTAAATGTATTTTGTTGTTGTTGATATAAACATTTAATCACATAACCTGATAACCAGCCTATCGTGAACAACCTCATTCATATATGTATATAATATAAATATATAAATAATTAAAATATCAAAAATTAAAAGAGAAAACGTAAAAATTAAAGCAATACAAATATATTTATTTACTAGCAATTATGAAGCGCATTTATCTGGGCACTACTACTAGTAAGTATCTTGTACAATCATAAAATTATGCCTAATTAATTATATCGCATTTTAACAGAAAACGGAGAAGAAAATGACGATAAGGCGCCTTGCCAATGTTCTGTTCGAGTTTTAAAGCATTTTGATGAGAAAATTTCTGAAATGAATGCGAAATTTACCAGTAATATAAAAATATTTATTGTCTATAAAAATATCACGTTTTTCATATAAACTTTTATATTTCAAGGCGAAATTAAGCAACTCAAAGAGACAATTCAAACGCAAAATGAAGCAATAATGGCAGCATTGTCTACCCAAAAAGTAGTGACCGAAAGCCTTGTTCGCCAGGAAAAAAACAATGTGGCAATTAAGAATGTTTTTCCAATAAACACCCTCGAGGAGTTGAAAGCGCTCAATGATGTTATAATTGATGAAAATCAGCAAATTTATGTGAGTTCTTATTTTTCTCTACTTTTATAATTTTTTTTCCAAATTTTCGTGCTATTTTTACAGACCAATGCCATGAAATTATCGCTTAAAGGGAAATTGTCAAAAACGTTAACGACAATTTTATCTCTGGAATTGATTCTCGGTTTAAATATTGATGGCACTCATGGCAAAAAAGCGCTTGAAGGATTTTGAAAAAGTTTTTGATACATTGATGGATGCGGTTAGGCCTCTCTGTGATGACCCCGATAAAGAGTTACGCAACGCTTTTGCTGTTATAAAAAAACGGCATTTTCATAACGTTTGTGTGGAAAAAAAATCAAAATAATTTCAATAATTAATATATTATTTTATAACTTTATGTACATACATTTTTCATTTTACTTTTATTTATTACAATTTTTATTTTAAGTCTTGAAATGTAACTGAATTGTCATTTAATGTCAGCAACCAACCACGTTGTAAAAAGATGCCTTATTTTTTTTTATTACAATAATTATTTTTTTTATATAAATTAATATGTATATACAAAAAAAAAATTGATTAAAATTAAACTATTTAAAAATGTATTTAAAAAAAGTGGTTTTTAATTAATTTAGTTTAAAATGTTTAAAAATTAATTTTAAAAAAAGTATTTTTTAATTAATTTAGTATAAAACCGATTATTAATAACAAATTTTTTAATTAACTACAAATTGGTTGAAAAATAAGTAGTTAGTAGTCAACTTAAAAGTCGTGCAGAGATGACCAATTGACTACTGCCTATGACATGCCCATGTTAAAATAATGAGTCGGTGACAAGCAAAATAGTCACTTAATTCACTAGATGTGCTTATTAAAAAACCAGTTTGAAATTACTTTAAAATGTGTTTGACTTCCTACAGGGTCGTTTTTATAAACACAACACAAGTGCTTAAATTGTCGTTTCTAATATAACAAACGTCAAACATTATTATTTCGTAGTGGTTATTTGTTTGTGTTCATTCAACTTAAACATTAAAACGCGTTTTTTACGTTGTGGTTGGCAAAATAAAGAAATGATTTTTCTGCATGTTATCAATGTTTTTTTGCATTAGTTTTATGTAATTTCACTGGAACTCCTCCGTTGAAACTTTTTATTACATAAAATTCAATGAAAATTTGTTTTCACTTGTAATATGACATAAACACTAAGAACAAATAGTTTTGTTCCATTCTATAAACACAACAAAATCAAACTGTTTGAAATATTGGACAAACAGAACAAAATCGTTTAGTTTGGTCTCTCGTCGAAAACTAGTTTGTGAGTGTTTGTGTTCTGTTTACAAATCAAAATGAAAATAAAGAAATGTTGTGTTTATGTTTACTGTGCACAACAAAATGATTGTGTTGAGTTTCAGTAAAAAGCAAAACAGAACGATAGAAAACCGTTTGCTTGCGTTTAATTTCGAACTCTGGTTTAAAGGAATAATGAACTATTGGAATAGAGTAAAGATCATAAATACGTGTTGGCAAAACACGTGTTTTGCAATCTAGTGTGAGCGTGGCTTTAAGCTAAATTCTATAAAATTGTATTAATAAATGAATATTATCTAAAAATCAAGTGAGAGTGCAGCCCATTTTTATGACTGCAAAACACGCAAAATTATGGTGTTTAAATTCTTAACACCTTATATAGCATTCACACTAGATTGCTACACGTGTTTAGCCAAACAGAGTGGACAAGAAAAAAGAAGTGTTGGAATACAATAAAGAGCTTAAATACACTCAGAAAAAAACTGGGCAAATATTATCAAAGTGCTTAGTAATTATACAACTACATAAGTTAGTTTTACAAAATTCTTGTAAAATATATGAATTTGTTTAGAAATTTTTTACTAGGCTTGTATATATTTTACAAAAACTTGTAAATATTTTACTAGAATTTTGTAAATCTAACTTGAAACTTATGTAGTAAAACTAACTTAAAACTTACTAAGCACTTCGATAATATTCCATCAGTTTTTTCTGCGTGTTTTTTACAATCTTGTGTGAATACGGCTTTATATGACATTCAGACTACATTACAGAACATGCGTTTTTCCAAAACGAGTTAGAAGAATAAGGAGCTGTTGGAATAGAATAAAGAGCTTAAATGCGAGTTTTGGCAAAACACGTGTTTTGCTGTCTAGTGTGACTATTTCTTTAAACTCGAAAATAATGTTATCAACAGCGCAAGTTTAAAATGGCACAAAAAGGTTAAAAATGGTGAAAATAGCGTGAAAAAATGTCATGCCAATTTTAAATATTTAAAAAAAAAAATCTGGTTGATTAATGGTTTTATATTTTTGTTAAAGATACCCAACCATAAACTAGCAATATTATTGCACAACTTCTTGTTTTTGTTCTTTATTCTATTACTACATGCGGTAATTGCTTAAAGAACAGTCGCTAAATTACGTGATAATATTGCTAGTGTATGTGTACCTTAAAAATTGCAAAATGGGGGTAACACATAAAATATTTTTCACATTACTTGTTTGCGAAAATCAAAATCTTTAGGATTTTATCCAACATGACACACACTGGTAATATTTGCACAATGGATACATTTACGATGCCGCCCGACTACTAAACAGACCCGACACAAATGGCAGATCGTCAGAATAATATTGGTTTCACCCACTGACCATTTTGGAAAAAGTTGAGTTAGAAACAGATTATATATATTGCAATCGTTTTTCTAATTCCGAAACCAGTTTCTCGATATCTTGTATCTTGTATTGCTAGGTAATAAGTTTTTTGGCTTTAATGGCTTTGTATTACAATATGGACTAATAAATAAATAAATATCTGAAATGTTGAGATTTGCATTATATCCGCAACTTTAACGTCTAATAAACATTGGCCTGATAGACCATGTCATGTAGATTTTATAAAAAATTGATTTTTAATAAAATTAGCACAAATTTGCAAAACCTTAATCACTTTTAATTTAATCAATACCAAAGTAAAAAAATTTCTATTTTTGTTTAAAATAAATTCCGCAATTAATGGGAAAAACATAATTGTATCATGTAGATTTTAAGAAAAATTAGTGTAAAGCTGCGTTTACATTACCTCGAAATCATCTTCTTAGTACATGTAAGTACTTTTAATACCTAAAGATTCAGACCGAAAAATATTTGACACTAGAACTAAACCATATTTTTCTAAAGGATGTAATTTACGCTGAATCCCCCACTATGTTACTACTTTGAGGTTATGCGGAAGGGATTCCGCGAAACCGTTAACCAATCATGGAGGGACAGAATGGATTGCGGGGTGTCTAGGGCGTTATGGCCCGCATTGGACGCAGGGGCAACCAAAGTTCTTTTGCGACTGGACAGGGAGGTTCTCAGGACCGAGGTTCCTGACCGGTCATTGTTCTGTCAGGGCTTTCACAAGCAGATGGGACAGGGACATACCGGATTTTTGCAGGTTGTGCGAGGACGTTGAGGAACTGGAGACAGTTGAGCATATAATGTGCCACTGTCCTAGGTTGCAGGGTCTCAGACAGAAATGGCTAGGAGATAGATTTCACGACGAACTTGGGTGTGTCGCTGGATGCAATCCAGTAGATTTGCTGAGATTTGTCAGGGAGATAGGACGGCTGTTTCTAGCAAGGGGACGATAGGAGCTGGTTCTGGGGAGTATATATCCTTTCTATCTTTCTTTATATCTATCTTGCTGTCTATTTCTATTCTTTCTTACTATTTTTTTCACTGAAGAGATTCACAATGGACCTTATTGGTCTCCGAGTGGAGATGTGCCCTTGGGCACATAACCCTTATTAACCTAACCTACTCAGCGTTACTTTAAAATTGCTGTTAAGTGGACTGACTACACACTTTAAATATTATTGATAAATAAATTTAATATGTGTACCATATATTGAAAGTTAATCAATAATATTTAAAAATTCAAAATGATTTGGATTTTTATTTTTCAAATTAGTGTTATTACAAAGTGTGTGGGCAATATTGAATTTTTTTTTCAAATCTGTTATTTGTGTTCCAAAAATAAAGAAATTAAATAAAAAAGTGCGCCAAATTTTGCAAATTTCTTAGAGAATGCAAAATACATATTGATCAATTTAATTTAGTATGTTGTTGTAAATTAATTATATTGAACTTTTGTGCAATCAATATTATTATTTTCAATTTATAACGAGCTTTCAACCTCTGTATATTTACAAAAATAAAGCAAATCAAATATATTAGCTAGGTTGATACTAGCATTTCGATCTGGCTAAAGATCTTATCAGAATCCGAAGTTTTAGAAAAGCTAGAGCCTCCATAATAGGCAGAACTTTAACAAAAAACCTATTAATCATCAATTTTGCTCCATTCTTGTCTTCTTAGTAATCAAGCACGTGGTTAGGTCTTTTCCTAACAAGCATCATGACGTTACTAAACTTTGAAGACCAAAAATGTTCTAAAGGGCCCGCCAAATAACTTCTTTTTTTTTTGAAAATGCTATAAAAAAAAACTACTGAATATTTTCTCAAATTTCTTTTTTTATTTGAAAGTACAATCCTTCCGATTAATAATGGAAAATAATTTCATTCAAATGGCTGCCTCGGCTGGCCATGCAGTAGCCTACACGATCGGTCCAATTTTTAAGCACATTATCGATTGTGTGCAGCTGTATTTCCTCCTCTTCAATTTTTGTGAACAAAAATTCGTTCAACATGGCCCGATAACGATCGCCATTGACTGTAACGGCCACTCCTTGCTCATTTTCGAAGAAAAATGGCCCAATTATGCCTCTGGACCAAAATTTACAGTTATATTATTTAATCATCTATCAAAAATCAACCAATTCGAATATTTTATTTTATTTTTTCTGATTGGTTGAATTTAAAAAAATGTATCATTAATATTGATCGTGTGTATCATCCCACTTAACAACATGAATTTCAATAGACGACATTTTTCTAAGTACATAAGTTATTTAAAAAAATCAAAAATCGAAAAAAGGTTAAAAGGTTCCTGGAGATGAAAAATTATAGCATTTTTATTAAAATCGAGGCTATAGCTCGAACGCCTGATGTCGGAGTGATTCTAAGACCAGATTTGGAATCAGTGTACCTTATACCTTAAGAAAAGTATGGTTCAATTCTAGTGTTAAATATTTTTCGGCCTGAATCTTTATGTACAAAAAGTACTTACATGTACTTTGAAGAGCTATCCACTGTACATCGTTTTTCTCTATACCGACTTTTTGACAGATATGTCAAACCAATAATAAGCTGACGATATGGCTGTTAACATACCCAAAAGCGTTTTGGTATTATTGAAAATTTTTATTTAAATTGTGTGTTAATTGTTGTTCGGACTCAAAATTCATTCAATAATTCCCATTGTTGAAACAAATTTAAATTTTAGAAATGATTTCTCTGACCAAATATAAGGAATTGAATGAATTCTTAGCTTTTTTGTTTAATTACCTAGGGAATTAATTTCTTTCTGCTAACTTATCTCACATTAACCAAAGTTTAGGGCTTAACCGTAGTTATGAATGTTTATACGAAAATATCTGTGATTAAAGTTAAACTCTGGTTATAATAGAAAAGTTGCTCGGCCTAAGGGTATTAACTCTTTCGTTTAATTCCCTGAAGGAACTGCAAGCAGAGCCACATAATATAAAAATAATAAGTAACCAACCAAGACGCATTTTGTTAATTACATACAATAAAACCGGATCTGTATTTTAATTTTTTATAATAATGATGAATCTAAATCTAGATGTTTTCAAAATAACAGTTGATATGGTTTTGTAACGAAAAAACTTCAAACATTTTAAAATTGGTTATTAGGCAAAATAAAAATAATATAACAATTGCTTAAATAACACATTTGATGCGAAGTTTTCTTGTCATGTACTTGCTACCAGGGTAATTTTTATTTTCGGACCATTACTAACTTAGCAAGGAATTACCAAAAAAGTTACCCAGAATTCTGGATTCAATCGCATAAATTACATTTTATTGTAGCACCTACTCACGATTTTGTTTTTAAAATGTATTTTTGAATTTATGATTGCATGCTTTCGTTTTAGATCCATTTTTGTTTCTAAAATTCTTAATTTTTTTCTGAATAAAGCAAATCAGTTCAACCATTATAAACCATGGATGGTAACCGATTCGATGCGGGAATCGGTATGGATAACGCTATTTTCTTTTATTTCTGTAACGGTATTGTAGGGGTAACGATATTTCCGTTTTATAGCGTTATTTTAAGGGTAACGTCATTTTAGTTATTCTAGTCAGTGACGGTATTTCAGCGAAAGCGGTATTTGAGTTATTTCGCTAGCGGTATTTTATTTATATCGGTAACGGTATTTCAATTATTTCGGTAACGGCATTTTAGGGATAACGATAGTTATACCTGAATTTAAATTTATTTTTTTTTTATTTAAGTTTTATTATCAATGTACATAGAAAATGTATTGATATTAATAAATAAAGAAAAATAATAAAAAAATAAATAAAATACTCAAGAAACGTTTTTACGGACTTTCCGACACGAATGGAATGGAATCATGAATCCTCGTTATCGGACCGTTAATAGAATATTCGAAAAAAAAGTTTTGAATACGTTTCCTTGCCGTTAAATGTGGACTACATCGACTTGCATCCGTTGTTTATTGTTTTGTCAACACAAAAATTTTATAAAAATTTGAAATTAATCGCTTTTATTATTTTTATTACGTACGGTTTATCACTGCCCAGTCAGAAACTGCCAGTGGTACAAAAAATCAACCACTGGCATACCAGTGGCTAACCGAAGAATTATAAAAAAATACTAGCATAACACTTTTTTGAGACGCTTTACCAGCCTTTTCATACAGCTTTTTGCCAATATTTGTTTTACAATAACTTCTGTGGTAAAAAAAAATGGTAAACAATTGGCTGACCCACTATGCCAATGTTTTCAAAATGCTATACAGTCAGAATTTGTCAACGATTTAAAAGTCTAACCACTGGCAGAGCATTTATTTTATAAAAATTATGAGGCTTTGTTTAAACAAGTTGTAGTCAGTAGGTTCCAGGTTTGATCCCGGTGTCAGGCACACATTTTTTTGTGATTTTGTTCGTAGTTTTTAATATTTAATTGATTTTTTGTTTCTAGAATAGCTCTTTTAAGACAAACTGATTTTTTTATTTTCCCAACGTTGGCAAGTTGTTTCTCCAGTAAAAAATTTTCGTGTTTTTAGAAGCAGCATAAAACAAATGCGCTGATGTAAGTGCTTACTATTACATAATACTGAGAAGCAGCAAAAGAAAACAATGATTTTCGTATAAAAATAAACAAAACAAAATGTTGAGCTGTTTTCCCTAACAAGGATGCAGGTTGTCAGCAGCACATCCTAATCACGTATAAGGATGCTGGTTGTAATGCAGAAAGTTTCATACGGTGGATTATAAACGATCTGTACCAAATTTTCAGAGTGATTTCCGCTTGTGTTTGGTGTTTTCGAGTATGTAATAAAAATAATTAGTCATTCAACTGTTTCTGAAGAGCTAGCACGTGGAGCGGTAAAAAAGATAAAATGATCATTTTATATGTCTAGAATTTTAACAACAACAAAATTAATATCTGTAGAATTTTATGTGAAATAAATTATATTCATATTCATAATATGTATTACTTTTAATCGTAATAATGTAGACATGAAATAAGAATTTACTGAAAGCCGTAAAATCACAGCTTTTTATAGGAGCTGAAATCCGCTCTTATTTTGCCCAAAAGTAATGCTTCCAAGTGTGAATTCGCATGGCATGATTCTTTTTGACTAATTTCCTTACAAATATGATTGCATGTAAGCAGCGTTTTTTACTGGGAGCAAACCACATGCTAGTGCTAGCATTCCCAAGTTACACGGAAAAATTATAACATACAGAATGTTTTTAAATATATACTCCAGGATAGAGCTAAAAGCACTACACTACTAAAAAACTATGTATATTTTTTATATAAACGATGTTAAAATCTGTGCTAGGGGTTAAGATTGTTTATTGGTTGTCTTTAATTTACACGCAATGCTACAAGCTAGGATTATCTTCCTTTGATGAATATATCAAGTTCCAAAATAGGTTTCAGCTTAAAAATTGTTATTACTTATATTATATATTTGCGATTATGCCAATATTTTAATATTTATAATATTTTGCAAAACGTATGGTTTTATATGGAAGGACAAAAATATGTATATTTATGTATTATCTATCCTATATCTTTTTTTAAAACAATCTGTAGGGGCGAAGACTCTTTAACGTAAAATAAAATTAATCTGTAATTATCGTTGTTGTTCGTTTAAGCCTCATTTTCACAATCGCTCATTAGCTACTAACTGGGACTTTAACTGACACATTTGTTGTTTCCCATATAAATGATCAATTTAACTGTTTGTTAAATTTTAACTTTACATTCAGTAATCGAGCGTTAATGTTGTCTTCTGAAGTATACCAATTTTCTAATATTGGGTATATAAATTATTTTTTTCATAGAAAATTACTTTCATGCTAACTTCTTTTGAACCGAAATGTCAGACCACTCATAACTGACATACTATAAAATAAACATTTGACTTACCGTCTCCTGCTACGTCCATGGCGGTGACAGTCCCTTGCATAATGTCCACGATCACCACAATCATAGCATTTACTTTCGCCGCCACCGCCAGCACCACCACCTCCATTTCTTCCACCACCGATGCCTCTGCCACCACTTCCGCCGTAGCGGTCACCACCGCCACGACGATCACCCCCACCACTACGACCGCTACCACCACCGGTTTTTGTACTTTTGCCGGTAGATAATTCCACACGAGCACGACGACCACAAATTGTTCGACCATCTAAACCTTTTACAGCATCTGCAGCGTCACGAGCATCTTCAAATTCAACAAAAGCAAATCCCGGTGGAGAACGAGCAATCCAAACACTACGCAAAGGTCCATACGCACCAAATGCATATTCCAATTCATTTTTACGAGCACTATTTCCCAGATCACCAATATAAACTTTGCGATCACTGGGATAACGCGACATTTTTTTCGACTAAAACAAAAGAAACCAATAAATACAAAACTGAGGAGCATCGTTTTTTTTTTAATGGAATAAAAACAATCCGAGTAAACACAAATTTTTATCTATTCTTTTGTCTGCAGCCAATACCCCCTGTATAATTTACAAGGGTTAAAAAAAGAGACCAAAAAATCGATTCTTTTTTTACCAGAATATTTTATCACATTGGTTTATTACACTTACCATCTTTATTTTTTATAAAATTATTACAAGTTTTCAATATAAAAGCGCAGATTTTCTGTTTATGCTATTAAATTTGTTATTAAAGTTTTAAAACATGCTCACAAAATGAAAAAATTGCAAAATGAAAATTTTGTCCTGTTTTTTCTCTGCACAACGCGCAAATATGCGAATAATGCAAAAGAAAATGTGATGCCATATTGATATTCTTTAACAACAGGGTTGCTTTGTAAATTAGTACTAAAAAAATAATGCAGTCATTCTAATGTGAGTGGCTGTTTAAAAAGAAAATGAAGGGAGACTAGAAAAGCTGCGGCATTCACACTAGATAACAAAACACGTGTCTTGCCAAAACGTGTGTAGAATAATAATAAAGAACTGTTGGAATAGAATACAGAGCTGAAATACTTGTTTTGTTATCTAGTCTGAATGACGTATAATTTTAAACTGGATTTAACTTACTTTTAAACTAGATTTCGTGGAAGTTTAAATTCAATATTAAGCTGCATTTACTTTTCTCATCGAAATCCAGTTTAAACTAGATTTCTATCACATAGTTTCGATGGAAATCTAATAAAATTTTGGGACTTCCAACAGATTTCCCATACAAAAAGAAATCCCAATTTAATTTGGATTTCGGCGAAATCTAAACGAAATCAATTTTTTTTTTGTGCAGAAATTAAATGTTTTTGAATGCAATTATACATTAATCCAATCCATCCAATCAGCTGTGTAATTTTCTAATGTAAACGATTCGTATTCCTAATTAGATTTCAAACTGAAAAGTTTAAGTATGGAAATTCGAAATGGAAATTTAGTTTAAACTGGACTTGGAAATTTAGTTTAAACTGGACAATGAAACAACCTTAATCAAGTAAATTAATTTTGCTGTCTTAACTCTCTAAGCACATATTCTGAGAAATCGGAAAAATAATCTGGCAACACTGAAACAACTTAACACAACAAAGTTTTATAAAAATAGCAAAATATAAAAAAAAATTGAGATAAATGCTGTTGGTGTTTTAAGAAAATATGGTTTGTGAAAAATGTGAAGCCAAATTGGCCAAAATTGTTACACCAGACCCTTGGAAAACTGGACCAGCACGTAAAATAAATGAAAATAAAGCTTTATCTTCAGCCAAAGACAGATATAATCCTATAGGAAAAACGTTACCTCCATGCCGGTAAGAAGTTTTAAAAATAATTTGTCATTTTTAATTATTAGTGCTGGAATTGAATATCGACAGATAATTCCAAACTAATGTGTATTAGTCTGAAATGTGGTATTGGATATGGAACAAGTGGAGTTTACCTCTACAACACCTTGTATACGTGTACATCCTAAGAATGGTACTATGTATCGGGACTTACATCCCCTTTTGAATAGGCGTGACCCTAAAGATATACATTTAGACCAAAACATTAATCTATTCAAATCCCATATTAAACTTTCACAATCCAGATAAAAACAATACTTGTAATTTTCAAACTAAATGAGCTTTTGAAATGGCTCTGCAGTTGATCCAATTTTGTGAATCGACTTAATTGGCTCAACTAAATTATCTTCTCTCAAAGAAGCTTAGTACTTCGGGTAGCTCGATGCTCAAGTTGCTAACGATTACCTTTTGCTTTGTATCATTCAACTATTTTTAAATTATTTCGAAAAAAATATGAAAGGCTATTAACTTTTCTAAAAAATTACCTGAGTTTAACTTTTACCAAAGATATTTCAATATATTTTCTTATAAGGCCGGCTAACTTATCTCTATTTTGCAATATCTATCTACCTTTCTAAAAATTATACATTTCCTTAGTTTACTCTTGATGCAGGCTATACTGGAGAGATTTAATCTCCAGTATGGAGAGAATATGACCCACCTCAAATATCTTCAATATGACCCACCTCAAATATCTTCTTTCTAATTCCGAAACCAGTTTCTCGATATCTTGTATTTCATCTGAGATATTCAGAATCGACTGTGCATTGTATTCGTAATTTTAACGTTCAATAAACATTGTTCTGATGTATAGACAGACCACTGATTGGCACATAGCATTAATTTTGTATACAAAAATTTAAAAAAATCTGCATTATTGTTTTGTTTGACATACTGCATACAAAAGTTTAAAAAATTATTTCGTTATTGTTTGACTGCATGACTAAAACAACTTACTTAAACTCAAAACAAAAAAAAAAAAATAATAACTGCTGTTAGACGTATATACTCGTATCATGTTTTAAGAAAAATTGTGGTAAACCTTTATCGTTTTTCTCGAATTCGACTTTTTCTTGTATATGTCAAACCAATAATAACCTGACTATTTGTTAAGTGCCGTTAACTAATAACATCAAGTTAACCCTCTAACCGGCAAGCCCGCCTCTAGGCGGGGTATTTTACATTGGCCATAAGTTAGCCAAAAAAGTGTTTTATTATAAAAATGTAAGCTATATCGATAGAGAACGAAGTTAGCCACATATTTTGCGAAGTAATGTTTTGTGTACATGTCATGGTTTGGAAGCGAGAAAGCGTTATAGTTAAAATTTTCAGTAATTTCAACAAACAAATATTTTGAAACAACCACAATTTTGAAAAGTCCTTAAAACACATTTCTTATGAAACCATTCATATTCCACACAAAGGAAGATTAAAGCTTAAACTTTTGGAAAATACTCATAAGTTTGTTCGAAGGACATACAGGACTTTAAAAGGATACATATAAAGGACATTATCTTATCTTGAAAACGAGTGGACGGATTTTTATGAAATTTGGCAGTAATGTTATATTTGGTAACACTATCAAAGCTTCAAAGTTTCGTCAATATATATTAAAGTTAAGGTTCGTTTTCGCTCGATTTCGCGTTTTTCGAAAAACGAAAATCGCCATATCTTTTTATCTAAAAGCTCAAAACGACTAATTTTTGGACTGTTGTTATATCTTTGTAAGAAGAATAATTTATGCCTTAACTTTTTAAATTTTATAGGTTCGTTTTTGAGATAGCCTCTAAACCTATTTTGACCCATATCGCCTAAAATAGGCAACAAAAAAAATTTCGCTAAAACAAAATATTATTTATTTCTCGTGCCGAACAAGTGGAATAAATTTCAGTCCAAAAAAGTTTATGCCGGTTAGAGGGTTAATACAAACTAAAAATTGCTTTTTTCCAACCCAGAATATTAAAAATACTGTCATGTGATAACAAACGATGGTTTTAAAATTGACAGGTTTTGAAATTTCAAACCCGAATATTTCGCATTGTTTTTAATTTTTATTGTAGAAAAGCAATCATATTTTTGGGTGATATGTTTGAAATATTGAAAACTAATTTTCTCTTAAAAACTTTTCTTTGAATAAGTTGTGTTTCTTCTTTAAATAAATTAATTTCTTATTATTTTATAAAAACCAACCAATCTATAAACATTTTAACGAAATTTATATGGGAAAATATACGGAACCGTACGATTTCATGTCACTCAGTATTTAAAACATTTCAAGAATAATATATACTTACGCCCGTATTCATAAAAAAACTTAATTCAGACTTCAGATACATTTTAGTTAACATTTTATTCCTTAAAACTAAATTCATAAACTAATATTAGCTTAAAATATTTATTTTAAACTTTATGTAAAAGTTAATATTCGTGTATGAATACAGTTTTAAAGCTAAAATTTGTGTTTTAACTAAAATGTATTTGAAATGGTGTTTAATATTTTTATGAATACGGGGGTTAATATTTTTGATGGTATCAGCACTTTGGAGGCAACGAATTTAACCAGGCGAAGATCCTAATTTTGCTTGTAACTTAAAAGTTTTTAAATTCTTTTGAGTATAACTTTTTCAGCATAAAATGAAATCGTCTAATACCTTTGGTGGATGATAATTCTGATGTTGCAAAATCTTATACATGTTGAAATAAATATGTGCCCTGAGTTAGGAGTTTTCATTAAATATAAATTTCTGAGGTTTTTAATGTTTGCGCTTCAGCGTTAACGTAATAGATATTTTTTTTATATTGAGTAGAAGTTTATGACCGATTATGGCCAAAAGGCTAAGTCATTGGAAATCAAGAAAATAAATAAATAAACTAATAAAATGAGATCAAACCGATTAGTGTACCTTCAGAAATAAAGAAAATACATATGACAATACTAATCTCATCAGGTTTATGCGTGAAGATTTTAAAACTTTATTTATTTTTTTTTTGATGGGCACATTAACAGTCTGAAAAATAATTAGTTGCGTGATCGGTAAATAAAGAAAATAAAGAATTCAGAAATAAAGAAAATATGACAATACAAATCTCATCAGGTCTATGCTTTATTTTTTTTTTTTTAAGGGCACATCCGCAGTCAGAGAAATAATTAGTTGCAGTCCTGCGTGATCAATAAATATCAGTATTACTATTATTGTGTGTATGTGCTAAATAGATCGTATTATTATTTTGCTATCAAGAGACATTTAAGGTTACATTTTGTAGTTTTTCATAGATTTTTGGAGCTAAAAGTGATGTAGAGACGAAAGGGAAAATCCAATTATCGCAGCACTTACACATAATAGTAATAGTGATATCTATCATAGAATTCCAGCCTTTTATTCTTTAAGTACGGATGTGCCAATCAATTTAACGTTGAATTTGTAGCGAACTGTATAGCTAAAAGTGATGTAAAGCCAAAAATATAATCCGAACTATACAGAACTGTCACATAATGATTATTATAATATATACAATTGATATCAATGGACCCCATAACTCTTAAAGCTGCAGAGATAAAAATGATGTAGAAAGTTTAAAGTTCATACGACCCATTTAGCGTTTTCACATAATAATACTAATGATGATATCTACCGTTTAAGACATATTTGACCACATATTCTTTAAATCGCGGATGTACCACTCAATTTTATGCTGCATTTTTTACATTTATCTATTTTGGAGAACAAATTGTTATTAGACAAAAAATATCCGATCAATTTAATATTAACAGATAAAGTTATGTTAATATCTATCACTAAAATAAGATTTGACACTGTAATTCTTTAAAACGTACATGTGCGATTTAATTTTAAGCTGATTTTTCTAAACTTTGACATCAATTTCCACAAAGCCCAAATATTTTAGAAAAATTTGGGAACCAAATTTGGACTTGCCAACGAAAGGTTACTCGGAAACGTGTGGTCGCATCCCCGAAAATTTTATAAGCGAAAATGTTCTAGTTTTTTTTCGTTTGAAATAAAACTGTTTTTAATTACTTTTATTTAGTTTATAGGTTTTAATTTACCGTTCACAAATCTGACAAATTTGCAAAGCCTTAGTATATGCGGAAAATTGTATTCATTGTATGTGAAATTTCAAAGGGATATGACAACAGAAGCTGGAAAAATTAGAAAAATGGAAGAGGTTAATTAAAAGCACAAGTGCAATTAATGCACAAAAATGTATTTTAATAGTTAAAAGTTTTTAATCAACCTTTCTTAGTTTTTTATTAAAAAATTTTATTAGAAGTTTTCCTAAACAGGCTTTCAAGGTCATGGTTTTCAAATGAAAATAAAAGATTATTTCATTTTTCAATCCGACGTTTCGTTGGGATTATTCCAACATCTTCAGAGATTTGATTTTATTTTTGTCAAGTTTACATTTAAATTTCTTTAATAAAATTGGTAAAATGCGAACAAACAGTAGGACGTTAAACACAATATTATAATTAAAAATAAATGTAATAATAAATAAAATATCACAGATTGGAACTTTTCTTAATGTACCACAGTTATTTAAAAATCGTATAGAAATATATGTTATTTTAAACTATTAATTTCAAATTTTGTTTAATTTGTACTGACAGACCTCAGTTAAATTAAATAAGTTAATTTCAAATAAATTAATCAACTTAAGGTCAGTAAGGAGTATTTTACCTGAGACCTGAGAAAATTCAGTGTAGAAAAAAATTGTGTGCCATTAATTTGAAATTTTTAAAATCTGAAATCGTAGGGCATCGTAATGTTGCGTCGTCATTACAGTCAGGAACATTTCCTGATTGTCTTAAAGAGTCATGTATAGTACCGATTCAGAAAATTAAAAATACGGTGGATCCCAATGAAATTCGTGCAGTTAATATGTTGATGACAATAAGCAAAGTTTTGGAAAAAGTTGTTCACTATCAATTAAACAAATACTTCGAGGACAACAATATATTGAATGAAACACAATCAGGCTTCAGACAACAACATAGTTGTGAATCTCTTTTAAATCTGGTGGTTACTCAATGGAAAACAGATATTACAAATAAAAAATGTGGGGTAGCAGTTTTCTTAGATTTGAAACGAGCATTTGAGACGGTTAATAGAGGAATATTATTGGATAAACTTCAAAAATATGGCATTGAAGGAGTGGAACTAAAGTGGTTAAATAGTTATTTAGAAAATAGAACCCAAAGAACAAAATGTGGTCAGTATATATCAACAACTGAAGATGTTAACATAGGTGTACCTCAGGGTGCAGTTTTAGGAACCTTACTGTTTCTAATATACATAAACGACTTGGAAAAAATATTTAAAAAATCTAAAGTATGTATGTTTGCGGATGATGCACTTATTTATATAAGCGGTAGAAATCCTGAGGAATGTGTGAGAATCGTTAATTCCGAATTAGAGGAGGTGGTGAAGTATTTAAATATGAACAAATTAAAACTTAATACGAATAAAACAAAAGCTATGATTATTAATGGAGAGACGGGTGAAAATATAAGTATTAACGGTGTGACAATAGAACAAGTTGCTGAAATTAAATATCTGGGCGTTATAATAGACAAAAATCGTAAGTTTGATCTGCATTATAATTATATTTGCAAAAAGATTTCTAAAAAAATTATTTTTCTAAGAAGAATCCGAAATAGAATTTCAACATTTACAGCTATTAACATATATAATACAACCGTTAAACCTCACTTTGAATATTGTTCAACACTGTTATTCCTTGGTAGTCAAGAGATGAAGATAAGACTGCAAAAGCTTCAAAATAAAGGCATCTCATCAAAATGATATGTTACAAAAATTGCAGTGGCTATCGGTCAATCAAAGACTGGTAATGAATGTTTTAATTTGCATATTCAAAATGAAGAATGGATTGTTGCCCAAACTACATGCAAAAACAATTAACATACGTAGCGGATGTTCAACCGTACAATCTGCGTAATGTAGGTGATTTTAGGCTCGATTTTGTAGAACAAATTTTTGCCAAAACTTATTATTTTATAATGGTCTCAAAATTTATAACGAAATCCCTTTACAATTAAAAATTGAAAATAACTTTTATATTTTTAAAAGAGAAATTGTTTTTTTATATAAAAAGATTATATTAATGTAATAAAATCCATAGATATATATTTTTTGTATATTAATAGCTTAAGGCTAAATAAATAAACTAAAAAAAAAAAAAAAACTATAGTTACTATATAATAGGTTTGTGTCAGTACATTTCTAGTAAAACTAGTAAAAAAAAAATGAAAAAGTCTAAATATTCAAAAGTAAACAAACAAAAAAATGGTAAAAAATAGTAAATTAACAAAAAAAAAAATATATAAAAAACGGGGGAAAAAAAACATTCGCGTAGTTCAAACAAAGCAAAGCACTAAAAGTAATCAATTTAATAACGATTCGCATAAAAATGTGTTCAATTTTATCATTTGTTCAACTTTAAAAACATGTTACTAGTTTTTGCTGGAAGAAATGTTTTGCTAGATTTTTTGTACTCTGAATATATTTTTGAGTAAAACTAGTAAAAATGGTAAAACTAGTCAAAAGTACTATGTAAACAAACACATTGAGTAACTTCTGAAATGTAATTAAAACATTTGTAATTGTTTTTAATATTTAAAACTCCAATTAAAAAAGTGTGTATTCTATTAGTTTCTAATTACTTGTATTTGATTTTTTCAGAATTTGCCGACAAAAAGTTCATCAAGCTGGATCTCATTATTGTCAAGCCTGCGCCTACAAAAAAGCCATTTGTGCTATGTGTGGTAAAAAGTTAATGAGTACCAAAAATTATAAACAAAGTTCAACGTAAAATGCATATATTTTTTCCAAAAATATTTTATACTTAGGACTTACATATTTTTAAACTTTAGTAAAAACTAGCATAACAAAGTAATTGTATAATGTTAATATATAATAAATACTACTGCTCTATTTGATACTGTGTAGATTCAGTGGATATTTCCTTTTCCTTGTCTTTATCCTTTTTTTTCTTTTGTCCTGAAAAAGCATAACTTAATGCTTCTTTATTAAATTCTAAAGGCATAATGCCCAAATCACCACTGTAACGATTTTTAACAACTTGTAAATACTTTTTACCCTTTAAACTAGTTAAACGTTTATCTTGAATAATTAAAACATTATCTGCTTCTTGAGTTGCTTTTGCTGAACCAAATATTGAACTGGTAGTTAAATCATCTTCTTCTCTTTCTTTGCGTGGGTGCATAACTAATGTAACATGTACATTAAGTTTAGTGGCCAACGAACGAAATGAAGCAATTATATTATCTTGTTCCCAAAATTTATCATTACGATATGTACTTGAAATGCCCATCATAAATTGTAAATTATCAATGATGACATGGTTAATATCATGAACATAGTGAGCATGTTCTATAGCTTCCAAAACTAATTTCAATGGCTGTTGACCATGAAATGTCATAAAGTACATAGGATGTTTTTCAAATTCCGTAGCCCAATGATCAAATTCATTTAATTTCTTTTCCAAAGAATAACCAACGAATTGTCTTAACAATGTGGCAGCCAAACGAGCATTTCTTATTTCAAATGAACCCCATAAAGTTGAAACACCTTGTAGGGCCAAATCCAAAGAATATTCACTCATAAATGTAGTTTTACCACTACCAGTTGGACCAGTTATTATAGTTAACTCACCCTTACGATGACCCTTCAGTAATTTATTAAGCTGTGGAAAACGTTTCCACTTAACACCATTAACTTTTTCTATATTTTGTAATTCACTTAGAATATCATTTCTCAAAGTGTTAAATGTTGTAATGGACTTATGGCGTACGGGCGTAGCTCTTTGTAAAATATGACGTATATTTAAGCGTTTTCTTTGGGCATCAAAAGGTGATGGTTCTGTATCGGTGGGTCTAATCAAAAGGCAACGTTTTTCATCAAATTTATTAGCGAATGCTTTAGCTACATCCCAACCAGCAGAATCATAATTAAACCATAACACTAATTCTTTAAATCCTTCTAAGGCGGGCAGGCATTCTTGAGGTAAACTCTTGAGCCCATAGGGTAAACAGACAATACAATCTGTAATTAGAAATATCATGAGATATGAAAACACAGAAATTTTGTATTACTCACGTGTATCAATACGTTGCGCTATTAACACCAAAAAGTCTAATATATTTGATACAATAATTGCTTTATGTTTATTTACTTGACCATATAGCTGTATTCCAGATAAATTTTCATTTTGAAAAGTTTTCTCCGTGCCATCTTCTAAATAAAACCATTTTTCACCCACCTCACGTTCTGCTGCATTTTTCAATGGAAACTTTAAAATATTTGCCGTGGGATCATATTCAGCTTTCGCCATTTCAAAATCCACCAATTTTAAACCTTTTATTTGCAAACCATCACACACATTTGCCGGTACTTGCGTAAGCTGGTCACATTTTGATTTATAAACTTTGGCAATTTCTTTCTTTTGATTTACAATGGATTTACGTTTTTCATAAGCATTTTTTGCTTCCCACAGAGGAACTTTTACATCACAGTGGGTACAAATAAAATTTCCAGTCCGTTTATTTACATAAGCCCAATTATTATCAATGGAGGTATTTAAACACAATTTACATGATACTTGTAAGCACGTGTGACCATCTTTATATGCAGTATTTGATGATTTTACGAGTTTCTTAAAATCTGCATAGTATTTAAGATCTTCAGCAGTTTCATCATTTTTTAAAATTTGGGGTTTGATTGTGCCTAAATTTTGTTTTCTTGTGTAATTGGAATAATTACATGTTTTAACCCAATTATGGTAAACACAGCGCCTAAAAGCCGTTGACATTACTCCGGTTGTGAATTATTCTTAGTGATGCCAACTTTTTAGAAACGAAAAGCACCATAATGCTCCGTTTTCACTGAAAAGCTAATCCAGCAAAAAATTAATTAGAGCGCGTTCACAGTTAAGCTAGAACTAAAGCGAAAATATTTTTTCATTCAGTTTGTTCGAAACGCTAAACCATGAGGCTACCGCCGAAATTTAGCGTGTCATGCAAAGTGTATTTGAAAATAGTTTCGCTCTTAGTTTTAGCTTGATTTTGAACATTCTCTTAATATCGCCAGATTACTATTAGTTTGACCCACTGATAAAAAAAATCGAATTAGGGATGAATTACAGATATTGCAAATATCTTTCTAATTCCGAAACTTGTTTCTCGATAGCTTGATATATCTCTGAGATATTCAGAATCGACTTTGTATTCCTTCCGAAATTTTAACGTTTAAAGGTACCCATACACTACGCAATGTTCTTGTGTAACTTTTGCTATTGTGCAAAATATTACCAGTGTGTATGTCATGTTGGAAGGTTGTACAATATATTGGAAAAAATCAAAAAAGTTTTGATTCTTATTGATCAACCAGGAAATGTAAAAAATATTTTATAGTACAGTAAAACCCGGTTAATACGAACTCCGAGGGACCAAAAATATTAGTTCGTCTTAAGTGAGGTTCGTATTAAGCGGGTTTTTTTTAACAATAAAAAATATGTATGTATGTTGATCACATTGTGCAACAGAAGAGTGGTGCCATATTTTATGCAAAAGTATTTTACTGTATAGGGCAAAATTACAATAATACTTGGCAATAATATTTGGAATAATATTGCAAAGTGTATGGGTACCTTAATAAACGTTGGTCTGATGCATAGACCACTGGTTGGCAAATGCAGTGAGTTTTGTATACATAAAAGTAAAAAAAATTACTTCATTGTTGATTTGCCTGCAATTGACACTGTATACAAAAATTTATTATTTATTTATTTATTTCATTATTGTTTGGCTGCAAAAAACAACGAACGTAAAATCAAAACGTCAAAATGTACTATCGTGCAGCTTAGAAAATCATATAAAAAAAAGTTGATATGCCGTACAGAACAAGAATATTTATTTTTCGTAAAAACTTGATAACTTTCTATGTAATTAATATAAAAGTGTAAGAAATTATAGTTTTGTTTAGAATATATGCCACAATTAATGGGAAAAACAAAAACATATATTTATAATGTAGATTTTAAGGAAAATTAGTGCAAACCTTCTTTATCGTTTTTCTGCAATTCGAATTTTTGGTGTATAGGTCAAGCCAAAAATAAGCTGACGAAATTCTAAAATTCGCCAGTCTACTGTCAAAAACAATCACTTAAAAAGTTGAACAGATCTTACTTGTAAATAATGCACTAATCGAAACAAAGAAATTTTATTCAAAAATTGTGCATTTTATTTAATTTAAAATAATTAATATTTTATAATTTTTTTTTTTACTCACAAAATTCCAGTTATATTTTTAATTTTAAAATAATTTATAAAAGTAGTTTATTAATTTTTTAAACTATCAAGTAATAACTTTTTTACATTGTAAATAAAAACTAAAACAAAGTTGTGCTGTGGTCCATATGTTGATGAAATGTGTGGGTTAAATTATATTTAATCAATATCAAAACCAAGTTAATCGCTAACTGACAATAGCGCACACAGAAAAAAACTGGCGTAATGTTATCGAAGGGCTTACTAATTATGCAACTACATAAATTTCAAATTAGCTTTACAAATTTCTTGTAAAATATATGAATTTTTTAGACATTTTTTACTGGCTTTTATATATTTTACAAAAATTTGTAAATATTTTACTAGAACTTTGTAAAACTGACTTGAAACTTATGTAGTTGTATAAATACTAATATACTACTTCGATAATATTCCACTAGTTTTTTCTGCGTGCAAGATTCTTTATTTTATTTATTTCGTTTATTTCAAAAAAAAAAAAACTATGTAACTAATACTTTGACTGCTCTATTGAGTTGTTACGAGCTTCTGATTTGTATTTATATTTGCTCATATTGTTTACAAATCACAAAATAACTTTTATTATTAATGAAAAAATAAAAATCATTTTTTGAAATGTTTATGTTTGATTTGAAATGTATAAATCATACAGGGCCGATATATAAAATATTTAGAAAGGAAAAATTCGACAAACAAAAGAGGGTGTTCAAGAAAAAAATTCAATATATTTTAAAAATTTCGCCAGTAACACAGAAATGCATTTTATACAAAATGTACTGGCAAATATTTTCGCCCTTAGCTTTAGCTTGCTTTGTGTAGATTCTTATAACAGAGTTGCTATATATTTTAGTACTAAATGATGTCAATATAAATAGTCTGTGATAATCTGGCAATTCTTTTTAAAAGTTCTTTCCTACACTGAACGTACTAAACGAAAAAAGATGGTTCCCCGCTTGTGAAAGCATTAATTGAATTTTCGCAAGAAGAAATAAAAAATGATATTGATATTTGTTTAAAAACGTGAAATAATCGATTAAATTTGTTTCTGCGTGAATAAAACTAAAGTATCGTTAGTAATTTTGCTGTTTCATTGAGTATATTTAATTAAAACAATGCGTAGACGGAGTGAAAGAAAAAAGTCTACTGATGTGTCTTCACCAGCCCCGGCATCACGTCGCACAAATCGTCGCCGCAAGTCACCCTCGATGTCAGAGGATGACAAAAATGCCGAATCTAGCAGTGAATTGAAAAATGAAAAAAATTTTGACAAAGTTGAACAAAGTACTGTTGCCCATGAAAGAGATTCCAGCGAGGAACGTTCGGATACTAATCGAAGTAGTAGACGTAACTCCCGCATGCGAACGCCCGTAAAAGAGTTACGACGTTCGAGTCCTAGTAAGCGACGTAATAGACGTGATACAACGCCAGATGGTAAAATTGATACCATAGCAGAAGAAGAAAATGGTGCTGTCAACAGTGGCGATGAAGAAGTAAAGCCTGATGAGAAGCAGGCTGAAAGTGCAGCAATTAAAGAAATTGTACATGATGAAGGATCACCACATAAGAAGGACAATAAGATCGTTGATGATAAGAATCTAAATAAAGAAGATACTAAAATGGAAAAATCTTCAAGTCCAGAGAAAACAAAAGATAATGTAGAAAAAGAAGAGGAAAATCAGTCAAAAGTCGATCATTTCAAAAAAGATAATGATAAATCTCGATCTCCTGTTAAAAATGATAAAGAGGAAATACAAGATGATAAAGACCAAGATACAGACGAAGTTAAACTACACACTCGAGACAATTCTTCAAGATCGCGTAGCAACAGTAGTGACAGAAATCATCCCCCCAACAAGGATGGCAATGACGACGAAGAACCGGAAGAGGGCGAAGTTATTGATAAGGAAATTAACACCAGAACTGAGGCTAGGGAATTTATTCTTAAACGTTACTCTATTGAAGGACGCCTAACTAAGGACGACTCCAAGGATAATCATCACAAGTCTGAGGAGGTAAACCACACTAAAGACGGTAAAACTAATGAATCCTCTAATACTACTGCAGCAGCTGATACAGGTCGCCCCAACAAAACAACCACAATCCGCAAACGTCGTTGGATTACCAAGAAAGCCACTGAGAGCAATAGAGAACAGATTCTGGCCATTTCCACTGATTCGCTGAAGACTCTTATTGCCGACGTTCATCCAGTGCCGTTGAGCGATGTGCAATTAGAGTCTTCTTCGGAAGTAGAGGAATTGGCATCAGAGCGTGAAGAAGGCGAACAGTCACCATCACCGGAACCAGAACGTCGTCGTGATTCTATAGAAAAACTTGAAAAATCCTCCAAATTATTAACAAAATCTTTAAAAGATAATAATCGTCAAGTAAATCATCAAGTGGTTCCAGGTGTTGGTGCTGTACCCGCTTCCATACAACGTTCCCCTAGTCCGGCCCGCAATCAGGCCAGCAGTGTTTTATACATAACAAATTTAGTTCGTCCTTTTACTGTTTTACAGTTAAAGGGTTTATTAGCACGAACGGGTAAAATTGTTGAAAATGGTTTTTGGATAGATCGTATTAAATCTAAATGCTATGTGGAATATGAAACGGAGGAGTAAGTTTATTTTTTTAATCGTTTCTTTTTTTTTTATTTTAACTTAATTCATTTTTTATATTTTTTTTTTTTCTTAGTGAAGCCATTGAAACGCGTCATGCTTTGCATGGTGTTCGCTGGCCTGCTTCTAATCCAAAATGTTTAAATGTTGATTTTGGTATGAAAAAAGATATGCTTAAAGCTATTGATTCGACTAAAGAAGATGCACCCAAATTTGGTCAAGAAACTAATAAAGATAATATGGTAGTTGGATCGGGCTGGAGTAGGGAGCGGCATGATGATGATAAAAAGGTAATTATATTAAACAAAAACTACTTATTTTGAGTTGTCAAATATTCGACTTATTTTAAAAAACGAGTTTCGAGTACTTAAAAATCCGGTTTTTGGTTTTTTAAATTAAAAACCAGATTGAATAACCATTTTTTTTTATATATATTTTAAATTATGTTTTGAATTGCTGGTATATAAAATTTTTCCTTAAAACTTTAAAGAATTGAAATGTCGACTTTTAAAACTAAAAACATGAAATGTCCACTTTTAGAACTAAAAACATGAAATGTGCACTTTTAAAACTAAAAACATTACCTTTATAAAGAGCACTTTTAGTTTTTTCGAAGTAGAAGGTTTGGCCACCTTATATTTAAAAAATTGTAAAATTACATCGTGAGAAAAAAATGCAACGTCTTGCCATTCATAATGTGCTATAAATGGAACTAATTGAAATTTTAAAGTTTGCGATAATTTAACACCTTTCTGACTAAACTTATTTTGCACAATTTTAAAGTAGTAAAAGTATATTTGGCTAACATTTAAAATATTTCACCGGGACACCCACCGATGTGGATTAATATGGAAATGTAAAAAAAAAAAAAATTTTAATAAAAATTACAAAAAATAAATCTAAACGAATTCATTAAGTTTTAGTGGTAGAAAACTTTTTTGTAATCAAAATCTTTTTAGCCTTCAAAGAGAAGTCAAAAAAGCTAAATTCAATGTATTTAAAGCAAAAAATAATCTGGTGGGTGATGAATTTTATTTTGTTAATTATTGCTGAAAAACAATAAGTCTTCAAGGCCAAGGACGTATTGCTATTCAAAATTAAATGAGACTTAAAATTTTAATTTCAACTCATTTATTTATTCAAAAAACAAGCCCCTAGCTCCAAATATAGTTCGTATTTTACTATAAATTTTTACAAAATATAAAATAAATTTTTTTAATAATGCCTTAAATTAAATTGTAACTAAAGTTTAAAAAAAAATTCAGGAAATAATTAAGATTATTTAAAAAATATGAAAAATAATCGTAAATTATTAAATTTATAGTGGATGACTGCCCTAGTTTGCGCTTAAACGTGGCACTTGAAACAACAATACTTTTCAGATGTCTAGGTAGCGAATTCCAGATTCTAGTTATCCTCACATTTATTTCGCAACATCTTAATTTTAAATAATATTAAGGCCATATTACTGAATGTCCAGTTAAAATTAAACAAACAGTTAAATTGAAACTTTATATGGGAAACAATAACAAAGGTGTCAGTTAAAAGTCGCAGTTAGTAGCTAATGGGAGATTGTGAAAATGAGGCTAAATGTCATTAATAAAAATATATGATTTAACGGAATGTAAAAAAAACGAAAGTAAAAACCTTTGAAAAAAACGTTTTTATTTCAAAGTTAATAGAAAATGTGAAATAAATAAATCTAAAATGTGTAGACCCCTTAACCCTCTAACTGGCAAACGATGTTTTGCAACGAAACTCATAACATGTGCTCCACTCGAAAAACAAATAATAAGTTCATCAACAAAATTGTTTATCGTTGCTAATTTAGGCGATATGAGCCAAAATATTTTAGGGGGCATTTTGGAAACTAAAGCATATAAAAGAGAAGTTGTATACAAAAAAAATGTCTCTTACCAAGATATAACCAGGCTCGAAAAACTTTTTTTTTCCTGCTCCTATTTAAGAAGATATCGGGATTTTCGCTTTTTGGCAAACGAAATTAGGCGAAAAAGTATCTAAAGTATATCGTTCAAACTTCAACGCTTTGCTATTAATACTTAATGACTTCTTTCTGCAAAATTTCATAAAAACCCGTCTATTAGTTTATAAGTTAAGACGATGTCCTTTAGAGGAATATTGATAAAATCCTGTGAGTCCTTGACTAAATTATTAAAGATAAAGCTTCAATCTTATTTCTATTTTATTATAAAGAGTTTTAAGTCAAATTAAATTGGTTTTTTAGATTTTTAAAAACTATTTTTTAAAAATAATTAGTTGTAGAAATTTTACGAAATTTTTATTTTGAAGCTTTCTCGCTTCCAAACCGTGGACGGCACACGAAATATTTCTTCGCAAAATATTTAGCAAATTTAGTTTCTATCGGAATATAGTAATTTCTAAGTATAAAACACTCATTTGATGCATTTATGGTAAATTTTATGAAGGCCACCCTGAGGCAGAATTACCTGTTAGAGGGTTAAGTTGTGTACCTTAGGCAGTGGCGAATCCAGCCCTAATTTTTGGGGGAATGATTTTTGAAAATTTTCGAAATTTTTTTAAGCACTTTAAGCAGGGTTTGCAAACGTATCAAATTACTGTTTTAATATAGATTTATTGTCAATTTCGGTATTGGTAGCCGGTAACGGTATTTTTTCGGTATAAAATTTTTAAATCGTATTCAATATGAAAATTTGTATAGTATTTTTAAACGTGAACTTAAATATTTTATTGTTCAACTAGTAAATGCCCTTGTCAACATTAAACGAATAGTTAAATTTATATTTTATATGGAAGATAAAAAGAACTGTAAACCAATGTATGTTATTTGCGACATCACTGAGAACAATAAAATTTTAAAATCCAGAAACATGGTCGTTATTTCACCGAAAAGCTTTTTTTATTTTTGCCTAAAAGATTTTAAAATTTTTCTCTGAATTTTTGAAGGGGTACCGGAACGGTGAGATTGATTTTATCCAATAAATGAGATTATGAAACACACCAATTTTAATTGTTTTCTTTTGTTACGTTTTCACAAACCCGGATAAATCACTACTCAAGAGTTTGATTCTTTTAAACAAAATGGATCCCCGTCAGAACTTAAAGCTAGCTAGTATGTGTTATTCTATGATATTAATTTGTGTGTCGTAATGTAAATTATAATTAGGTGGCGTTTAGCATTTAGGCATTAACGTCTTATTACTCACGTGCTACAGTTGGAGATAGAGTAAACCATATTGGTTATTTATTTCAGGGCTCTCGACCAGTGCGCGAATGGGATGTTGGAAAAAAGGAGAATTTGGATCGTGACAAGGGAAATAAGGATGTGGATAGACGTGATAGACGAGAACTGAGCCATGATCGTATCTATGATCGCACCCGAGATCGTAGCAGGGATCGTAATATATCCAGAAATCGAGATAATGAAAGGGTTGAACGTGACAAGGACCGACGACAAAGACGTGAAAGGGATGTTAGAAGTAACAGCTTATCACCAAGTAAATTCAACAGTCTTATTTAAATAAAGATAAATAGTTGTCAAAATTAAACATTATTCTTTTAGTACGCAAACAAAAGAAAAAGGAAGATCCACCATTGAGACTATTAGATGATCTATTTCGTAAAACTAAAGCCACACCATGTATATATTGGTTACCTTTAACACCCGAGCAGGTTAGTACACTTGCATAATTTGTTTAACTCAATACAACTCAATATTTTGTTGTGTTGTTTCTATATTTAAGATTGCTGAAAAAGAAACAAAACGTCAAAAACGTTTGGAAGAACAAAAGCAACGTCTTAAGCAACGAGAATTAGAACGTGAAAAAGAACGTGAAAGAGATCGGTCTCGACAAGATGATCGTGACAGAGATAGAGATCATCGTCGCAGTAGCAATAGATCCAGTGATCGACGACGTTCACGAAGCCGTGATCGACGTCGTTATTAAGGTGGCGGTATAAATTTTTATTGCAGATCACATCTTGTATCATCAATATCTTGATGAAATTTACAATAATCAAGTGGTTTTTTTTAGCACGATGCACATACAGTAACGTCGTTTTGTTCATCATCAGCAAAAAAAAAAAAACATTCATAGTTCAAAACTCTTTAGTAGTAATTGGAAGTGAACCAATTATTATTTTTCTAAAATATGTGAGAATGTTGTTTAGACGTTCCTTATATACTTTGTTTGTACTTAACAATGAGTTGTATTATTTTTGATGTTTTTTTACTAAAGAAAACATTTTACAAATGCCTTTAAAAGCGCTTCATTAAATGTTTTTTTTTGTTAATATTTTCCGTACATACTTTTTTTTAATAAAAATATATCAATAAATATATTCTCATTGTTTTTGTATAACAAATCTTAGTTTTCTTTTTTTTCAAAAAGATTTATCTATCCCCACAAATTTTGCAGTTGTATATTTTCTTATTTTTTTTATACATTTTTTTAACAAATGTGTTTTGTTTTTAATATCTTTTTGTTTTTCTTTTATTATAAAAAATTGATCTTAAGAACTTTTCTAGCATCCTACATATAAATATCCGAATAGCCCGATCTGCCAACCTTATCTTACTCTAACAGCCACGTTCGTCACGACTTATGTTGCCTAGATAATACTGGACGCCTTTATCCAACTCTAAAACAACAACAACAACAGCAGCAGAATATATAAAACATCAACAGTTACCAATAATCAGCAATGCACTGTGTGCTCTTTAAACCTTTTTATTTGGTATTAATCGTTAACAAAAAATGCAAATCCTGAAATTCTTCACTTTATAAGAATCATTGAAAGACAAACGTTCAATGTTCGATATTCAATATTAAATGATTTTGAAAACTAACATCAATTGAAAATATAAAAAAAAAAAATATTTAAAACTCATAATAGATTATCATTCAAAAACATTTCACTTTATAAACGTTTATGTCATCAAATTAATAATAACGATACTTACATAATATCTACAAAAAAAAAAACTAGAACGCTAGGTTTGATACTGAAGCGTTAACTTTAACTATAAAACTTAAACAAAAGAAAATGCAAAAAAAAAAGTACAACCGACTTTTGGGCAGTTAACTTAACCTCAGTATGAAATTCAGCGTAAGAGTTTTAATTTGCTGGACTTGTTAGTCAATTATAATTATCGGAAAAAAAGAAATATCTGTCAAGGTAAGATATCAAACCGAATAACGGTTAAAATAACGGCATCGATATTTTTAATGTAAAGGTAACGTGATCAAATATTCCCCAGATTATGAAACCGTAGGCGTTTTTAGTAAAAATGCCTTTTACACAGAAGGTCCCGGGTTCGATCCCCGGTACCGGCAACATCAAAATAATATGTATGAGTGTTTTCTATCCCTCATACGTATCGCAATGTCCACCTTCGGTGTTCCCATAGCAATTAACCCCACCGAAGTAAAATAATGAATCAGGGCTATGAACCAAAAAGCTTCAATAAGTTCGCCAACTCTACATCAGGTGGCGAGCAACAACTGTTCTAAGATTTATCATCTCGCGCAAGTACAGTGTTGCCATGTCTGAAGCCCTTCATCTTTCCCCACCTTTCATCTCTATACTATCCCTTTCTAAAGAAAGCAACACACTAAATATAGGAAGTATTTCCTGAGTGTTGCCTCTCTTTAAAAAAAAAAAAAAAAATTAACAAACACTATAATTTTCTTTTTTGATAGTTTTTTGTTTTTATATACATCGAGATTATTTATTTTCTTTGTTAAATTATTGCAATTTTGATGTAATATAAGTCTTACTTGACTGTTAAATATTGCTATAGTAGTCGTTATTGCGACTTTTCTGTAAAAGCGTCTACAGCTACGCCAATTCACTTTGTTTTTACAAACATTTTATGAAAGTGAACACTTTTATTGAAAATTAAAATTTTTTTTTTTTTTTATTAATTAATAATCATATAATTACAAATTATATACTATTTCCCTAACCGAGCACTAGCTACTATGGCCTTCGGCGCGTTGTAGCGAAAACAGACCAGTGCCTCTGGTGGGAATCGATCCCACGACCCCCGCACATATAAGCCAGCACGCTACCAACTAGCCTACCGGGGCGCACAGATCTATAATTAATGAATAAGTTTAGTGAACATTTTTTTTATTAAAATTCGTCCAAGAAATTCTCTCTGTGAATGCTTTGGACTATAAGTCTAATCTCATCAAGCAAAAAGGCAAAACTCTGAAATCTTTTAAATCTGCCCATATGTATTGAAATTTAAAGCTTCGAATGAATTTTTACACTTGAGGCATTCTACTTTAGTGTACTAATGCTCACCGTGTAATAAAATGTTTGATTATACAATAATAATTATTCACATTTGTGTTCAGCATACCGGAATTAATTTTAAAAAATATTTACCGCTTACGTCATAGCATTTGGAATAAGTAAATTCTATTCTAGTCGAGTCGCATTTTTCTATTGTTTTTCTCTCCAAAATACAACTAAAAAAATCGTATTGAGTATGCGAAAATAAAGAGAAACTCACTACTCATTTGTTTACCAGCACTATTACCAGGCATAGATTTCGTGCGAGTTTTTTGTGACAAAACTTAGTAGGAAGCATTTTCAGTCAATATTATAGCCAGATTGTACCCTCTAGTGGTGGTATAATTAAATACGAATGGTTCAACAAGGTAGAAATTGCCCACTGTACAAATTAAATAGTACTGGGACAAAAATGTTTTTCTCGTTATACCAACGGTACAATAAAATAGTACTAGGGTAACACTGTTTCTCTCAATATGCCAGAAGCACTCAAAAAGTGCTTTGCCAGTAATAGTTTCTGCAAATTTACAACGCTGCTTAAATTAGCAATTTCATTAAAATTTGGTTATTTAATAAGCAGTGGAATTCCGGTTTAACGAATAGCCGATTAAAGGAACACCAAATTTGTTGTACTGAATTCAGTAAATATTTTTTTTTTATAATTCATCTATTTACAATCTGTTATTACAACGATAAGCTAATTTTATAATCTTATTTCAACTTAACCTAGTCTGGATCTATATCCAGTAAAATATCTACAAATTAATTAAATTGTAGGTCCTACAATGTAGGAGATCATTTCCTGTAAGGTTAATCTAATATATGAAACCTTTTAAGTCTATGGACTAGTAAATAATATAGCATAAATTTGGTGTCCTACCGAAGCCTTAGGTCAAAAGACGATATTTGGTTGGATTTTTGGTATTTGGAGAAAATGTGGTCAAATTTTGATATTGAAAACATATTTGTTGTGCCGTTTTAATTCGATTTTAAGTAAAAAAATTATAGGAAAAAGACGAAGTTTAGCTGTAAAGTTAATTAATATAGTATGTGAAAATGACACACCAAAACCCCGGGACACGTAAACTTAATGTTGGGGTATAGAATTCAGTGGTATACTCCGTTTTAACAGGTTACGTCAAAATAAAAATATATTTCAATTCAAAGTTTGCATTGACTCAAGCTATTTTTGTATTTTAAGATAAATACATAAAAATCATTTTTGAAATGACTTTATTTATTGTTTATTTGTCTAAACTTATGTACAGACGTTAAATATTATTCATCAATTATAGGTTTTTTACAAAAAAATTTAACGTGTGTACCCTTTACTGAAAGATGACCAATTAAATAGAAAATTTCAAAATGATTTGGATTTTTGTTTTTCAAATTAATATTATTGAAAAGTCTGTGGCCAATATTGAAATTTATTTTTTTGTTCTTTTTAGTACTGCGTGAGGTCAGTTTGTTCTCATATCGTAAATTATTTATTTATTTTATTTATTAATCCATATTGTAATACAAAGCCATTAAAGCCAAAAAACGTATTACATAGCAATACAATCCTGAGTATAGTAAAGGGTCCGCCATCTAACGTTTTTTTTTTCAACTAGTGCTTATTTCGTGAATGGTAACACTTAGCTTATGTCTGATTTGTCAGATAATTAGTTTTATCCTTCCGCTGAACGAATATGGTCCGTATGTTCGTTATCTTGTGAAAAAAGTGAAAGAAACTGGCATCCTCATCGATAAACCAAAGCGTGAAAAGCCAAAAACAGTGCGTACACCCGAGAATATTGCTGCTGTGGCAGAAAGTGTGCGTGAAGCGCCATCAACATCAATTCACCGTCGTTCTCAACAATCGAACATTTCGGAGACATCATTGAGACGAATTTTGCATAAAGACCTTGGTATGACGCCATACAAAGTCCAATTGGTTCAGGAGTTCAAAAAAAAAAAGTTATTTGGCGGACCCTTTACTTAACCTAATCTATACAAATAACTTATGTAAATATAAATCATGCATAAATAACTGCACTCAACAATTTAACTTATTGGCTCCACAGCCGTAACAAATTATAAAAAGTACTATAAAAAAGAGATTCAGTTAAGCAATTATAATCCGGTAATTATCACAACTCATATCAACAAATAAGAATCATAGAAGCAAGTTCCAAGATAATTTAACAGCTACTATACAGAAAACATAAAAAGCTATCACAATAAACTTGAGAAATGCTTCATAAGCGAAACACATTATTGGATTGCGAAAAGATACGCAATTCATGCGGTAAACGATTCCAGCAGCGAGCAACCCTTACAATAAAAGACCTCTCAAACACAGAACACCTGATTCTAGGTATTAGAATTTGCTTATTCCTAGTAGACCGCGAAAAAGTAAATTCTTTACATAATAGGACAGGTATACCACTTTTAATAATGCGATGAAAAAGGAAAATATTACGGTACTTAACGAATTTATCAAAATTCTAAAATAAATAAAAATTCTAAATAAACAAAAATTCTAAATAAATAAAAACAATTATTTATCCAAATTTTATAATTTATTACTAATAAATACACAATATTTCGACCAAAATAATGTTGGTCATTCTCAGGGGAAATATTAATTAAAAATTAATTTTAACATCAACTTGTCTTAGTTACCATTGTGTTCGAGCTTTTGTTTACTAATGTATTTATTTTTTATTTCTTTTTCTAAATCTGTTACTTGTGGTTAAAAAACAAACAAAAATTAAATAAAAAAAGTACATAAATTATTGCAAAATAAAAAAGAAGCGTAGTTTTATATAAAATGCGAAATTTGCAATTTTTCTATAGAATGAAAAATATTGATAAATTTTAATTTATTAGATTGTTTTTTTTTCAAATCATTGAAATGTGTGTGTGCAAAGATTAATAAAATGTAAGTCAATTATATTAATAATTGACCGTCTGTAGTCAATATAATTGATTTACTTTTTATTGATTTTTGCACATACATTTTAATTTTTATTAAAATATTAAAAATTAAATTAAAATTTATCAATATTTTATGTTTTTTAAAAAATTCGCGAAATTTTAAAGTAAAACAACGTTTACAGAGATTATTTTTATTTTGTAATAAAATATATACTTTTTTTTATTTAATTTATTAATTTTCAAATAAGAAAAAATCAAATTTCAAAGAATTATTTTTGCAATATTGCCCACCAACTTTTCAATAATATGGATTTGAAAAACAAAAACCCAAATCATTTTGAAATTTTCAATTTATTTGATTTACTTTCAATATAGAGTACAGACTTTCAAATACTTTGTAAACAAACTAAAATTCATAAATAATATTTAGCGTGTGTACTCCACTTAACAGTGATGACCAACCATTTCTAGGAGGATACAATTCATTTATATGCAATAAGAAACCCTTTGACTTATTCTGACATCTGTTAGTTCAATTTTTAAATTTCATTAGAAAACATCTCAAAATAGCTTTGAGTATCGACATATAAAAAACAAATAAAGCAATTTTAAAAGAAAGTTCGATAGCTTTTACTTAAAATACATTCAAAAAATTGTTCGAATCCATGTAAACTTTAAATTGAAATATCTTTTTATTTTGACTTATGCCCGTAATTTCAAGCAATAGATACCTACCGGTGCTTAGATACCTACCCGATTTTGTTCGTGTACACGGTAGGTATCTAAGCACCAGTAGGTATATATTGCTTGAAATTACGGCCATTAACCTATTACAACGGAGTATACCACTGGATTCTACGTCCCAAAATTAAGGTTACGTGTCCCGGGGTTTGGGTGTGTCATTTCAATTTATCCGAATATAGAATTAATTGCTTTACTACGGACTTTGCTTTAAATTTGACATCCGAAATCGCATCTAATAAGCCCAATAAACATTTTTCATATAAATCCCTGTTTATTGAACAAAAATATAACAAATGAAATTTGAAAAAGTAATTCAAACAAATAAAATAAGCTAAAACAAATTAAAACAATAAGTATTTTCATTAATTAAGGGTGAATTAGCCAAGCGTAAACGTAAACGTATCTCGGTGTACGAAATTTAATAAGTAAAATAAGAATAGAAGATATTTTGTGTATCTTGTTGTTATTTATTTATTTATCTGTATTTCCATACAACAAGACATACATCTTTTAATTACACAGGTCAACAGCAAAAAAAGGCTTGACTAACCACTATATAGATTTGATGCATCATGGCTGCCTAAGTACAAAAATGGTAAAATTTTTCAATTCTATGGATAATTTTTTTTTAAAAAATTTTTTTTTTAAAATTGACAATATTTTGAGCCATTTCTCCACTTATGTTGTCATAACTCAAAAACAACTAGTCCGATTTTGTCAAATTAAATTTACAAAAATTAAGGTTTACAATATCTTTAAAGAACTGTACAAATTTTTTTAATGCGATCAATAGTTTCAAAGTTATGAAACAAATTGTTAGCAAAAAAAAAAAAAAAATGCTAAAAAAAAAAAAAAATTTAAAAAACAAAAATCTGGAAAAAATCGAAAACTGCAAAAAATATTACTTTTTATTTTTTTGTAGTAAAGCTACATATCATGCGAATTAAACTAGATATGGATCATAAAAATCGATGCATGCTTTACATTTTTATTTACAATTAATTGAAGGTATCGCATATTTACAAGCACTGTAGAAAATTGTACCTACATAATGAAAATGCAGAACATAAAAACTCAGGTGCATTTTACGACACGCATTTTGGCAAAACCCCTTTGGGAAAAACCTCTATGACATTTTTATGATTCTAATAATTAAAAAAAAATAAGTAATAAACAAAAGATTGTTTAATTTTTACGATTGCGGTAGGATAGTAATAAAACGCTCATAAATGTGCGTGTACGCTGAAGTGCTCTTATTTTCCGTTAGCTACCTGTAACGGATAATTTTTTTTTTTCATAAAAGTCCTTAATGTTTTTAGGATTCTTGGGAATAATAAAACATTTGCAGCACACACAAACTGTATCCACACAAAGGGTTATCCCAAATTATAGTATCAGTATTTACAAGATCTCCTTGACCCTTTTTATTTCATTCAAGAAGTGTTTGCGATAACGCAAACATCATTTAATACCTACACAAAATTAGAGTCATACAGCTTAGAAGTTAAAAACAATTTTCAAATATTAATAAAAATGAGCCAGAAAGCCAGAACATTTTCATGTAAAAACGATCCAGATTTATTTTGTTATGTGTGCGGCCAATATATCACCGGGAAAAAAACGGAAGTGGTTCTTAACTTCATTGCAAAAGTCATATCAAGATTGCTATAATATCTATCCGCACAATTTGAACCAGCATTGGACACCGAGTACTATATGCATTCCATGTCGATTGAATTTATCTATGAAGTCTTCTAACGTAAAGTAAGTATAAATTAATAGATTTGGAATATTTTATAATTACAATATTTCTAAATTAAAATTTGAATTCTTCATATTCCTGATTTCATTTTTTTTTTCATTTTACAGACGACACTTGGAAATTTTGAAGCCTATGCTATGGAGAGAAACAGCGAACCACGCATCCGAGTGTTATTTTTGTTTAAGTACAAAAAGCATATTTGATGGCCCACAAATTCGCAAATTGGTGAACGATACTGAATTTGGCAGTTCAATGTCAGAAATTGAGAAGAATGCATGGGATTCGTTTGTATGGGTTATTCAAAATTTCTTAGGAAATAACAAGGGTGATGATTACGTTGCGCACGTTGAAGAGATGTTAACTCACTTCCAGAATCTTGGATGCAACATGAGCATCAAATTACACTACCTGCACAGTCACTTAGATCGTTTTCCTGAAAATCTAGGAGACTTCAGTGAAGAACAGGGCGAACGATTCCACCAAGATAACCGGACAATGGAGGAACGATACCAGGGTCGCTGGGATGCACACATGATGGCTGATTTTTGCTGGAGTATTCAGAGTAACACTTCGTTATTCAACAATAGTAGAAAATCGACTAAAAGAAAATTTCAGAGTTTGTAGTTTATAATACATATTTATTTATTTATTTTCTTGTTTTATTTATTATAATAAATGTGAATAATAAAATATAAATTTTCTACTATTTAATTTATTTATTTATTTACATTTAAGCTCATGCAACACAAATGTCTTTCCGAAGAATAGAATCAGTATATTCTAGGTAGGGTTTTGCCAAAAAATACACGAATGTTACTATGTAATGCATTTTTGATGTGAAAATTTGTACATAGCATGGGGAAAATGTTTTCAAAATTCAATCAATCGAAAGAAGAACATTAACTACTCAATTTTATGTATATCAGACAAAAAACTAAAATTTGGTGAAAATGACCGAATTCACTTAATTGTGAATAAATTCGAAAAAAAATCAATCGATTTTTATGATCGATATCTCATTTTGTTCCTATTACATGTGGCTTTGCGATAAAGCAATAAATCTGAACGATTTTTGCCGTTTTCGATTTTTTATGATTTTTTTTAACCAAAAAAATTTGCTATTTTCACGTAAAAAAAATATTTTTTCCCTCAATTTTTTATTATAACTCCGAAACTACTGAGCCGATTGAAACGCAATATATTAACGGATTAAAGGCTATGTAAATTTCAGTTTTTCTAAATTTATTTGAATAATATCGGACTAATTTTTTTTTAGTTATCATTAATTATGTGGAGACACGTCTAAAAAAATTTATAATTTTAATTAAAAATTTTTTAAAAAAAAACCTCTCCATAGAATTTCAAAATTGAACCATATTTGTACTACTGGGACCACAATACATCAAAATTGTATAGTGGTTTTCAAAGCCCCTAAAATTTTTTCAAAATTGTTGCCTTGTGTTATAGTATGGAACTAGAAGAAGTTATAGTAATACAATATAATACAATTTAAAAAATAAAAAAATTAAAAAAAAATATGACAAATTTTAAAAATAAAAAATTAAAAACAGTTTTAAAAAATTACAAAGTTTAACAATAGTGCAAATTAATTATTAATTTTAGTTTAAAGTGTGTAGTTACGTTGTATTATTGTTCAAATGTTTTGTTATTTCGGTTTTAAAAGTGTTTACGTTGCTGCTTGTTTGTGCCCTATTCGAAAGTCTGTTCCATAGATAGATCGCGTTATAGTAAAATTGCCATTCCGTTATCTTACTTCTGTGTGCAATAGGTATAACCTTATTCCCCCTGTCGGACCTTGCAAAAGTTATTCGATTATATAAATATGACGGTACTTTTGTATACACGATTTTGTGCAGAAGCGTAAGAGTCCTGATGTTGACCAGATTATTAAAAGTCAAGTTGTAAAGTTTTTTACTTAAGGTTGCAATTCTATCAATAGTGTGAATACCAAATACATATCTAGCAATGTTATTGAAAAGAGTATTTAACTTTTGCTTACTAGTGGAATCACAATTAGCATAAACTTCGCATCCATAAAAAAGTACTGGCATTAAATAAACTAGCAATTTGCATTCTAATATTAACTGGAGTGCAAAAGTGTGTTGCCCACAGAGTACGAAGCATTGAGTACGTTTTACCTACTACAATATTAACGTGATTATCCCAACTGAGCGTGTTGTTAAATGTAATGCCCAAATTCTTTGCTCATTCATATTCATTAAATATATAGAATACGTAAAAACACAAGAAAATCTAATCAAAATAGAATTTTGTTGTCCGTTTACGTTTTCTCTATGTTAAATGCATATGAATGAAACAACAATATACACAAAATGTCTTCTATTCTTATTTGACTTATTAAATTTCGTACACCGAGATACGTTTACGTTTACGCTTGGCTAATTCACCCTTTAGGCACGAAAAAATACATTTGTATACGTGCTATTTATAGGGCACAGATTTTTTTCTGACTTAGTCATTGGGTGTTACCGCGTAACTCGATTCGAAAAAAGTTTTCGAATTCGGAAATCTTGTACCTTTCGTAAAAAGAAAATCTTTCGAAAAAATCTTCCTTTTTGAATTTTTATATGCAGTCTAGTCCCTAAGAGTAAGAACCATAAAATAGAAAAAAGGTTGAATTTTTATTATCAGTTTTTTTTTTTACAATATGTGCAAGATTTCCGAATTTGAATTTTTTTCGAATCGAGTTACGTGGCAAATTTTTAAAATTATATTGCCAAATATTACTGCCTGCAAAAAAAATACTTCGATCATTAAAACTTACAGTAAAACTCGCTTTAAAAGTCCCGACGTTTGGCAACAATTTTCATATAAAATACATCTTTTAATACGAACTCGGTTAATACGAACCCTCGGTTATTACGAACTGTTTTAAGCAGTCCCAAAAACTCGTTTTCATACAAATTACCATGTTTAGTACACTCTTTATATCCGTTTAATGGGATAGACCTAATATGAATTTCATATCCGTGGATGACTTTCTAGATATAGATGCTAATGTTTTGACGTCACATACTTTATCAGGTGAAGAAATATTGGAAATTGTTAGACCTCCAGATGTTGAAAATTTGTCAAGTGATATATTCGAACTAAATCGTGTGCCGAAGAAGCTGACAATCATATTTTGGTAATAGAAAAACTTATAACGAATGAAATCGTTAATTCAGTCATTCAGAAAAAAATAACAGTTTTTTTTTTTAATGAAGAATTTTAATTGAATTTTTAATTGTGAATGCATGAAATGCTAATTTTATTTTTTATTTATGTAAAAATCTTGTTTTTGTTTTAATAAATACCGTTAAAAAACCCGCTTAAGACGAACTAATTTTTTTGGTCCCTCGGAGTTCGTCTTAACCGGGTTTTACTGTATAAATTATTATTCGAGCTCGAAAATTCATTTATTTGTTGACAAAGCTCGAAGAAAATTAAATTATGATTTTCGTATAAAATTTTTTATTGCTGACCGTTGATAAATATGTATTTTAACGAATTATTTTATGTAATTAGTAGTTTTGACTAAAGAACAATACAATTTTCTAAAAAAATGCAGTTTCTTATAATCACTCAAACCAAAAACGTGGAAAATTTAACACATTTTTATGTGAATTTTGTTAATAAAATCGATACTTTGTGTAGGCATAAAGTATTGCAGTGGTTTTGCATATCTCCTCTAATTAGTATATCAAATATCGATTGGAATGACGTGATAACACCAGTTCGGAAGATGAGATAAAAATCTATATTAATGAAAGAAAATTTGGATAATTTCCAAAATGTTTTTTAAATAGAAATTTATTTTCTTTTTGAATCTAAATTGCAGCCTTTATTTGTCGGAACCAATTTTTCTCGCTGAGAATTTTGTGATATTTATTCAAATTTAATCAAACAAACCACATTTTAATAGCAGTATTCCAGTTCCAAACTGCTTTAAAACTTAATTTAATGATAACACGGTGCTACAGTGAAAAAAAAAACTTGGAAAACGACCTAGCGTGAGTTATAGGTCTTGTTGAGTACATTGCAAATTGTGTCAACAAATTTCAGAAACACACTCAAATTCAGAAGTTATTTAAAAAAAAACAGTTTTTAGTGATGTTTGTCAACTTATCGACCTGTAACTCAGTCAGTTTTTGTCCGATTTAAATTTTTTTAACGGGCTTGGAAAGAAAACTGATTACGCTTTAAAATTACGTGCATTTTTTGATACATTTGTAAGTTAGAAGTATTGTTTTTGTTAAGAATATCCACAAAAAAATAAACGAAAATTATAAACTTTTTTGATTTTAGTAGCTTTTTATTGCTTATTTTAATATGAAAGCTTATAAAAATTTATACCAACGTATAAAGAAAATTTAGTTCTTAACAAAACATGGTTTTCATTTTTCAAATCGGATGAAAATTGTAAAAGTTATTCAACTTTTCATTAACACCTGTTTTTAGTATTTTCTCCCCCCGCGCAAAACATATGAATAAAAAAAAACAATTAACTTAACAAGCAAATTTATCCACTAAGGCCGAGTTTTTGGGATGTCAGTTAAACCTGGTTTAGTTAAACCGGTAACGACCATTTCCAAGTTTATTAACAAAAATTTGTCGAAACCACTTAATTTTTTTAGAATGTTGGTCTTTATCATAATAAAACAAAATAAACCACATTTCAGAAGCAGTATTCCATTTAAAAACTTGGTTAATCTAAGTTTAAAGATAATCTACATCCTAAAAACTCGGCCTTAATAATGCCGTGTTTTGTTTGTTGTAATTTATTTATAAAATTTTTACTTTAGAAAAGTAAATTTGGAAATAAAAACCAATTTTAACAAATAATATCTCGTTTTTTTCTATATAAAATTGTCTTTAAAATACAGTGCAAAAAAAGATAGGTTTTCATAGAAACAAATTAAAATAACTCTTGTTGAATTTGAAAAATTAGGAAAAAAAATGAGAATTTTTTGATAAACACTTACCTAATTTCTTGGCATATATATATTTTATGAATACATTAATTCTTTGCCTTTCCAAAACTGTTTAAAATTTTGAAATCGGTCAAAAATGTGTGAGTTAGAGGTTCTAAAGCAGAGTTCGAATTTAAACACAATCAAACGTTTTTCTATCGTTCTGTTTTGCTTTTTGCTGAAACTCAACACAATCATTTTGTTGTGCACAGTAAACATAAACAGAACATTTCTTTATTTTCATTTTGATTTGTAAACAGAACACAAACACTTTCACAAACTAGTTTTCGATGAGAGACCGAACTAAACGATTTTGTTCTGTTTGGCCAATGTTTCAAACAGTTTGATTTTGTTGTGGTTATGGAATGGAACAAAACTATTCGTAAACCGGTCTAAGTGTTTATGTCATATTACAAGTGAAAAAATATTTTATTGAATTTTATGAATAATTGCATTAGTTTAATAAAAAGATTCAACGGAGGAGTTCCACTGAAATTTCATAAAACTAATACAAAAAAACATTGATAACATGCAGAAAAATCATTTCTTTATTTTGGCAACCACAACGTTAAAAACGCGTTTTAATGTTTAAGTTGAATGAACACTAAAAAATAACCACTACGAAATAATAGGTCTATTCGTTTACTTTTCCAGTAAAATCCAGTAGATGAGTAAATTTTGGGCAAAATGAAAATTTTACTCTCTTGCACAAATTTGTACTGGATTTTACTGAAATGCGTTCGCGTACACATAAATTTGCAAAAGAGAGCATCTACTAAGAGAGTAAAGTGACAGTTGTCAGCAAAAAACCTGCAAATTTTTACTGGACAAATTTTTGCCAGTAAAATCCAGTAGAAAACAAAAACATATGATTAAATTAAGTAAACAAACAAAAATAAGCATACATTTAGTAATAAAAACAATTAAAAGATTAAAAGCTGAATTAAAAGTTCGGCAAAAATTGAAAATAATTATTTCCAACCTAAAACAAATTAAAGTAGTCAGTTACAATTATTATAGTAACAATTTATCAGTTTTCTAATATCTGTGTTAATTGTTTTTATTTACATTAATATATTAGAGATGTAAAGCTAATGAATATATGAATACTTCTTACTGCATATTATTCAGGGTACCGAATATCAAAAAACAAGTATTCATGTATTTTCGTATGTTATTTATAAAGAAACAAAATTAAAAGTCTTGTACAAACTAAACAAGTCTAAAAGCTTCCACAAAAGTTTATTTCATTAATACAATTGCTACGAATTTATAATTATTAAAATGCAATGCATCAAGTACCAAAAACAATATATACTGGGTAGTCTAAATAACACATATTTTACAACACTAATCTTTTTAGCGCTCATATGTTTGAATTAACCTGCAAGTTTTTGCAATTTTTCCGTTCGTTTACTTTTTTGTGCAAGAGAGTAAAATTTTCATTTTGCCTAAAATGTACTCATCTACTGGATTTTACTGGAAAAGTAAACGAATGGACCTAATGTTTGACGAAAGAAACATTTTCGTTTTGTTCCGTTTGTTATATTACTTACAAACAACGATTTGAGCACTTGTGTTGTATTTATAAATACGAACGAAACAATAGAGATCGTTGTATTGGTTTTTTTGATAGCAACGTTATGTTAGTGGTACATAAATTTTCGAACTCTGTTCTAAAGTGCTACGACCTACGCTAAATCAGTTTTTTGAATATAACTCAAAATTTTGAGGGTGTTTCAAAATTTTTAAAAACTGTTTTTGTATGTCCTCACCTTGGCCTACAACCCCCACTAGGTCGGTTTTCAAGTTCTAACAAAAAGTGTTATTTTGTAGCACTGTATAATCTACATCTTAAAAACTCGGCCTTAGTTGTTTAAATAAAAAATTGCCGCTCCAACGTATAAAATATTAAAAATATAATGCTACCGGGTAGTTGTAATATTGCTAAAAACAAACCGAGCAAAGTTGTTTGCAATTGCTACTGGCAAAATATTTGCTTTGCAAACAATATTGTGTTTTTCTAGTACAATATTAGTTGTGGTCATTTCTAACAGGGTGGGTTTTACAAAAATAACAGTGGTTCAGTGTTGCCAGAAGTTGGGGAAAATCCCTACATGTAGGTTTTTTTGCCTTCAAAATAACGGCGTAGGGGAAAAGGGACAGATATTTCAATTTAGTCAAAATGTAAGTACTTTTTCCAAATAATGCAAATCTTTTCAAAAACAGCTGTTTCTACATTTTCTTGTAAAATGATTATATTTTGAGAGATATTTCCGTAGAAAAAATAAGTTTCTTATAATTTGTCATTTTAATAGATGATTGTTTGTTTTTTAGCTAACAATCTCTTTGGAAGTTATTTAGAAAGTTATCCTTTGGAAGTTTTTGTGCAGCATTCTATGAACAGCTTCCCACCTATGAAAAACCAATGTTAAATTTCACCGATGAAAAGCAATACAATTTTTGATGGGTTAGGTAAAAAAACACCAAATAAAAATGAAATAGAAACCGCTAGTGTAAATTAAATCTTTTTGATAGGTTATTTTGGTTTTGGCAAATATTGACAATTTTAAATCTATTCTAAAAAATATTATGGAAAATTTAACAATTTTCTATTTTCAAATAATTGTCGAACAAATTTTCGATAGTAGCATTTGAATATTAATTTTTGAAAATAATTGGAATTGTCGTCGAAAGTATAAATATTTCAAAGCATATTTAGTTTATAAAAATTCAAAAAATTTCGTAGTGATTTTTGTAGGGAAAAAAATTCGATAATGTAGGGAGAAAAGGGATTTTTATTGCTTAGTGTAGGTATTTTTTAAAAAACCCACTGGCAACACTGCAGTAATTGGCAATTTCTACATTATGTTTATGATTGTTTATGAAAAATAAATGTATAATTTTATCAATACTGTGGGTATTGAATTACAATTTGACCCAAATATCTTGAAAATGGTTGTTACATACCCGAAAATCTTTTTTGTGGTTTGAGTCCTGATTTGTGCCAGTTTCGTGCAAATTGTAAGTGAACCATTCCTTAGTACAAATCAAACCAATGGAACTAGTACTTTTAAAATTAATTTGTGATTAGTTCGCTACACTAACCTAATAGTTCAAGATATTTTTTTTATTTGTAATGAAATTTAAAAAAATGCTTTTTTTTCTTTTAATCTTTTATTTTATAATATAAAAAAAATGTTCTTAATAAATAATTATTAATAAATTTAATTTAAACACACAAATAAATTCAAGTATAACATATGGAATAAGTTGGAGTGATTATCGAGAAGACAAAAATGATTCGTTACGAATGTAATAATGTTTGTTGCTGTTATATTAAACGGAAGAATAAACAAAATAAATATAAATATTGTATTATGTACTATTTAAAAAAAAAAAAAAATATTATATATTTTCTTATTTACAGGCATTTTTTCATATAGTTTTGTAGTAAATAATTTATAATAAACATTAAAAATTAAACACTAATTTAATAATAAAAAAGTTAATAATAAAAAAAAACATAATAAAAATTCGAATTCGCAAATTCAGAGCGAATAGATAGGCGGCGGGCTAAATATAGTTGGAGTAATTATGGTATGAGGAATAACACTTGTTTGACAAAGTTTCACATTTGTAGTAACGATTGAAATTAAAGAATTTTTTTTTTTTTTTTAATTTCAGTAAAGCAAAAGAGAAAGAAACGACATTTTAAGAATAAGTAAAACAAATTAATATTTAAGATTATTAATAACATTTTTGTTACGATCACGAAGGCTTTCCAATTTTGAATTTAGACATGGTGTACGTTTTTTTCGGGTGTAAGAACGTAGACAACGTTGATCTGACATCGTATGTGGGGTGTTAAAATTGGAATGATGAGCTAAAAGATTAAATAAATTTTAATTATTTATTTAATTTGAGTTTGAATTTTAACGTCTTTTTCAGACAATTGCAATTAATACTATAATTAATATGCAATTTAATTTAATTTTAATTGTGAAAGGCGTGGTAGAGAAGAAGAATGAGTGTATTTTCTAAAAATCATAACTACATTGTAAATTTTCAATTTTTCTGAATCAGACTGCGCAGTTTCTGGTATTGAACCTTCGTCAGTGACCCTGTTTTTTGAATAGTGTAATATTTGTTATATTTTTATTTGTTCGATTGCATCTATATGAAATTTTCTGTGCATCACTGACCGTGGTATAGATAAACTGATTTCTAATGCCACATGCACTCGCACTACACGTTAGACAGAGCGCTTTAGCCCACTGATCTATCGTCAGGTCGAGTTTTGTTGCGATTAAAACTAGTTTTATTCAATACACGGTGTTTTTGTTCTTGCATACATAATATCAAAACAAACTCAAACAAAAAATCAAACTTTGCTCTCTGGCAATTTCCTAACTACGTAAGCGCCATCTATCGAATATTCAAAGAATATATCATAGATGTAGCATCACTTACAACATATGGGAAAACAGTGGACATTAGAGTGAGGTAAGTTTCTAAAAATAAAACTGTTGTGTTGTGTTGGAGTTGTACTTCTGAGATTATATTTATATGCAAGAACAAAAACACCGTGTATTAAATAAAACTAGTTTTAATCACAACAAAACTCGATCTAACGATAGATCAGTGGGCTAAAGCGCTCTGTCTAACGAGTAGTGCGAGTGCATGTGGCATTAGAAATCAGTTTATCTATTCCACGGTCAGTGATTGCACAGAAAATTTCATATAGACGCAATCGAACAAATAAAAAAACATAACAAACATTACATTATTCAAAAAAAAAAACAGGGACACTGACGAAGGTTCAATACCAGAAACTGCTCAGTCTGATTCAGAAAAATTGAAAACTTACAATGTAGTTATGATTTTTAGAAAATACACTCATTCTTCTCTACCACGCCTTTCACATATTTATTTAATTATTTTAAAGAATTTAAAAAAGTTTTTACCTTTTGCGTTATGTTCATAAGCTTTAATAGTTTTTCGAGCTTCTCTCAATTTACGCAATAATAATTCATTTTTACGCTTTTCAATAGTTAATTCCTGGCTTAGTTGAGCTTTGCTCTTCGATTCCAAAGAGTTTAAAACACTATAAAAAAGAACACAATATTAATTTCAAATAAATATTTAAATGTTTGCTTGAATTTAACTTGATTTTAAATACATACACTCAGAAAAGTATGTAGCTAGAATCAACTGCAAATGGCAGTTAAAATAACTACATTTGAAATGTGTAGTTATTTTAACTGTTAAAAATTGACTGTCGAATGTAGTAAAAGCAATTACAACTGCAGTTTAAATAACATTACCTGTATTTTTAAAAAAAAAATATTTAAAAAAAAACAATTTCTTGTAAATATTCTTAATTTGATTTTATTTTATTACTATTGTAAAACAATATTTAAACAAAATATCACTTTAAACATTAACGTTTCACTGTATTTTTCCAAATCATTTATGCCACATGTCTGTCTTTAAGAGACGTAATATTGTTTCTTTGATTTCTTTTCGTTACATTGACCGAATATACAAATATTAAATAGCTACAAGAAAAGAAATACAACATTTAATAATATTCAAGTTAATAAATTTATTTTCTATTCCAAATCTTACCTTAATATTTTATTTATTTAATAAAATTTACAGCGTTTTTATTTTGTTTATCTGTCTGCTTTAACAATCTCTTTTACACTGAAGATAAAAAAGAAAAAATGTACAAACAAGCCGCTTGTTACAACTTCATATTGTTTTCTTTTTGTATCTTTTGATATACACACTTTGTAAAAAAAAAAACTGTTACCGAAATGCAGTAATTTTGGTAAGTTGTTTAAAAAATCAGGCACCAAAAACTTTAAAACTTTGAAGTTAAAATAACTACAAACGCATTACTACACAAATAATTGTCATGTTGTAACTGCAGACCTTTTATGCGAGATATTGACTTTATATGTCTATTATTTCTCAAGATTTTTTTGAATTAAGCGAAACGATGGACAGGGATAAGTAGACTAATCTTATAAATCTAGGATTTTGAAAGTTTCATGTTGAAAAGTCTTCACCTGAAGAATTGATAGTCATTTAAAAGTCGAAAATTAAAAACATTTTTTGAAACTTACAAGTTTTTTTATAAACCCTAACCAATATAAAATGAAATCACTAGACTTGGGAGATAAATTTATCAAAAAATAAATAATCAAATCGCTGCTTGGTAAAGAGGTGTATTGTTGTAAATTTTCGCAATTTCTTCCATACGGTTTTTGAGTCGTTTAATGGAATTGAGTTTTGAGAACAGGTGTAATTTTAAACAGTTTGATGTATACCAAGTTGATGTTAGCGCACCAATAAAAAATTTAAAATGCCTTTCTGACTCGTAGGTGCTGTTTACCAAGAAACTCAGTTCACGAAACACATACATTTTCAAATAATTAACTCAAATTCCCAATAAGTTTGTGATATTCGCATCCGGTTATTAGGGCGATGACATCAACATGCACCGTTTTTTTAAATAATGCCCTCAAAACAAAATTCCATTAAAATGCGCAAAAACGCTATGGAACAAACTGCGAAAGTTTAAAAAACGGAAAATTTTGGTTTTACTTGTAAACCATCATATAACTTTTTAATAAGGAGCGACATGGAAATTACTTTATTAGTGAATGTATCTCCCAAGTTTAGTGACTTTATTTTGTATTGATTTGGATCTAAAAGTAAAAATCTATGAGCAAAAAAAAAAAGAAAGAAAAACTTGCAAGTTTCAAGTATTTTTTTTAATTTTTCAGCTTGTAAATGGTTATAGTTGTCAAATATTCGACCTATTTAAAAAACCGGTTTTTTAATACTTAAAGGCCCGCATTTTTTTATTTGGAAGAGAAATAAAAAGAATCTTTAGAAAGAATATACATACGTTCAGTTTTAAATGTCAACATTTCAACTTTGTACAAAAAATTTCATATACAGTGCACTCGCGATAATGTGAACTAATTAAAACAGGGAGTGTTCACGTTTGTGAGCTGTTCACCTTTCCGAATGCCAAAAATTTAAGGCAAAATGTATCAATAATGCCACATGTTTAGACTAATTATACGTATTAAAATAATAATTGACATTTTATTAGAATAAAAGAAGTAAATGATTTATTAAGAAAATTATTTAAATACATTTATTTGTATGAAGATTTATGTAAAAATACTACATATGTAAATACGAAAAAACAACCTTTCAGCAATAAGTAAAAATAGCAACTAAAATAGTTTCTATGTATCTTCTGTCCTTAATGCAGTGAAACAGTTAAAATAGGGGAATCCCAAAACTTAGAAAAAATTTAATTCTTAACGTATTTACGCATTTCCAACTAACAAATTGACTTTTTTTCTGTTCACATTATAGGGCTTTCGTACTTTGTTCACCTATTAGAGTAGTCAATCTATATATATAAAATACAATGTTTGTATGTTTGTCCTCTATAGACTCTAAAACTATCCAACCGATTTGTCCCAAACCGGTTTCATTTGAAAGGTTATAGTCCAAATTAGGTTTTCGGCTATATATATTTCAAGTGGGCGTGGCCCCTCCCACATAAATTGAATAACATCATATATCTTGACTATTGTGATAGCAAGAGTTTTGAAACATTGCAGTATCCCATTTGTTACTGATTTGAATAATAAGGAAAAAAATGGGCGGGATCGGACCAGTGGGGGTGGCAGCTACCATACAAAGTAAATATTTAATATCATATATCTACAGTACTATAATAGCCATAGTCTTAGAAATTTGTGCAAGTTGATTATTTGTTAATGTGAATAATCAGGAAAAAATGGGCGTGATCGGACCAGTGGGCGTGTCAGCTCCCATACAAAGTAAATATTTAATATCATATATCTACAGTTCTATAATAGCCAGAGTCTTAGAAATTTGTGCACGTTGATTATATTATGAATAGTCATGGGAAAATTGGGTGGGATCATACCAGTGGGCGTGGCAGCTCCCATACAAAGTGATTATTTAGCTCATATACAAAATTAATATTAATATTAAATATCTAGGGTTCTATATTAGCTATATAGCCTTTATATTTTGTACGAGTCCATCAATTACAAATATTAGTAGTCGAACTGAAAATGGGCGGAATGGGATAAATGGGCTTGGTACCAAAAGCAAAAAACAAATAAGCATTAAAATAAATTATCACATTCAAGACTTTTTGCAAGGTTATTAATATGTAGCTCCGAAGATATTTACAAAAAACCTATGTTAATATTTACAAAAAACCTATGTTAATCTTCAAGCTACACTGTGGTGCAAAATTATAGCCGCATGCACTTTTCAGCAGTTTTGTACATTTACATAAAAAATTCAAGAAATCTGTGAATGCCATCTGAAAGACCTCTAAAAATAATTAGAAAAACAGAAAAAAAAAATTTGTATTTATGCCTTAAAAAACCGTTATAACAAATTCCTTGTTTTTTTGGTTTTGCAAAATTATAGCCGCAGATAAGAAAAAAATATTTTTTCAGCTAACGGTGGAGCCAGTCTTAATTTTTTTTCTTTTATTCTTATTTTATTTGAATAATTACTATTTTCTAGTTACATATTAGCCTTATTTTCGAAATTCCGCGGGGGTATTACGTGTTCGATATTGAAAAAGGCAAAATTAGAGCTTTTTTGGAAGAAGATGTTAGTTTTCGAGGAATTTCTCGGAAAATAAACCTATTTCCAAAATGTGGTACTCAATTTTTGAAAAGGTCCTTCTAATTACGGTCAAAATAAAAAAAAATTTTGAAGAAAACTCAAAATTTCAGTTCGTAATAAACGCCAGCGTATCAGAACGCTAGCAAATCAACTAAAACTTTCAAACAAATAGCCCACAAATTTGACTTTAATGTGTTCCCCTGGACTGAAAATCGGTTGTTACAGCAGTCTTAAGTTATCTGCCGTCAAAAAATAAAGAATGCACCACGATTACTACTATGGCACAAAAGTGCAAGCTTGAATTTGGCCAAAATTAGCATGAGTACTGGCTGGTATAAGGTAAGTCACATTTAGAGTCTTTTCACTGGAATCTCCGGGACGGGATTTCTCGGGAATTCAAGACAATTTTCAATTCTGAAATTCCGAGAAATCTTGTCCCGGAGATTCCCGTGAAAAGACTCTAAATGTGACTTACCTTATACCAGCCAGTACTCATGCTAATTTTGGCCAAATTCAAGCTTGCACTTTTGTGCCATGGTAGTAATCGTGGTGCATTCTTTATTTTTTGGCGGCAGATAACTTAAGACTGCTGTAACAACCGATTTTCAGTCCAGGGGAACACATAAAAGTCAAATTTGTGGGCTATTTGTTTGAAAGTTTTAGTTGATTTGCTAACGTTCTGATACGCTGGCGTTTTCTACGAACTGAAATTTTGAGTTTTCTTCAAAATTTTTTTTATTTTGACCGTAATTAGAAGGACCTTTTAAAAATTGAGTACCACATTTTGGAAATAGGTTTATTTTCCGAGAAATTCCTCGAAAACTAACATCTTCTTCCAAAAAAGCTCTAATTTTGCCTTTTTCAATATCGAACACGTAATACCCCCGCGGAATTTCGAAAATAAGGCTAATATGTAACTAGAAAATAGTAATTATTCAAATAAAATAAGAATAAAAGAAAAAAAATTAAGACTGGCTCCACCGTTAGCTGAAAAAATATTTTTTTCTTATCTGCGGCTATAATTTTGCACCACCAAAAAAACAAGGAATTTGTTATAACGGTTTTTTAAGGCATAAAAACAAATTTTTTTTTTCTGTTTTTCTAATTATTTTTAGAGGTCTTTCAGATGGCATTCACAGATTTCTTGAATTTTATATGTAAATGTACAAAACTGCTGAAAAGTGCATGCGGCTATAATTTTGCACCACAGTGTATGTTACACGAACACAACAGCCTCATCCGTCTATTCAAAACAGCCCTAGACCAGATGCCGACAGATGAATTTAGGGTTGTGATAAGAGCTGACCAGACAGCGGCTGTTGAGCATGAGCGGCGCTTTAATGCACAGGTAATAGGTGACGTCGCAGTTGTTATGACAGTTGTTTTCAGCTATTCATTTCATATACTTCAGCAAATAAAGGCGATAGAAGGATAATTACAAATTTTAAAATGATTTACTAATGTGAATTTATTTTTTTAATTATTTATTTGCGTAAAAGAAATTTCTTGATTTAAAGAATTAATTACAATTAAAATTTGAAGGCAAAACAACGTTTGCCTGGTCAGCTAGTGTAAAATAAAATGTGTTTACATTAAGCGGTGTTCACTTAATGCAGTGTTCACATTATTGCGCGTGCACTGTATCTGCAATATAAGGGGTTTTAAAAAATCAGTTATTCAAACCGGTCATACAAGGGTTTTTTTTTAAAACCCCTTGTATTACAGATATATGAAATTTTTTGTACAAAGTTTAAATGTTGACATTTAAAACTGAACATATGTATATTCTTTCTAAAGATTCTTTTTATTTCTCTTCTAAATAAAAGAAGTTTTGGAAAATCTGAACAAATTATCAAATTACAGCGTGAGAAAAATAATTCGTCTTGTGAATCATTTTGGGTCAAGGTTGTCAATTTAGCCATTTTCCGGCCAGTTCTAGCCATTTGATTTTTCCCTAACCATTTTTTATAGTTTTCCCTAACCATTTTTTCTTTACGTTCTGCAGTTAATTTCATAAAAAATGGTGATTTTTAATGATTTTCAAAATTTAATAACAAAATTTTCAATTTTCGACAAATAATTATCACATATTATTTTTACAATCGACCTAAAATTATTATTTTTTTCTAAAATTTAGCTGAAAATATTTTTGAAACTAAGAAAACGTTTAAACTTAGATAGTACTGTCGTCAAAATCGTGTTAGAACTAATTATTATAAATTAAATTTACATTAAAATTTTTGAGTTTTGGTATAATTTTTCGAATTAAGCCATTTCTAGCAATTTTTCTCCATAATCTAGCCGTTTTTTTATCTCAAGAGTTGTTAATTAGTCTAAGATATATCAAATTTTATTTAATACTTACGGATGATTAAAAATTGAAGTTGATGATGGTCGCTTTTGTGGATCCGGATGTGTCATTATTTTAATAATATCATTAAACTCTCGACTTAATGTTGATAAATCGGGTACTTTACCATCTCTTAAATCATGCCATTCTGGGCCATTCTTAGGTAAAGGAGCACCACCAGCTGCTTCATAAAGAGTTAAGCCCAGTGAAAATATATCAGCTTTGAAAAGATTTGAAAAGTCGTCGTCTAATATTTCCTTAGGTAAATAACGACAATCACCCTCTTCTACACAGGGTTCATTGACCGATGTTACATGACCCAAATCACCAATTTTATATGTTATCAACCATTCTGAATTGCTTAGCTCCTCATAAATGCCATCCATGCCAGTTTCATAACATTCCTTTGTTAATGGCGGCATAGATTGTTTATGTACCGATGGTACTTTCGTTAAAAATATGTTGCCTGCTTTAAGATCCATATGTACTAAATCATTCGAGTGTATATAACGTAAACCTTCCGCAACATGCAGTAATAAAATTCTTAATTCTGATTCTACAAGCGAACGTTTTTGTAGCAGAGATTGAAGACTGCCGCCATTACAATATTCATTTTGTATTAACATATGATTATCTTCCGCCCATGCTGAATAATAACGTACAACATTATCATGTTTGCCTAAAACAGCATGTGCCCATACTTCATTAAGGGCTTGTTTTCTGTAAAGAAAAAAAGAAAATATATCGTTGCCTTATCTTAAATTGCAGATATTTATCTACAAATATCTACAAAGGTGCAGAAGAGTAAAAAAAAATTGTTATTTGCTTATTTTAAAACTATTTGTAAATCGACCTTAATTAGAAATTGCTACTTGTATTTTTATTTAAAAATTCGTGGGGTTACTGTTGTTAGCTACATATTTTTATTTAAAATGAATTACTTCCCAGCCAGCAAGTTTAGAAGTCCCCTCTTATTCGGACTCATAAATGTAGTAATTAATTAACCGATTCGATGCGAATATCGGTAAGGGTAACGCTATTTTTGTTTATTTCAGTTACGGTATTTTAAGGGCAACGACATTTAAGCTATTTCGGTAACGGTATTTTAGCTTTAACTATATTTGACTTATTTCGGTATCGGTATTTTAGCGGTAACGGTATTTCAATTATTTCGGTAGCGTTATTTTAGTGTTAAAGGCTTTTCAGTTATTTCGGTAACGGTATTTTAAGATAACTTTATTTTAGTTATTGCATTTCACATCGATAATTTTAGCCCCATTATGCTAGTTTGGGAAAATATATATGTATTTACATATTTACACGATTACACAGTGAAACACAAAAAAATATAACCATATACGGACACCACTACGTCATGCAATTTTTTTATGGGCCCCCAAAGATTAAGGGCCTCGGTGTCATTTTTGCAAAAAAAAGTGATCATTTTCTCAGGCTCATATCTTGCAAACCGTTCGGAATTTTGATTTACTCTCTGAGGGAAAGTTGTAGCTCTTGTCATAAGAACAATCTTCAAGATAAATTACACATGTCGTCTAAATCGACATGCTAAGAAGAACAAAATTTATAAAGCAACTGTAACAGCCACGCTACCAGTGCTTGCATCTGAAAATTTTGTATCACCAAGGCCGCCAACTCCAGATCGTATGACAGAATTTACAGGAATGACTAGAGCAAGTGGTGTTACTTATGAAGATTCATTTGTTACCGATTATGAGCCCAACAGGGAAGAGATGGACCACAACTAATAACACAAATGGAAATGAATTTTATTGTGGCCATATTGGGACTATCGCAGCGACTTGTCATATTTTTGACAGCGTTTTTAAAGCAAAGAAAAATTACACATGATAATGTTAACTCTACGGCGTACCGCAAACGGCAAGCTGAGTTTCAGAGCCAATACACTCTAAATGATGACAATTCGTTCGCTTAATGCAACGATATAAAAGCTTTGGTGGTAAAAATGGAAATGAACTACATCGCTAGTGAGTGAAGATTATTTATTGATGGTTGCATGTGTCGAACCGAAAACCTTCCATTCCGCTAGCAATGGGTATTAACATGAAAGAAAGCTATGAAACATTGAAAGATATAATGAAAAAAATCAAATACTACGAAAATAAATGGAAGATTTGCTGTGATTTAAAGGTCATCAACATTTTGCAAGGGATCATCGACAAGGGCGGCTTTCCAAAATTCTTTTGTTTTCTTTGTAATTGTGATTCGCGCTCACCTCTGAATCAATTCCAATGTAATTCGTGGAGACCAAGAGGAAGTGTGGAGGAACAAATGAAACAACATAGACTGAAGAATGCACCTTTAATTGACAATACTCAAGACATCTTGCTGCCACCGCTCCACATAAAATTGGGAATTGTTAAAAAAATTCATCGAAGTGGCCGTTGTAAATTGTCCAAACGCATTCGACTATTTAAAAAGCGTTTTCCCAAAGCGTAGCGATGACAAAATTAAAAACGTACTATGGTAAATTTAAAACGAATTTTTGTTCACCTCATTGTACTATTTACTAGTGTCAGACCGAACAGTTCGCGCCAGAAAATGCATTTGGTCTGTATTCGGTATTTTAAGGCATTATGGAGGATGGAAAAATGTTTATTGGACTGATTAGATGCTATTTTGAGTGTCAAATTTGAACAAAAGTCTGTAGTTAAGCAATGAATTCACTGTTCGGCCTCAGAACGTTCGGCCAAATTGAAAATAGTTCGGCGGCCGAACTTTTAACTTTATGGCTAAACTTTGGCTTTTCTCTTAAATTGTATACACAAAATCGAATTAAATCGGCTCAACAAACATGTTTCCAATACCAAAATTTGTCATCATTGCCTCTAGATATCAAAAAACCGACAAAATATAGTTTTTTGGCCGAACTGTTCGGTCGGACACTACTATTTACACTAAGTTAATGTTTTCTCTTCTGTCTTTAGAAAGCTATTCAAGAGCAACTTTTATTCATCGCTTGATGAAAATCATTCAATGGCATGGATTTACCTTCAGCGTGTATGCAACAGAGTCTTGGGAGGGGATCGAGACGCTGAATCGGAAGCAAGAGAATGGGTGAAATAAATGCTGTATTATTTTGAGAAAATCGACACATCGATGACATTAAAGCTGCATTTTCTTCATTTTCGTTTTGACGATTTTATCAAACAACTCCCTACCGAATCCGATGAGCAAGGAGAACGGTTTGGAACCACAACTTAAGAGAGTTCGATTTGCAAGTCCAGGGCCATCAACATTATAAACATAATACGAATATTTTTTTTATTATTTTTGTAATAGATAGCATAGTATCTCAATGTTGAAGTAAAGAAAAAACAAATGAAATTAAAAAATTTTAGGGAAATTTTTCACTTTTGCGGCTATCTAAGCACTACCTTAACGGTGTTAAGAATCATTCCCAGGAAGTTCATATGTGCAGAAAGTAGTTTATTGAGATCTTAGGTACATTTTTGTAGTTGATTGTTTCCTTGAATTTTGAACGGTTTGCTACCTATTGATCTAAACAGGGGAAAAAAGGTAAAAAAAATCGATTTTTTTAAAGTTTTTTGCGATTTTGATCTTGAAGATAAAGTTTTTTTGATTTTATATGTTTACAATTTTTGTTCTTTATGACAAGAGCTACAACTCAGCCTCAGAGCTGCCTCAGAGAGTAAAAATTCCGAACGGTTTGCAAGATATGAGCCTGAGAATAATTATCACTTTTTTGCAAAAATGACACCTAGGCCCCAAATCTTTGGGGGCCCATAAAAAGAAGTGCATGACTTTGGGCAAAACTGGGAGACACGGGTCTTTTTTTGGTCTTTTATCAAGTAGTGGTATCCGTATATGGTTATATTTCCATGACTTAAAAAATTACACAGTGTTATTTTTTCTCATTTTATTAGATTATTTCGGTAACGATATTTAAGGATAACGCTATTTCAATTATTTCGGTAACGGTATCTTTTTTTGGTCTTTTATCAAGTAGTGGTATCCGTATATGGTTATATTTCCATGACTTAAAAAATTACACAGTGTTATTTTTTCTCATTTTATTAGATTATTTCGGTAACGATATTTAAGGATAACGCTATTTCAATTATTTCGGTAACGGTATCTTTTTTGGTCTTTTATCAAGTAGTGGTATCCGTATATGGTATATTTCCATGACTTAAAAAATTACACAGTGTTATTTTTTCTCATTTTATTAGATTATTTCGGTAACGATATTTAAGGATAACGGTATTTTAATTATTTCGGTAACAGTATTTTAAGGATATTGGTATTTAAGTTATATAATTTTTTAATAATTTTGGAGCCAACCAATTTTTTTTAAGTTTTCAAACAAATTGTCAGAATTGTTTTTGTTTTTTTAAATTTTTTATGTAAACGAAATTCTCGCGCAGTTTTGTGAATAAGTATCGCCGAACGCGGAAAAACAAAAAACACTCAATTCATATGTCATACTAAAAATTATTTCAAATGGTAACAATTAATTAAACACATACATATGTATAGCAAATAAAATAGATGCAGAACACCAAAGAAATAATTACTAAATAAACCACATATTGCCGCAAGAAGCTCGTAGCACAAATGGAAGATTTAAAATTTTCAATATTGAAGTGATTTGTTTGTGTATTTATATTTAAGAAAATATATGTAAAGATTTTAATGCTATGAAAAAACATTGTTTTAAAAATGTTCATCCAGAAGCACTATTGCATTTTTAAAAAGATTTTTATTGTGAACCAAAAACGAAATACTCTAAAATTTAGTCTATCCCCTTAAAAATAAAAGGTGAAAATTTTAAAAACACATTTAGCATCGGAAGATAAAAATCGTCCAGGATCAAATATTTTTTATAGGTTCAAAATTTCGTGCTTTTGTGTTCATTGGTTGTCCAGTATCAAATATTTTGTAGAGGCTATAAATTTCGTGGTTTTGTGTTTAAAAGAGTAAATAATTTTGCCGCAGTAGAAACCTAGAAGTTTTAAGTGAAAACGTAAATATCTTTAAACGTACAAACGTTTGCTACTTTTTATACCCTTACCCTAACTTCTGAATATACAAAATCTTTTATAATTTAATTTTTATTATAACTCGGACAAAGGGTGACTTTTCCCCGTAAAAATGTCGAAAATCAAATCATTGTGTTTACGCGAGGAGAGAAACCTTTTTGCCAAATTTCAAATTCCCAGCTCCAGCGACTTGGCAAGGTAATTAAGGGGACTTTTTTTCATTGTACCACATTTTCATTGAGTTTTTATTGGAAATTCCAAAAAGTATATCGGTCGTTCCAGAAAAGACCGGTCAAATAAGATAATTTTTTGACCTTCGGTCTTCCGACTTCAATTAAATTTTTCATTTAGAAACTCTATGGAGCTACTTAAAGATTGGCGTTTTAAATTTTTTAAATTTTGAAAAAATTCACGGTTTTCTGATTCTTTTTTTGAAAAATACCAAAAGTGTGCATTATCACCATTGTGATAATGTGTGATTATCACCATTTAAATAATTGCACTGTAATGGTATACTCCCCTAATTTTTTTAATGCGGAATGAATTTTTTTTCAGCGCTATAAAAAATGCATTTTTTATGCAATTGCGTTTTTAAATGCACTTTTTTCAAATTTGTCCATTCTCGATTTGAAAACAAGATGCATATTTGTAAAACATGGAATTTTTACTAAAAACTGCACTTTCGTTGTTAAGGTCCTGGGGCTTATCGATTTATTGAAAAAAAGCTTGCATCATGTTTCCATAGAAAAACAACAATTTGTTATTTTTTTTTAATTTTTCAAAATTAAAAAGATTCAAAAAAATACATTCAATTTTTAAGATTTTTTTCCTAAAACTTTTTGGTGAAAATTCAATATTTTGAATAGCTTTCTTTTTTTTAAATTGAGAGTTTCCATAAGTTTGAAAAACGCATTTTAATAATAAATTGCATAAAAAATTGAATTCTTTTTGACGCTGGAAAAAAATATTATTCGCATTAGAGTTGTGTACCATTACAATGCAATTTAAATGGTGAGAATCTGATCAATATTAAAGAAAATGCAAATACATAGGCTTACACACTTTTAGCATATTTCTCATTTTTCAAAAAAACTAAATCGCGTAAAAAAACATAGATTTTTCGAAATTTAAAAAACTAAAAACGATAATCTTTAGGTGGGTTCATAAAGCTTCTGAATGCCAAATTTTATTTAAATCAGAAAACCCTAGGTCAGATTTTGGCCGATTTGGCTGGGACGATATTTTAAGTGCATTAGCCAGTATGTACTCTATTTGAAACTACTGATTTCTAGCTGGTCTTTTTTTCCACCCCCTAACAATTTTCAAAAATCGTCCACGCTGAAAAAGGAAACTAGTTGCCAAATTTCAAGTTCCTATCTTAATGAAAAATTTTAAGTTCATATCTTCTTTGTAACACATTTTCATTAAGTTTCTATTGAAAATTTCAAAAAGTATACTTTTAGGGCATTAGCCCATAGTCTACACTAAGAAAACATACTCGGTCGTGGCTACCGTTGTGGTTGAGGCAAATGAAATTGTATTGTCGTTTCAGAATGTATGTTGCTTCCATCAAATGATTTTTATCAGATTCGAAAGATTCGGTCTCCACATCTGAATAATTCGATTGTGATAAAAATTATTCGATTGAAGCAACAGACATTCTGACACAACAATATAATTTCAATTGACTCAACAAAAATTCGGTGATAACTACCAAAAAATGTAATAGCTACTGTCGAACCATTTGATTGGCTACAAATACGGTTACTACGACCGAATATATTTTCTGTGTGTATTTGAAATTTCAGATTTCTAGCCGAAGAGGTTTTTGAAGAAGCTTAAGCGGAGGACTTTTTATCTTTTTTGTACAACCTTTTAAAAATTTACAAAAATCGTGTTTCCAAAAATCGTGTCTATGCTGGAGGCAGAACCTTCATGCCAAATTTGAAGTTACATGCTCGTGCGGTTTAGGTTGTGTAATTTTTTTATTTCAAATTACCAAAAGTATCTCTTTAGTTAATTAATCCATATACCAAGGAACACATATTTTATACTAGCGAACAAAGCCCACAAGGTTGTTAACGTAGATAAGACGTTTTTTTTTTTTTTGCTTTAAACTAGATAATGTATTTTTTATTGGACAATACCATAAAGTATTACATATTTTATGTCACAGATTTGCAGAAGTGTTTTACTCAACGAAGCCAGCTTGGGACATACATACCACAAGAGTAAAAAACCCCTGTGTCCGGCCGCAGTCCGGCTACGTAGAAAAACTTTAATATTCACACAATTTTCTTTAAAAAAACGGTGTTACCCATTTTATATCACTCAAGCTCCGTGGGAATTTTTTTGACGAAATTTGTTAGAAAGATGTATTGGTGTTTAAATAAGCTTTTTCTGAAGTTTTTGTATACTTATTGATCCATCTAGCGGTTGTATTCTCACTTTAAATTCAAACTTTGGAGCTTTATATGTACTTAAAGGGTTAAGATTTTTGTTAAATTATTATATTATTGCTAGAGCAAATATTTAGCAAACTGTGAAACGAAATTTGATCTATGGCATTTTCACGATTTTTGAGAATTTTTTTAATTTAGTGTTGTTTTTATACAGGTTTTCAAAATTGTGTTATGCCAACAATTGCGATTCATTTTTTGAACTATTTTTATTTGTTGAAATAAAATTGCTAATTATTCACATTAAAAAAGAAAATGGAGTAATTCTCTGCATATTAAATTTTTTACATGTTCGAAAAGTTTTTGATTCAATCTTTAAATTTTACATGACAAGTAGAAATTTTTTCAATTCCAATTTTTAATCCATAATCCCCAAATTGGAAGTAGGGATAATGTCATAGTGGCCTAAACTCTACTATGTTTTGTTTAATTTTCCTTAAAAGATAAAATTTTTATACAAAACAACGACTTCCCCACGATAACAATGTAGCGGGCTTGTCCGCTAGTAGTTTATAAATTGATAAATATAGACAAAATTATCACAATCTTTCCAGTGATATAGTACATAATTTGTGTATGATTTGAGGAGAAAGGTTGGTGTAAACTTAAAACAAAATGTACTCACTCAAAGGAACTTCCAGCCACTGGCTTAATACTTTTCTTAATAGCATAAATACATCCATCAAGGCGATTAAGGCACTGGTATACCATACCAAATTCTCCAATACCAATAACAGATAATTCAACAAATTCTTGTTTAAAGCGACTAATATTTGTGTCTTGTAAAGCGAGTCTTTTGGGTGCCTGATGCATTTCTGGGGCTTGATCATAGTCGTTAGCTAAGTCTTCGTCACTGTTAAGAAACAATTGTAATGATCGATTACTAAGATTCTCCCGTCCAAATTGTGTGCGGCACCGTTTTTTATTGTGGGCCATAAGACCTAGGAAGTCAAAACGAATAAAGAATTAACAATAGTAAAGAGAGACTTAAACTACTACTTACTATCTGGTGTAAAAGGATTAACATTAGCTGTCTGCTGTTGCATGACATTGTCCAATGCTCTATTATGTAAAGGTAAAGACCGTGGCTTTTCCGCTGTTTTTAGGAATAATGATTCATGTTTCTTTGTTATATCGGAGGCAGCCACAGCAGATAAATGATTTAAACATTTTCCGGATGATTTTTCCAATATAGTTTTGGGTGTGGCAGGCGTATCGAACAGTCTTAAAGCTCTCACTTTACGATAGGGTGGTGATATGGACATTGCTGGTGTACGAGACTTAAAAATGTCATGTCCTAGTATATTTCTTTTTAAAATCTCTGTTTGCTCATCTTTTACTGGTTCATCGTCTTCATCTCGTGTAGGTGAAGCAAATCTGAGTTTTCTTGGCTGTATAGCACATACAGGCGACGATGGCGAACGCATTTCAATACTAGAGTCCATTTGGTCAATGGAAGAGTCAATTGAGCCACTATTGCGAAATGCCATAATAAAAGGCTTTCTATTTGTTTTTAATAAGAATTATTTAAGTTTTGCACACTACACTTTATTTTTACTTTTTTAATTAAATAAATCGTAAAATTTAAAAAATAGTTAAAAAAATGCGTAAATAAAACAAATTTTGTAATTTATTGAAGCTAGACAATTTCAATCACTGTTGCCAACTTTGATGAAATAAAAAAACGCTCAATCTGTCATTAAAAGCGTTGAAAACTGCTATGAGCGATTTAAACGCGCTGATTTAGCGTGAAAACTGTCGAATCCACAACACTGAGTCACAGACAAGGCACAAGTAGTGTTGCCAGATTTGACATTTTCTCTAACCAAAATAGTGCGGCATTCACACCTTAGTACTAAACACGCGTTTTACCAAAGTAAGGGTAAGTGAATAAAGAACTTTTCTAGAAAAAGCTTATTATGAATACCCCAACGTAAAAAATAAGGGTATTTTAAGCAGTGACGGTCTATGAAGTTGTCAAAGGCGTGCTTCGATTTGTTTTAATTATTAAAATTGAGCTTATAATTAGTTTTTTCCAAGACCTTTCACCTTTCTGTGATAGGCACATATAAGATTTAATTAATTTAGTATAGTTTGGAACCTAAATTCTTTGTTTCTTGTTCAGTTTTTTATTGATCGTGTAGAGGGAGCGTTAAAAAAAATGCGTTTTACATAAAATTTTAGTTGACTATCTATTTAAAATAGAAAAATAATTAAATCTAAACTTCGTTTATATTGTTAATGTGGTAGGTCGTGGAAAAATATTCATTATAAACGTAATTTCAACATTTTGAAAAAGGCAGCACACATTTCACAATTTCAAGGACCGTCACTGATTTTAAGGGTAAAGCCACATTCACACTAGATAGTAAAGAATGTGTTGAAGGGAAAAATGACAATAATATTGAAAAGTGTATGGGTACCTGAACAAACTTTTTTTTTGACGATTTTTTAACATTTGTTGACGATTTTTAAAAATATTACGTTATTTTTTGGACGATTTTTTCTGGAATATTCGACGATTTATGCCTACTAAATTTGGCAACGCTAAGCACAAGTGACAGATTAACCAGACCCCACACAAGTGACAGATGACCAAATTGTTTTTAAAAACCATGTAGTTTTCAATAAATTTTTTTCTGGAATTCCGTGTGATAGATATGGCTACATCCAAGATATATTGATATAGGTAGTCTTACTAGAACAACAAACAACTACAAACAATACAAAAACAACAGGGTTTTGACATTTCAAAATACTCAAGATACAGTCTTTGTACTGTCAAAACCGTGTCAGAAATGTCAAAACCAGGTAAGAGGAAGATAAACAGCTGGGCTACTAAAACTACCTTATAAATATATCCTACAGCTATACACTGTATTGTGTATATTGTGTCATTCTAGCACGAAATCATTAAGAGTAATATTTTTGGGAAAATTTGACAGAGCTGCCAGAATTTAAGTTTTCGTGTTGAATCTGGGTAGGCTGTGGATATATATTAATCTTATATGGCGTCGCACCTAAATGCTAAACAATGATTTTGCAAACTTATTATTCTTTTATGGTGAGTTTACACCTAAATGCAAAACAAGCGTTTTGCCAAAACGCGTGTTAAAGCTTTTTATTATATTTCAAAAGTTATTTATTCTTTTACAAAACGTTTGGCAAGTCATATTAACGTTTAATTAAAAATATTCTAATGCATACGCCGCTGTTTATGTAGTATTTTGCATATAAGATTTAAAAAATATATATTGCTTTGCTTAAATGACTATTGTAATTGAATATGAAGCATAGTTTGTATACAAAAATTTTAAATCTACTTCGTTATTGCTTTGCTGCGTTACCAAAAGAACAAATGTAAATTTTAACAAGAGAACTACGATTAGGCGAATATAAATGTATTCTCTTGTTGGCACAAAAGTTACTGCACACAAAAAAACACGCTGGGAAGACGATAAAGGCATCGTTGGTTAAAATTGTTCATTAAAATTCTGGGGTTTTTATTAAATTACAAAACACGTGGTTTGACAAAACACATATTTTGTAACGTGTCCCCACCGGCACTGTTGTGGTGTTGCCAGCTAGCCTGCGTTGGCATACATCCCAGGTCGGATTCCAACCCACCACTTCAGCCCAGGGACAAGCACACTAAAAAAACTAATAAAAATCAACAAAAAAAAACTATCACACACAATGAACTTAAGAGGGAGGACAAGATCGAAAATCCCCCACATACGCCCTCCCAACCATGGTCACCAGATAGTACCACATTAATTTAATGGTGACCCCAAATCCCACACACACACTTACCTCACTTACCTCACACCGTTAACTAAGCCCTACTAAATTATTACCAACTCATATTTCTTTTCAAATTTTCAAATATAAAACATATCTTTTTTATTATATTTAAAACTTATTTATATATATGAAAAATAATTTCCACCAAAAAACTAGCTAATAACACAAATATATATAAACAAAAATTAATATAAAATTAAAATTTAAATAAAAAAAAAATAAATCCTCGAATTTACTCCCACAAAAAAAAATAAATAGTTGTGCCGAAATTAATAAAAAAACGAAAAAAATTTACTTAAAAATGGCCTTCAAATAAAAACTGCCATGTAAATAAAAATTCTAAGCCTACAAAGTTTATTAACATTGGGACTCCATTTTGAGTCAGTGTATCTTTATATATTTCAAAAAAAAAACCCCTACCTAAACGAGCTCTCTTAGGCGGCGAAGAAAAACTGGCTCATTAGCCAATAACACAAAAAAACTCTAAAAAAAACTTTGTAACCCTAAAAAATTTACTCTTAAATCAAAAAAAAGAAATCATAAAATTTTAAAAAATTCAGGCACTTACAACAAAACGAATAATTAACAAAAGAAAAAAATTGCATATAAAATATAAAAAAAACTAACATCTAAAACCTTGTATATATATATATAAACAAAACCCACCCTTAAACACTACTTAAATGATGGCTAATATCTTTTTTTTCCTCTCTCTCTCTTTTCATCAAAAAAAACAAATGGCCGGTTGCGTACCGCTTTTTTTTTCACGCTTTGGCGCAAGCGCAATGGCGGCAAAAATGGCGGAACAATTTTTAAATACTTGGGTTACCTTGAGTTTGGTATTATATTGGACGAACCCTTCTTGACGGCGACCCTGATCCGTATACTACCATCAGCAACCTGTCCACACCGGAACGTCTTTACGCTGCTGAAGTTTTTGCCGGGATCTTTATCCACAAAAAATTGCTGGCCTCTGTCCTTATGGATACCAGGACAACACCCTCAGAGGCCAGATCTTCAGTACTCTCAGGGATACTTTTTTTCTAATAATAAAACAAAAATTTCAGTCGAACTATTAAAAACTACCTTTCTTAATACTCACTTTTTCCTCTAACAAAACTGCTTTTCACAGGTAATTAAACCGCAGGTAACTATACCAAAAGTCCTCTCCTCAGACCAAATACACTATAGCACCCGTGTCCTTGTTTTCCGTTTTTTTTTTTAGTTGTTTTTTTACTTTTGAAATTTAGGCTCTTAATTTTTTTTTTTTTTAAACTTCTGGTTTTTTCTTACAAATTTTTTTAAAGTTTTAATTTCTAATTTCAATTTTTAACTTCTAATTTTTAATTTTCAACTTTTAAATTTTTTTAACCTTTCAATTTTTTTAACGTTTTACTTTTAAGTTTTAAAATTCTTTTATCTTTCAAATTTTAAATGTACACCCTTTTGAACTTTCCTTCACAATTATTTTTACACAATGGCTGCCTTTTCTCCTAATTCCTATCCACGAAACCTCTGTTCTTTCCATAATTTGCTCTCCTTAACTAAAATTTCCAATGGACTTTGTACCCTAAAACAAATATCATAATAACTTGACATTTAAATTAGGCGGACAAAACATAACATAACAATTGAAAACGCACTAACAAATTACAGGCAAATTTTATGAATGGGAACAGGCTATTAGATACAACCCTGCGCTATATTCCTATAAAGGTGCCATATCGATTTTTCCCTAATCCTCCTTTAATCTATTACAAACTACATCTTTACGCAACTGATCAACTATATTTTTACGCATACATTGACATACAGAAAAAAAAATCATTTTACTACAAGCTACTACACTCTACACGAGGAACAACCAAATACTTACAATACAATAAAAATCAAATTTACCTTCATCAAAAATTACACTATAAAAATACACAAAATAAAAGGTAATTAAATTACAAAAAATAAACAATTTACATGACATTACGCAGTATTCACCAACCGGGATTTACAGCTTTCCATGAGTCAAGGTAAGTTTTTTTTTTATTTTCTCATTAACTACCCACGCCTTAACCCCGACTGCCCCGTATATCATACACGATACACTGGATATCTTCTTTAAAGACCAATAAATACATCTAAAAAAAAATTAACTACAAATGTATAATTGACGGGCTTGGCGCAAAAATGGTAAGACACCCGTTTTCAAAAAAAATGATTCTATGTATTCATTACATTACCTAACGTGGTATCAATATCCACTTAAATGATTTAAGCTATATTCAAATTACTTTCAGATCTAGAGCACATGATACTTTTTACCATTCGACTATAATTCAATATTTTTTTTTTCCGCAAGAACATGATCTGCCACGCCAATAAAATACACATTCCTTGAAAAATTCTAAATAAACTTTCTGCAAAAACGATAAGCCACATTAATTTATAAAACATGTTTTTTTTTTCCTGCCTTCTAGTCTCCCAGCAAGGAACATGTAAAAGAAGCCACATCTTTGCACTTACAACAAGTATATTTATCCGAAAATCCGTCAAATCAGCTATATATACTTTCAAATAAACATATTCTACATAAAATTTCTGCAACAACTTGATGAACCACATTAATTTGCCCAAAAATGGGTTTTACTGTCTCTTATTTTCCCAGCGATGGACATGAAATAGAAAACACATCTTTGCACTTTACACATGGATCAAGAAAGACCATCTAATTTGCTACCATTTTCAGACTATGAACTTCTTCACCTATCTTTGTGCAATACCTTGATAATACACTTTTATTTTTTAAAATAAAGATACTATATTACAACTGAAACAACGCCAAATATTTACAACAGAAGTTCCCCTGAGTATGCGCTTACTTTCTTCATGGTTGGCAAACACTACCTTTTCATTACGATGAAGTTGCCTACCCCAGCCACACCAATACTGTTATGAACGTCTTCAAGCTACGATTTCAATCGTGGCCTGTGTCTTTACAGGATTTATCACAGCATTTTACCCATCAAATTTCGTTACATCAACAAAAATACGTTATAAATCGTCGTTTCGGTATTTTAGCGTTATTTTGAACTTTAACTAGTTCAAGATATTTCAAAATCAAACAGGTTAAATAGAAACTAAAACCGTTTACATAAGAAGAAACATGTCTTTTTTTTTAATTTAATTTCCATTCCGCTATTAGTGTTACCGTGATAGCCACTCGTTATTATGAAAAGTTAATGAATGCCAACACTGTGATTCCTTTTAATCCTTACATGCGCACTGTACCTTTTTAAGATACAACCAGAAAAAAAAATCCTACGACTTTATTTTAAGCGTAATCAAAAATGAAAACTTCACTAGTGTGTTAAGAACTCTCAAGCGCTCTTTAATAACATACATTTATAAATAAATATTTAGAATCGCACGTTTTATTAACCATCAACGTCAAAAAAAAATTAAAAACTTCAAAATTAATTAAAAACTCAAGAATTGGGCTTCTTATGATATCGGAAAAAGGGCACATGTAATTTTAGCAAGTTTAGATAAAAGGCATTAGTGTTACGAGGCAATTATAAGCTTTTGAATGATATATTTTTTTTTTTGTTCCTAAGTCACTCCGTTTTTGTGTAACGGACAATTTAAAATTTTGAAAATTTTGGATTTTTGCTTATAAAAAGCGTAAAAAAAAATTATTTGAAAAAGCTTGGTCCGCAGTTTTGTTTTAGTTAGCATTTCATATCATAAAAACACAATTTTATACAAATCGAAGCTGTTGAGCATTTGAGAGCATTTCTATATTTTTTTCAAAGTTTAATTAGTGTAAAATTGAGATAAAATATCTTTTTAAATTAAATAAAAAAAAACATCCAAGTTTTTTTTGTGAACCAAACATCGAGTTCGAATATTCTCATTCATAAATCAAAAAAAAATAAATCCGGTGCCAAAAAAAAAAACCTAATAATCCTATAAATAAAGTGTTCAAAGTGAAAACTTCAGATATTCACAATTTATATTTAAAAAAAATGGAAAAACAAGCGATATTTAAATAAATAATAAATACGATAATAAATAAATTTTAGCAATATTAAAAACCACCCAACCCCATGCAAAAAATCATGCGCGTTATCACCTCCCTTTACACTACATCTGATCGGTATATGTGAGGAGTTTCGATAAGCATCAATTGTTTTCCGCTGGGTTTATTTCTTTCTTCAATTTAGTCTTTATTTATTTATTTATTGAGTTTATTATTTATTATTTATTTATTATTTATTATTTATTTATTTAATGATTTATTTATTTAATTTAGTTATTATTTATTTAGTTATTATATTTATTTATTTATTTATTTATTATTAGTTTATTATTTATTATGTATTTATTTATTATTTATTTATTTATTTATTATTAATTTTTATTTATTTATTTATTTATTATTATTTTTTATTTTTATTTTATTTTATGTATTTACTTTATTATTATTTATTTATTTATTTATTTATTTATTTATTTATTTATTTATTATCTTTATTTCTTTCTTTCTTTCTTTATTTATTTCTTTATTTCATTTCTTTCTTTCTTTCTTTCTTTCTTTATTTCTTTCTTTCTTTCCTTTCTTTCTTTCTTTCTTTCTTTCTTTCTTTCTTTCTTCTTTTCTTTCTTTCCTTTCTTTCTTTCTTTCTTTCTTTCTTTCTTTCTTTCGTTCTTTCTTTCTTTCTTTCTTTCTTTCTTTCTTTCTTTCTTTCTTTCCTTTCTTTCTTTCTTTCTTTCTTTCTTCTTTCTTTTCTTTCTTTCTTTCTTTCTTTCTTTCTTTCTTTCTTTCTTTCTTCCCGCTTTCTCCCCCGTTCCCTACTCCTTCCCTCTAGCTTTGCCGCGTCCCTATATGCCCCCCCAGATTAATGCAGCAACCATCCCGAAATACCAGGCCTCATCCGCAACAAAACTCCGGTGCTGCCAATGTACGCCAGGAGAACCGTGTGCCGGATGACAGACTCGGGGTGCTTGTCCCATTCTGGGATTCATTTGTCCCAACGTGGGGAACTCCCACACCCTGTAGTCTCGATGCTCTATCGACTGAGCTAGCCGGGCACTTACGGGTAAGTATGAGCGGTATATATACTGAAATTTCATGCAAATGCTTTTTTTTTTCTCTAGTTTTACCTGCAGTTTCATCTGGTGGCTATGCAGCTGATAATCTTTAAAAGTTTTCTCCTCCATATTTCATCCTTTTCATCGATTCATGTGAGTGATTAGTTTTAAGTTATATAACTTAGATTATTTTCGGGATTTTTTTTTCGATTAAAATTTCTCGCGACTCGGGTTTTTTTTTTCTTATTACAATTTCTCGCGAATCATGTTTTCTTGTTGTTCGCTGTCAGGTACATTGTATTGCCAGTAGGGTTACCCTTTTTATATTTATATGCTATTTGGTTCTGTTGAGGTTTTATTATTGCACAGGAGTTTGCTTTAGCATTCTTTATCACAGTAGGTGTAGGTACTAAAAAAAACGGGACTCCACTTTTGAGGAACAGAATAGGACAGATACGCACATAGACTTAAACTATATTGCACTCGATGAGATATTTCATAGGTTTACGTTGTAATCACATTTTTATTCAGACTTTTATGTCCTTAGCATGAAATGTGCCAATTGATTTGCCCTGTATGTTTTCCAGTTCATACATATTGTTCCCAATTGGTTTTACGATTCGGCACTTTAAAAATTTTCTACAAAATTTAGCATTTACATTATTTTTAAAGTCCGATTGTGTGAAATTTCTTCGGTAAACTTCTTGACCTGGTTTGAATTTTACTGTTCGCGTTTTCTCATTATACCTTTTTGCACTTTTCTCGAATGCTTCGTGTAAATTCTCCTTAATTTTCTCATTAATGAGTTTAAGCCGATCTTCTCTCTCTCGAGATTTATAATTTGATGATCTGTCATCGATTTAAGTTTGCGTGCAAGTTTATAATCTGCCCCATTAGAAAACCAATGGTACCCAAATAGGGCGAAAAATGGTGTGGTTCCGGTTGCCGTATGTATTGACGTTCTTAACGAACATTCTATCTCCGCAAGATACAGGTCCCAATCTCGATGATCTTTCTCCATATACGCCCTGATGGCTGCTAATATCGATTGATTGACCCTTTCTGATGCATTTGATTGCGGGGAATAGAATGCCGTCTTCAAATGGTTAATGTTGTAGGTTTCGATCATTTCATTGAATGCTTTAGACACAAATTGTTGGCCATTGTCGCTGTGAATCGTTTCCGGTACTCCAAACTTATTAAAGACCTCTTGGACCAAAAATTGTACCACATTTTTCGTAGTGGCCTCTTTCATAGCCTTTAAAAAACAAAATTTTGTGAAGTGGTCTACTACTATAAATATGTAGGCGTTTCCTTTTTTCGACCTAGGGTATTTTCCGAGAAAGTCTATAGAGTTTCTGATACGGCCTTTCAGTTACAACTTCCTGTCCAATAGAAGGTTTTAAAATTTGATTTGATGGTTTAGCTTCCTTGCAAACCTGACAATTTAACACGTAGTTTCGTACCTGAGACGTCATTTTGGCCAATAGTATAGCTGTTTTATGCGGTTTAACGTTTTCTTTAAGCCTCCATGGGCCGATGTAGTGGCATCATGAGCCTTTTCAATTAAAATGTGTGTTATGTCTTGTGGAACCCATAACTTCCAAGAGCATTCTTCGAGGTTTTCGCCTCTATCAAAATTCATTCTTTTAAAAATTTTTCCGTTTTCTATTTTCAAGTCCGGTAACTTACTTTTGTTTTCCTCAACGCTTTTTATCAAGTTTAAATATTCTTCTGATTCGAATTCATTGGTGTCGAACTCCAAATAGTCTTCGTTTATTTCATTAATTTCAAACGACATTCTAGATAACGTATCGGCGACGACATTTTCAGATCCTTTACGATGTTCGATCGAAAAGTCATAGGCCTGAAGTTGCAGTGACCATCTAGCCAAGCGCCCGCTAAGGTCCTTCAACGACATCAACCATTTTAGACTCGCGTGGTCGGTGATGATAGTAAACCTCATCATTTCTACATAAGGCCGGAAACGTTTCACCGCTAAGACGGCCGCTAGACATTCCTTTTCGGTCACTGAGTAGTTCAGCTGACAGGATGTGAACTTCTGTGAATAAAAAGCTATAGGGTTTTCGTCTCCACTGTCGTTTTTCTGAAACAAAACTGCTCCGATACCGGAATCAGAGGCATCGCACTGAATAAAAAACGGTTTGCTAAAATCTGGGTGGCGTAATACTGGGGCGGTTGTGAGGGCGTATTTCAGGGACTCAAACGCTTCTTCCGCCTCTGGCGTTATCGAAAACTTTTTCCCCTTTTTCAACGTATCGGTTAAAGCTGCGGAGATCGAAGCAAAATTCTTAATAAAACGCCTATACCATCCGGCAGTCCCTAGAAAACTCCTCACTTCCCTCGGTGACTTTGGCAGTTGGATCCTCTGAATCGCTGACACTTTTTCGGGATCGGTTTTCAGCATACCGCCTCCAATAATGAAACCCAAATATCTTAATTCTTTGAAACAGAACATTGACTTTTTTAGCCCGATAGTCACATTTGCTTTTTGTAGGCATTCGGCTACTTGTCCTAGGATCCGTAAGTGCGTTGAAAATTCATCTGATATTATTAGCAGATCGTCTAGGTAAATAAAAACGTTAGATTTTAATCGGGCCGGTATTACCTTATCCATTAAGCGGCATAATCGCTGAGCCGCATTGCATAGACCAAACGGCATTACCCTAAATTGGTACAGCGGTCGACCTGGCACTGTAAATGCGGTGTATGGCCTAGATTCCTCCTCCAGCTCAATCTGCCAGAAAGCATACTTCAGGTCGACGCTACTAATATAATGGGTTTGATCTATACGGCTCAGGATTCCCTCTATGTTTTGAAGTGGGTACGCATCTTTTATGGTTACATCGTTCAATTTGCGGGCGTCCAAACAGAAACGGTTTTTTCCGGGTTTTCTGACCACCGTAGTACGGTTGCTCCACGGGCTGTCGCTCTCTTCAATAACGTTTAAAGCAAGCATATTATCGATTTCGGCGTATACTATCTCCTGGACTGCCGGTGAAATTGGATAATGCCTTTCTTTTATTGGATTTGTGCCCTCTTTTAGCTTTATTTCATGCTTCTCTAAGCTGGTACACCCGAGACCTTTTTCCTCAAACGATGGAAACTTGTTTACCACTTCTTCCAGCTGTTTTTGTTGTTCTTCCGTTAGATCATGCATTTTCGTTTTGTGTGATTCGCCTTCTTCGTGAATTTTTCTCACCAGTTCAATATCTAACTCACTTACAGAAAAGATTTCGGGCGCGATGTTAAATTTCTTCCAAAAATCAACGCCTAGGTAAATATCCTGTTGAAGGTCTGGACAGAGATAAAAAGTTACCAAATGTGTTTGTCCTTTATACCCAACTTCTAATTTTGTTTTGCCTAAAACTCTATGAGGCTGTCCTCCAGCTGACTGGACATTTAATAACATTTTCGTAAAATTTGCGTTTAAATTCGCTATCATTTCGCGGCAATTTTTACCTAGTACGCTCACTGAAGCACCAGAATCTAAAAGTCCACGATAGTTTTCGCCCTCAATTACGATTTCGGCGTATGGTCGCGGATCTGATTTGGATGAGAGGTGGTTTATAGCTTCAGTAATAAGTTTTCGTACCATTTTTCTTTTCGCGTAATTTGCTCTAGTTTTTAAAATTTCATTATATTTTCTACTCGATAGATTTTTAGACGGATTTTTACTTATTTCATCAGAATTTACGTTAAACGTGTCTTGTTGCGGTTGAGTATCACTAACTTCATTATCCTCGTTGAAAATTCGTTCGCGTACTATTTTATAGTTTTGCTCCCGAACTTCTCTTGGTAAATAATGACGTATTTTGGAAAATTTTATTGGGTTTGTTGTTGTTGTTCCAGATCTTGCTGTGATGGCTGAACTGGTTGTTGGTTTTGTTGTTGTACTCTTGATTGAGGTTGTTGTTGGCGATTTTGTAAAATTTGTGGGTTTTGTTGTCGATTTCTCGGTTGTTGTTGGTATTGTTGATTCGGGGCGTTTCTCGAGGAACGTGATTCCCCCGTCGAAACCACGCTCCGTTTCGAGTTTCCCCGCTGTTTGCAGGTGGCACAATTCGGAGCTACCACGTCAGGCTTACCACATTTGTAGCAAAAATAGTTTAGCTGGTCTGAGGGACAATCTATAAAAATGTGGCCCTCTTGTTGGCAATTCCAGCACACAATATTGTTGTTGATAGCAGCTATTTCAATACTAGGATCTTTAGTTTCTTCCTGGTCATCAAAATCGAGCTCATTTACATAACGCCTATGGTTTTGAGCAGGCCTTAATGGTTGCTGGACCGTTGGCCTTGCGTCCCTTCTTGGAAAATTTCTTTCCGCCTCCACACATTCCACACGAAGCTGCTCAAGGGATGACACTGGTATCGGGTAGACGATTTGCCGTATGTTTTCCGCATATTCTTCTTGGCCAATTTAATCATTTCATATTCTGAGATTGGTCTCTCGAGCTTTGCTCTCAATAAGTTAATATGATGAAAAAAATTGTCGATCGTTTCCCCTGGCATTTGTCGTCTTTCTACCAGCTCGTGCATGATGTCGAAATTCGTTCGATGCGCTTTGAACCTTTGAAGTAACGACGTTCTCAAATCTTCCCATTCGGTCACTTCGTGGGTTTCCACATACCACCAGTACCAATCTAAAGCCGGGCCAGATACCAAGAGATGAAAATCTTGCATTATTTCTTCATAAGGCATATTATATCGGCGTTGGCAGTGCTCTAACCGGAATATAAACGATTCCACTGACAATTGTGATTCGGTCCCATCAAAGCGTATACCAAATTTTTCCACTCGTGGCCTATTTACATATACTGGCTGTACATTCGGTGGGTTCCGGTTCGGTGGCATGGTTGGTAGAGCCAAAGTCGTCGCCAGATGTCTTGGCGGGGTTCTTGCGCGATTTGTTTGGGCAGAAGGATGCGTAAATTCATTATTTTGATAATTCGTATTTTGGGCGTTGCCGGCTGAGGGTACTAGAGTTTGAAGTATTGAGGCTGTCTTCGCCCCCGTTTCTACCTACCCTTCCTCCTAGTTCCCTATCAGTTAACAGCCGGATTGAATCACTAATCTGAGCTATATTATCGTTAACTCGACTCAGCTCCCGGTTTACGTTCTCACGTACTATTTCGCGGATCGATTGGTCCAATGAAGCTCGCATTTCCTCGACGCTTTCGCAGACCATGGAACGAACATTTGGAGAAAGATCCTCCGCAAAAGTTACCCGCCGGCCGGAGTTCACTGTTCTATTATTACCCGGGTTGTTCTCGGTCCTCGGTATAGCGCCAGTACTCCCATTCGGTATATTGATGGATTCCGACATATCTCGCATGTTGGAGCCGTACGGGGTTGACATCGTCTTCCCCTGGTTCTTATTTGTATCCCGGGTTTTTGCCGATTGTATTGCAGACCGATTTGACTCGTATGGCCTGTCTCTGTTTTCTAACCTTTTTCGTCGTTCCTCCTCCTTATTAGATTTTCCTGGCATTTATACAATCTTTGACCCGTTAACCGCTTGATATCGAAATTCAAAATTAATACAAATTGTTTTCGGAATCAAAACCAAATCAAAACTCAAAAACCAAAAAAAAAAACTCTAACAATGAGGTAATCGAAAAGAACAATAAAAATAAAAAAAATATCAAACTGAAATAAAAACGTTAAATTACCCTAAGGGCAAACAAAAAATACGATTGGCAGAAAGTGGCAATAAAAAAAAAATAAAAATTTAATATTAAATCGATAAAAAAAAATTAAATCAATAAATAAAAAAAAAATTAAACACAAACAAAATTCCAAAAATTAAAATAAAATACTTTAAAAACTACTTTAAACTACTGCGTATAAAAGACTTAAGATAAACACTTAATAAAAAATTTAATACATGCAAAACTAAATATACTTTAATTTAAATATGAATAAAATACTACCAAATACTAAAAAACAAAAATAATGCAAAGACTTTAAATTAAGAATTTAAATGATTTTGAAAAATAAATCAAAAAAAAACTTAATAAAAATCTTGAATTAAAAATTACTGAATAAGTTTCAAAAAAAAAACTAAAACAGAAAATAATAAATAAATTGGAACGAAAAAAATGTAAAATACTATTTTGAGATTAAAGATAACTGCAAGAAAGAAAAAAAAAATATAATTGAAAAACAAAAAAAATTCTTTTGATTTAAACGATATTTACACTTTTAGAAATTTTTAGACTAAAAGCGTTCAAGTACTCGAAAAATACAACTAAATTGCAAAAAAAAATTCTAAAAAAAAATTATATATAAAAAAATTTTTACGTTCCAATATAATCAAAAATTTAAATAAAAATCAAACAAAAATATATTTATCAGTAGTCAATAAAATGACCAAAACTTGAAAATAATTATTATGATAAAAAAAATTAATTAACTATAAATTAAAGCAAAAAAAATAAAACAAAATTATTATAAACTCACACAACAAGATTATACCAAAAATACAAAATTGAAAAATTGAAGTTTGAAATATATAAAAAAAAAATATTAACTTAAAGACTTTAATTTAAATTTGATTAAAAAAAAAATAAAAATATCAAAAAAATATTATATTAAGAAATGTATTGCAATTAAAACCAAAAGTTTCAAGAGAAACGAAATTATACTAATAAAAAATTTATAATAAGAAGAAATCTACTAAAATACCAATAAAAAAATTTATAATAAAAAAATCAATTTAAATACCAATCTCCTGTGAAAACTTTCACTTTACTTTAAATTTTTTCTTTTCAAACTTCAATTGCACAAAATAATTTATGCACAATAAAAACTAAATATATAATCAAACTACAAAATATAAATTCCAAAATTCACACAATATAATTTCTGAAATACAATACGTTACAAACGGGCTAGTTATTATCCGGTGTGAGACTAAATGGGTGTGTGTGTGGACTCAGTTAAAACTTTTCGATGTGCCTGACTTTAGGCCTCTTAAAATAGTTCATTAAATCAGATCTAAACAAAATTGAATAAATTAAATAAAAAATTCATGTCCTTCCGTATCATTGACATCTATATAATTTAATGTGTCAAGCTTCTGGAAGGTCAAGTCACCACTTGAATATTCCTGTCCTCGGAATCCAAGATCCGAGCGGGTATCCGTGAGCCACTTGGTCTATGAACAATAATTTGCTAAAATTTCACTGAACTTTTGGAATGGTGTGCTTTCGGGTCTCCTTTCACCTTGATATTGACCTCAAGTTCACAGTTTTGCCTTGAACCTGGGCCTTATAGGCGTCAAATTCAAGGTTTTAGGATTCCCAAATGCTCACCAATATCCTCCGGTTCACATTCGCATAAACGGAATCTAAAAAAAATTAAAAATTTACTTAAACAAAAATTGGACAAAATTATAACTCTATGAAGTGCTTTTACTTATAAAGCCTTCACGCCTTCATTCAATTTTGCCCCTTGAAATTGTCGAGAGGACTTATGTTCCTAAGTTTCCGTACGTTTCTATTCTACTCTCAAATGTAAAACTTAATCTTCCATTTGGGCCTTGTAGGTTCATAGAATTGAAATTTCGGGATACCCATTAACACAAACCCCTCGTTGGGCTATTAAAAACAAACTAGTATACTATGGACTTGGTATATTTCGATGAAATATATACCTTTACTAAAATGGAACCGGACTATTGGTTCCTAAACTCATTTGTTTGGGGCGCCATACTGTAACGTGTCCCCACCGGCACTGTTGTGGTGTTGCCAGCTAGCCTGCGTTGGCATACATCCCAGGTCGGATTCCAACCCACCACTTCAGCCCAGGGACAAGCACACTAAAAAAACTAATAAAAATCAACAAAAAAAAACTATCACACACAATGAACTTAAGAGGGAGGACAAGATCGAAAATCCCCCACATACGCCCTCCCAACCATGGTCACCAGATAGTACCACATTAATTTAATGGTGACCCCAAATCCCACACACACACTTACCTCACTTACCTCACACCGTTAACTAAGCCCTACTAAATTATTACCAACTCATATTTCTTTTCAAATTTTCAAATATAAAACATATCTTTTTTATTATATTTAAAACTTATTTATATATATGAAAAATAATTTCCACCAAAAAACTAGCTAATAACACAAATATATATAAACAAAAATTAATATAAAATTAAAATTTAAATAAAAAAAAAATAAATCCTCGAATTTACTCCCACAAAAAAAAATAAATAGTTGTGCCGAAATTAATAAAAAAACGAAAAAATTTACTTAAAAATGGCCTTCAAATAAAAACTGCCATGTAAATAAAAATTCTAAGCCTACAAAGTTTATTAACATTGGGACTCCATTTTGAGTCAGTGTATCTTTATATATTTCAAAAAAAAAACCCCTACCTAAACGAGCTCTCTTAGGCGGCGAAGAAAAACTGGCTCATTAGCCAATAACACAAAAAAACTCTAAAAAAAACTTTGTAACCCTAAAAAATTTACTCTTAAATCAAAAAAAAGAAATCATAAAATTTTAAAAAATTCAGGCACTTACAACAAAACGAATAATTAACAAAAGAAAAAAATTGCATATAAAATATAAAAAAAACTAACATCTAAAACCTTGTATATATATATATAAACAAAACCCACCCTTAAACACTACTTAAATGATGGCTAATATCTTTTTTTTCCTCTCTCTCTCTTTTCATCAAAAAAAACAAATGGCCGGTTGCGTACCGCTTTTTTTTTCACGCTTTGGCGCAAGCGCAATGGCGGCAAAAATGGCGGAACAATTTTTAAATACTTGGGTTACCTTGAGTTTGGTATTATATTGGACGAACCCTTCTTGACGGCGACCCTGATCCGTATACTACCATCAGCAACCTGTCCACACCGGAACGTCTTTACGCTGCTGAAGTTTTTGCCGGGATCTTTATCCACAAAAAATTGCTGGCCTCTGTCCTTATGGATACCAGGACAACACCCTCAGAGGCCAGATCTTCAGTACTCTCAGGGATACTTTTTTTCTAATAATAAAACAAAAATTTCAGTCGAACTATTAAAAACTACCTTTCTTAATACTCACTTTTTCCTCTAACAAAACTGCTTTTCACAGGTAATTAAACCGCAGGTAACTATACCAAAAGTCCTCTCCTCAGACCAAATACACTATAGCACCCGTGTCCTTGTTTTCCGTTTTTTTTTTTAGTTGTTTTTTTACTTTTGAAATTTTAGGCTCTTAATTTTTTTTTTTTTTTAAACTTCTGGTTTTTTCTTACAAATTTTTTTAAAGTTTTAATTTCTAATTTCAATTTTTAACTTCTAATTTTTTAATTTTCAACTTTTAAATTTTTTTAACCTTTCAATTTTTTTAACGTTTTACTTTTAAGTTTTAAAATTCTTTTATCTTTCAAATTTTAAATGTACACCCTTTTGAACTTTCCTTCACAATTATTTTTACACAATGGCTGCCTTTTCTCCTAATTCCTATCCACGAAACCTCTGTTCTTTCCATAATTTGCTCTCCTTAACTAAAATTTCCAATGGACTTTGTACCCTAAAACAAATATCATAATAACTTGACATTTAAATTAGGCGGACAAAACATAACATAACAATTGAAAACGCCCCTACAAGAAGACTACCGGTCATTTTACTAGTTATATTACCGGTAGTGTTGACCAATATATTGGTTAAAGTTTCTATTAGTTTATTAAGAGCAAAATGAAAAAACTAACCGAAACTCTAGTGTACATGTGATTTTGCCTCTCTCTCTAACTAATTAATTTCACAAGACTACAGAACATATATCTGTACTGTTTACTCTGCTGCTTTAAACTAGTCAATGATAACCTTAATAATGGTTAATACTAACTAGTTATTCATAACGTTAATATTGGTTAGCAATAACTAGTTACACCTAACTTATATATCCGTCATACCTAACCTTTATGAAATAAAACTTAGTTATTGAATTCTCATTTAAAATTCAGATTTTTATTAAATAAAAGTAAATGATAAATAAAAAAAAAACTTATTAATAAATTAATAATAATAACAATAATAGGTCATCAGTAAATAGGCCACGGATTACACTGCCGACATCTTCCGATGTACCCTTGAGCTTATACATGTAGTTAACCTGTAAAAAATATATATGTGATATTTAAATTTACAAATTATTTTCTTAAATTTCAGATTTTGTTACCGTTGCTTGGGCAAAATCTTCGGCCTTTAGCTTCTCCTCCATCTAATTTACCGCTTCATCAGACCGCAAAGGAAGCATGGCTGCCACTTCGTTTAACTTTCTGTCTATATTTTTGCCAGTAAATAACATTTGTTAATTTTATAATATATAAAATTGTTTATTTATATTTACCTTGATCTTTGTCCACAGCTTTGTTGGCAGCCAAATTTTCCTTTTCAGAATTTGTACATTTCTTACTAAGGCTAAATTTTTTTTTTTTTTTTGATTAATTTTTGGCCTGAAAAAAAAACCTATAATGAAATATATCAAACGGAAATTTTGCATTTGTACATTCGATGTTCCTCTCTAACACATATGTTAGAGTGAAACAAGTAATGCAATATTTACCTGCTTTGCCACTAGCAACAATTTTTCCTCAATACATTAGATCCAAAAAAATCCCCAAAATTTCCAAACCCCAATTTGCATACTAATTTTATTTTTTGGCCAATAAATAAGTAAAATTAAAATAAAAATATTCCATATATTTTAATACAACTTCTATTTAAATGAAAATTAAATAATTATTTACATAAATTTCTATAAAACAAATTCAATAAATATTATAAAAAAATACCATAAAATTGTATTTCAAAAACGAAACAGTGGCAGCGCCGGTAGCAGAAATTCAATGTAAAATTGTTGCAAGTGTGTTGGTAAATAAATGTTTTTTTTTTTAGTTTTGGTTATGCATTTCTTGTAGGGGCACTAACAAATTACAGGCAAATTTTATGAATGGGAACAGGCTATTAGATACAACCCTGCGCTATATTCCTATAAAGGTGCCATATCGATTTTTCCCTAATCCTCCTTTAATCTATTACAAACTACATCTTTACGCAACTGATCAACTATATTTTACGCATACATTGACATACAGAAAAAAAATCATTTTACTACAAGCTACTACACTCTACACGAGGAACAACCAAATACTTACAATACAATAAAAATCAAATTTACCTTCATCAAAAATTACACTATAAAAATACACAAAATAAAAGGTAATTAAATTACAAAAA
>CM037854.1:200289690-200437316 GCA_021234595.1 Delia radicum
ATTTTACAGACTTTTAAAAATATGTAGGCTTATGGCGGTTGGCGCTATAGACAGGCGTTTTGACTGAACTAAATTAAATTTAATAAGCGATTTCACCTTGCATTTCTTTAAAACTGCAACAAGTTTGCCGGGAGCTATGTATTTAATTGTAAATTGCGAAATAAGATATATTAATTTGTATGTATGAGATTTTTACAACATAGACTACGCCAACCGCAAACAAAATGAAAAAAAAGTAAAAGGAATCATGAAGGTCGTATGTATCGTATACAGTATATTTATGTATGGAGTATGACAATAAACTCTAAAACATATACGCGTCCTTATGTACTTCAATAAATTCGCCAACTCTACATCAGGTGGCGAGCAACAAATGTTCTAAGACTTATCTACTCGCGCAATTACAGTGTTGCCATGTTTGAAGCCCTTCATCTTTCACCACCTTTCATCTCTCCACTATCCCCTTTCCAAAGAAAGCAACACATTAATTAATAGGAAGAATTTCCCGTGTTGCTTCTCTTTAAAAAAAAAAAAAAATGCCCTAGACATTTTGAGGAAAAAAATAAATTTCGATAAAATATGGCACACTGACTTGTCTCGATGCAAGGACCAAATCCTGTTAATATTGCTTAGTATTGGCCCATGTTTAAACCTAGTACCCATATAACGGCACACAATTAGCAAATTAGCTTTATTGCCCGTTCGCATGCTTCAGGCCGATAATATTAAAATATGTTGAAAAATTTAGCACACACTCAAAAAAGGTTTACAGTGGAATCTACTGAAAATTACAGTTAAAACAAATGCAATTTCAGTTAAAAAGGCGAAAAAGGCAATTACCGTTAAAATAACTTAATATGTAGTTGTTTTTAAAAACAATGTTGAAAACCAATAAATCGCACTTGATCAACAAGAGGGTATTAACTCAACATTTTAAAATTTTCAGTAGAGTCAAAAAACTGTTTATGGCCACATTTTAACAGAATTTAAAAATTCAAACATATCATAATAAGCAAATTAAATTTGAAAATATATATGCATTGTTTTTGTTTTAAATTTTAACACTCATTGCAAAAAATAAATAAATTTTTTGAGTTAATACCATTTTTTTGAAATTTTATCGATTTAAATTTATAGAATAAAACAAATTTTATCAACAAAACAGTATCAACTCAAAATACAACCAAATATAAATAAAACAGTTTGATTATTTGTAACATAAAAAAAGGCTCAAATGAAAATAATACCTTTTCTATGAAAATATACGATTCATTTCTATTTGAACTTTTGTATTAACTCGAAATAATACCTTTTTGTTGAAATAAAGGTAAACACTACATTATCATGAAAATGGTCTCAAAAGTGGTTTTCAATATGAAAGATTAATTGGAATACGTTGAAGTTTTTACAATAGATAGATATTGATGTTGTTAGTTGATTTCTTGAAAAAAGTGATATTTTAAAAATTTTGAGTTAATACCCTCTTGTTGATCAAGTGCGAAATGTAGTAAAACAATTAACAATGTTGTAAAAACAACTGAAAATTTTTTACTACAAAAATCTGAAACAACTGTAGAAATTGGTAAAAACTACTGTTTTCAACAATTTAAAAATATTTTTAATAAAAACAAAAGTTTTTCCTTCAATTATAATAAAAAATTGTATTTATTATGTTCTACATAAAATGCAGTCAAAATTCCAAACAGTACCACAGTTATGACGTTTTAATGCGTTGGAGATACAATGCAATTTTTTAATTATTATTTGCAAACTATGAAGAAAAGGTGTCGTCCTTGTACCAAACTTCATAGAAATATCTTAATATTTGTATCCTACAGCGTGCGGTAAAGAAAAAAAATTCAATTTTAAGGGTAGGACTGCTATATGGGCACTAGGTCTAAATATATACAGATTTTACCGAAAATGTCTAGATCTTATCATTTGGCCATCATAAGTCATTGTAACAAATTTTTATCAAAACATCTTAATCTTATTTTGCAGCATGTAGCGTCGGGATAATAAATACATTGTATAAATATACAGAAAATCTTAAATTTGGATACTTTCACATAAATGGTAATAACTTAGGTATTTATGCATGGATTTGCTGAAGTACTAAGTTTAAAAAAAATATCATATATTTTTCATTGCAACTTAAAATCTCTTTTTTTCGACAAAAATTAAAAATGCAAAATTTCGGAAACAAATATATAAGATATGCTTGGGTTAGTTTTAGTTTAGTTTATTTGGTTTTCCGTACAACAAGATTTAAAATACTATAATTATAAGATTTTAAATCTTGTTGTACGGAAAACCAAATAAACTAAACTAAAACTAACCCAAGCATATCTTATATATTTTTTTTCCTAAATTTTCCATTTTTAATTTTTGTCGAAGAAAAGAGATTTTAAGTGTAATTTCGACTCTTCTAGGTCCAAAACTACTGGACCGATTTAAAAACAGTATTCAGAAGATATGTTGCGGATTAAATGATATTTGTTTTTCAATTTGACTGACAAAAGTAGCTTGATCCTAAATCGAGATAATAGTCAAATTACTCAAACGTATTTTTGAAATATTTGACAACACATACCAACAAAAGTTGTTCATTTTAACTTTATTTGCTTTGAAAATTTATAAAGTAACGATGAAAATCGATAACTTAAACTTCAATAATTTTTTTTTTTTTTTTTTTGATAAATTAACGATGTATCTTTATAAAAATAAAAGAATAACTAGACCAATTTTGTTGCTCATTATCGAATTTTGACAATGTAACGACCGAATTTTGTAGTTAATAAGTTACGGAATCGCACCTCAGATTTATTTCCAAACTTTTTAATAACAAATTAAAACATTATTTTTACTATTTTTCGTACAACTGAAAGTTTTTTTCTCTTTGTATAATAACTATTGGAAAATAAGTATACTTGGCGTTTTTTCAACATTTTCACTTTCAAGAATTTTATAAGCGAAAAACCAAAAATGTTAAAAATTTTTAATCACCGAATAATCTGATATATAGCGTATATCTTAAAAACATAAAATGTGTGTCAAAAAGTTTGTAACTTTTTCTTAATACTTAATTAGTTTGTTTATTAGCTATAAATTGCTACTGTTTACTTTTAAATCACCATTTTTTTTTTTAAGTTTTTGCAATTTTGTCGCACAAATAAAAGTTATATAACACCTACGCCCTATGTTTCACATTCCCATGAAAGTAAAATCAATACTTGCTTGGTGCTTTGTGCTTCATACATCATATGACTACTTTATGAATTGAAGGGCTTATTTTAAAAACATGATAAGCCACATTTGTTGTTTTATGAATTTTTCTGTTATCTAGACATCCATTGATTAATATTTAATAGAAATTAGCTTAATCAATTATTACAAGTGCCTAGAGTATAAATGTCCTGAAAACGTCATATTTTTTACATTCTTTCAACCTTTAAAAGGCGAAAACAAACTAAAAACAAAATGTGGTTTATCAAGTTTTCACAATAAGCCCATCAATTATAAAATTTAGCATTTTTACAGAAAACTTATCTTACGTTCCACCGAAGCCCGCAAAGAAAAGTCGTTATTTGACCTTCGGTCTTCCGATTTCAATTAAATTGTGCATTTAGAAATTCTATTTAGCCAATTAAAGATTGGCGTTTTTATTAGTTTTTAAATGTTTCGAACAATCCACGATTTTCTGCGACATTTAGTTTTTTTTATTGAAAAATGCAGTGTGTAAATTTGAATATTCGTATTTTTTTTAATATTCATCGTATTATCACCATTTAAATTGCACTGGAATGGTATACTCCCCCACTTTTTTCAGCGTTACAAATAAATGCAGTTTTTATGCAACTTCTTTTTTAAATGCCCTTTTTCAAATTCAAACCTACAGAAAAATCTACAGAATTAAATGTATAGTTTTTAAAACAGAGACGTTTAAACGGCTCCTTAACATTACATTTTTAAATTTAATCTTAATAAACCAGAAAAATAAAAAAATAACAAATTGTTGTTTTTTCTGGGTAAAAGTGCTAAAGATTTTTTAAAAAATCCTAAAAAATAGTTAAGCCCAAAACTAAAATAATTAAGCTCCAAAAGGAGTAAAAGTGTAACTATTTGGTGAAAATTCCATATTTTTCAAATATGCATTCTTTGTTTTAAATCGAGTGGCTAAACTAAAGAAAAATGCATTTTAAAAATAAATTACATAAAAAATAAATTTCTTTTTGACACTGGAAAAAAAATGTGATTCGCAGTATAAAAGTAGAGTACCGCACCATTCCAATGCAGTTTAAATGTTGATGATCCAAACAATATTAAAGAAAATACGAATACACAGACTTACTTGAAAAACTAAAAACGTCAATCTTTAAGTGGGTCCATTAAGTTTCTGAATGGTAAATTTAATTGAAATCGGAAAACCCAAGGTCATATTTTGGCCAATTTTGCGTGGAATGGCGACCGATGTTTTCGAAAATACATATTTCGACATTTTTAGAATATTAGGTTCAAATTAGAAAACACCAAATTTTAATTTCATGTTTTTTCAAATTCATTCGTATTAAAAAAAAAAGAATTTATGTATTTCCAAATTCACCATTATTTAAAAAAATAAACTGTTGACTATTATAATTCAGATTGTATCTTGGTTTACTTATGTTAGGCACAGCACGCAGTCAAAGTATTTGTTACATATATGGAACGGCATACAGTAAGGGTAAAGGACCAACTATCTATATATAAGTTTAATTAAGGAAAGCACATTGAAGTCACTTTTAAAAGGTTACATCTTTATTAAGTTTGTCAATTTACAATCAAAACTTATGTACCCAACTTAATCAAATTAAAAATATATTAAAATATAACACAAAAAATATAACAAATAAAAAATAAAATAAGTTCGGAAATGTAGAAAAATTATGTAAAATTTACAAATTTAATAAAGTAATTTTAAGCAACATTTTGTGAAATCTTAACAAGAAACTTTACATTCGTGAATGTTCTGTAATAAGTGGGAATTTGCAAACGTTAAATTGAAAGATCGGTGTTCTTGAATTCTTACGTTTTGGTGTTTTTAAAATTTATGTTTAAAAAAAAAATATTTTCGCTGTCAAAACCAAAAATAAATGCAAGTTTTAAAAAAATTTGTGATTTGGTAGAAATATTTTTTTTAAAGATAAAATTAAAGAAAAATAGTTGCAACTAATATAAAGTAAAATTAACTATAACCAAATAAAAGTTAAATTTGTAACCACCAGAAAGGTAATTATTTGAAAAATGGGCATTTTAATAAGAGGCAATTTACACGAGGCAATTTTTGCATGCAATGTTGCGAGCAATTATTGTTTGGAGGCAAACGGGGTAGTGAAGCAAGCGGGGGTAGCAAAAATTGCACGGTTTTCGTTTTTCAAGATATTTTTTGACATTTATTTTTGCCATCGTTCGTATTCTTGTTAATTTGTTTCATTCGTATTCGGCTTCTAAAGTGTTGTGTATCGAAAATATTTCGTAAAATAAAAAATAAATGTGGAATAAAGAACTAGTGGAACTTTTACTTATAAAGTACCAGGAAACCTTTACCTTTTTTATTTTAAATTATTACGAATAAATTAAATTTCAACGAATAAACAATTAAAGAAGATTGGCAAAATAAACGTCAAAAAATTGCATGCAAAAACTCCTCGTGTAAATGTTCATGATTTTTAGAAGCAACTTTAAAAGAGAATTCAAAAATTGCCTGCAATTAATTTCTTCGTGTAAATTGCCTCTAACTGTCGGAAATTCATGTGTAATTTCCAAAAAAAAACATATATAAAACAACAATATATATATCGCTCATTTACTTCAATAACGTCACAACTCAAAAATTTTGATTTTGTAGAAAACGAGTTTAAAGTTTTCAATTTACTCACACATTGAAGAAAAAAATAACGAAATCATTTCTCTCCAGAGGTGAGTATACAAGATATCAATACGAATTTTTTACACAATATGATATGTGATATAACGAATAATTCTGCATCATTTCAATGGTTTTTGAACTGTTTTTTCTTTTTTGAATAATAATATTTTTTTGTGTGGTTAAGTATGCAATGTTACCACTGATAGGGTCAAATGCTTTAATACTTTAATTTTTAAACTTTGTTAATAAACTTTTTATAAATATTATGGCTGGGGAGCCAATATGTTATTTTAAAGATTAATACTCAGTTTTTTATTACTATGTAATACTGTTATTTGGCCTTGTGGGCTTTAGTATTATAAATGAATTATAAATAAATAAATAAATAAAAATCATGTTTTTTGAGTTGTGACGTTCTTGAAGTAAATGAGCGATATACAGTAGAGGTCAAAACATTTGGAACTGAGATCGCATTTGTTGTTTTCATTGATTTATTTTCTTCAAATCACACTTAGTTACTAAAATTTATTTTTTACATATTCTTCATACATTGTTTTATGTTAAACAAATAAAAAAAATTAAATTAAAACAACAAAAAAATTAATAATAATAGATGTATTCAAAATGCAGGTGTTCAAAACATTTGCAACTCTCATTATTCTAACTCTTAACGAAACAATTTATACTAACAAATGCTAGGATATAACGGTAATCGCATTCTTTTTTAATGTGAGATTCAGGCCGTTACATTTTTTAAACAAATTCAATATAATTATTGTTCTTTAATAGTTCTTATTACAAATGTTGGAAACATAAACATCGTAAGAATGATTTTTGTAAAAAATGGCAGGAAATAAATACAATTCTAATTTTAAATCAAAAGTTTTAAATGATTTTCAAAATGGACTTTCCCAAAAAGAAATTTTTATAAAGTACTCCGTTCCAAAATCAACGATTTGCCGCATTGTTAATAGTGGTAACATCCACACAACTCATAAAGTTGGAAGACCCCGTATTACAACTATAAGAGAAGATCGGAAAATCAAGAATTTTTTACGAAATATCCCAAAGCAGTTCCCAGAGAAGCTAAAACTGAACTTTTAATAGATGCCAGTCTTCCCACCATTAAAAGAAGAGCCCGAGAATATGGTCTTAGAAGTTATAGATGTACAAAAAAACCGTTTGTATCGGAAAAAAACCGAAAAGCTCGGCTTGACTTTGCACGCACCCATTTGAACTGGACTCAACAGCAATGGAAAAATGTATTGTGGTCAGATGAGTCTAAATTCAACCTCCGGGGATCAGATGGAAGAGCCAATGTTCGAAGACCATGAGGCGAAAAGTTTGATCCCAGATACACAACCGCCACAGTGAAGCACGGAGGTGGAAACATTATGGTGTGGGGGTGTTTTTCAGAAAATGGTATTGGCACAATTCACAGCATTACTAGCACAATGAAGGCCACAATCTATAGAGATCTTTTGAGTTCAGTTATGCTTCCGTATGCTGAATGGGAAATGCCACTCTCGTGGACCTTCCAGCACGACAACGACCCAAAACACACGACGGGGGTTGTAAAAGTTTGGCTGCAGAAAAATGAAATTAATATCATATCGTGGCCGGCTCAATCTCCCGATCTCAACCCGATTGAGAACATGTGGATAATTGTAGCACGGAATATCGGCAATAAAGTATTCCGAAATGGTGATGAACTTTTCGTCGAGTTGGAGAAACAGTGGAATGAAATTTCTGACGATTATATTAAAAAGCTCATTGCCCCAATGCCTAAGAGGTGTTCAGAAGTTATAAAAAATAATGGCTACGCTACAAAATACTGAGCGTTAAAGTCATTGTTTGTATTTTCTGCTAATTACTTTAAGAGTTGCAAATGTTTTGAACACTACACTATCGACTTATTTTGTTAAAATTACTTTTATTTTTAAGAAGTTATGAATAATTTTTTTGTATTTGCAAAATAATATGCTATAACTGAACTTAATAAAAAAAACAGAAACTTATACCACAAATAGTTTAGATCAAAAAAAATTATAATTACCTATACCATGATTTCAGTTGCAAATGATTTGAACGCCACTGTATATACATATATATATCGCACACCTAGTACAAAAGTGACTCAACTCAAAATTTGTAATTTTTTAGAAATCGGCAAAAAAATATTTGCAACTTTATACCAATTGAAACATAAAGAAAGACATAACTGTTTTTTTAGCAACAGTTAACAACAACAAAATACACTGATATTTTTTTTTTTTTATAGATAAACAAGTATATTGTGCATAGTTTAAGCATGAGTTGAGTCAATTTTGAACTGGGTGTGCGATATATAATATATATGTATATAGATTATTTATATATATATTAACACTTTCGGCAGCATTGCGGGAATTCCCGTCATACACTTGTCCTTAAATAGACTAATGACGGGAATTCCCGCTAATTTTCAAATCGAATTTTTCAACCGTCAAAACTGAAATTTTTTATCATTGTACAAAATTAGTGTTGCTAAAGTGCTAAAATACAAGCACTAACAAGAAAAATCCAATTCAACAAATTCCAATAAGGAGAATTTTCATTTAAAGTGAATGTTCAATTATTTATTTTGGCAAAATTTTACTTTGTCGGGCGGAGCTCAAAAAATTATGAAAAAAATACTATTCGATCAGAAATTAAAAATAAAAAATTATTAGGCGTTTTTGGGGCCGAGGCCCCTGGGACCCGCTAGGAGCAAAAAACAGGGACATGTACGAACATATAAGTGTGGGTACTCAAATGAAAGAAAATCTCCTCACGGTTTCAAAAATAGTAAACATTTTCCGTATATAAAAACGGTGCTCAAATGAAAGTTTTTGTGCGTAACCGGCCTTTTGTAGTTTTTGTAGTGGCTCTGCTGAGCAAAGTTTTTCTGCGTGACCGGCCTACGGCCGGGCTTAGGGGTTTTTTTTCCTCCGTAGAACGCGGCAGGTGGCTTCGCGAAATAAAGTTTTTTCTGCGTGCGACACAAAAGAAACTTCAAAATACATGCCCTGGTTTTTGCTCCTAGCGGTTCCCCGGCCCCAAAAAAGCCTCATCATTTTGTATTTTTTTACTGTATTTTTGGCATTTTCCGTTTGTCGGATCTTGAAAAAAAATACATTTTTGAAACCGTGAGGAGATTTTCTTTCATTTGAGTACCCACACTTATATGTTTGTACATGTCCCTGTTTTTTGCTCCTAGCGGGTCCCAGGGGCCCCGGCCCCAAAAACGCCTAATAATTTTTTATTTTTTTTTTTTAATTTCTGATCGAATAGTATTTTTTTCATAATTTTTTGAGCTCCGCCCGACAAAGTAAAATTTAACCTTTATTTTTTGTGTACAAACGAAAGAAACGCATTAATTTTTATCTGAAAAAAAAATAAGTGATTCTCTGGCAGCACTTTCTAGCACTTTGGCGTATTCAATTCAATTAAAAATAATGAAAGTGAATTTAAGAACATCAAGACATTTGCATTAGTTTAATTTTTTTTTTGCAAAATAAAATTCTAGAACAGGCACGATTATAAAAATTTCTTAAAATTAAAAAAAAAAAAAAAATCTAGAAAAATTATTTTAGTCAAATTAAATTTTCTTAAGACACATTTACACGAAAGAAAAAACTGCTTAACTTAGAGCAAAAGCACCTCTGAAAAAATAAATCCATTTACTAGAGCTATTTTGGTTTTTGCTCTATCTCTAGAAATTTTCTCTACCGCTAAGATATGCCTCTAGCATTAAATCTGTAGAACATGAACACTTTTGTTGAAGAAGCATTATTAGAAAATAATAATATACCTACTTATATTTCTTAAAAAAAAATATAAGAGTACCTGTATGTAAAAGTTTCTCTTTTAAATAAAGTTATGAGATTATGCCTAAAAAAAATTGGACAACCTGATTTAAAACCTTCAGGAAATCTACATTTTATATGTTCATTAATCGGCAAAAGGCCTAGGTGTATAGTTATAAAAAACATATTGATAGCGATTCCTGTTCTCACCTTCACCATTCACCTCAATTTTCGAATCGCGTTATATTCCGCGTATTAATTATATGTCCCATTTTGATTTCTGATTTTTCAATATTTGTTTATTGTAAAGACGATTGGACAATAAAACATTTATAATTTTGTATTATTTGAGAGAAAATGAGGTTCGAAAACTGAGGTGAATGGTGAAAGTGAGAATAGGAATCGCTACCATTAAAAAATTTGTTTGCGTATTTTTGGACTATTGACAAAAAATGGCAAAATACATTATGTTTTATGGCAAACAAATATTAGAAAAGTCATAAAATACCAAAACTATAAAAAAAAATTTAAAAAATTGTAAGAAGCGAAAAAAAAATCATAATGGCTATTTTAAAGTTCAAAAATCTTAAGTTAAAGCAAATTCGAGTCATGTCATACAATAAGCAAAAAAGTCAAATTAATGAGTTCTGATAATAACATTCTGCTTATTTTTAATTTGAATCAAAATTACGTCACCATTGCTTAAGCAGTAGAGCAAATTTTTGAATAAAAAGATCTGAGAAAACTTCTTTTAAAAACTTAAATATAACATACAAGGTGACAGAAGTTTTTGTCCTCAATAGGGTATCTATAACTGTTTAATTACGTGAAATTTTATCTGAAGGTTCTAAATTAGACTATCTTAATTAAAAATAATAAATTGTGTCAGTTACTTATCGCTTATTATAGAGAAAAAAAAAATACCTAAACTTAAAGATGTTAGTTTCATTCCTTACTTTTTGTTTAAAACTGTAGTATGTTTAGCTCGTTTGGTAATAAATTTACTTAAAATATATTTAATAATTAATAAAAAATCAGTCCATATCTTTAAAAATTAGAAACAAATTGTTATACTCTTTACACAGTTAATTACATTTACTTATAATGATGTTAGAATTATTTGTAATTATACGACTTACTGAATATTTTTGTTTACATTATTTTTTTTTTTTTAATAAACTAACTTCCATTATGTTGCTCAGCATCAGATTTTGTTAAATTTACATTACAGTTGTAATCAATAAAAAACAAAAACTAAATCGTTAAACATTAAATGTGTGTAAAAAAAAAATGTATTGTTTTGAATGGTTGTTTTATAAGAATCTCCAGAGGCTGAATTTCCGTACTGACCTAAGGCCTATAATGATATCTTCTTTTTTAAGATACTTTTATAAAATCTTTTTTGGTGATTTTTTATATTTTACGTTTCGATAGTTTGACCTTTTTCTATATACTGTGAACATGTTGTCGAAAATTTCGCTGAAATAAAAAAAGTGACAGCTTGTTAAACAAACTCCTTACCCTATATTTTATTTGAGCGATTTTGACTTTAAATAACCTTTTCTTAAAATAACATATTGAAAATCGGGTGTCGTCGTACAGCGTTAACGGATGGACCGAATTAATAAAGTCCTTAACGAAGAGAAATTTTTAAATCTTTAGCTAATTTTTTTTTTTTAATAAAAAACTATTTTATTTGGTTTTTTATTTTTTGAGTTTACCTTCATACCATTTGAATGCGTTGTGGTGTAACATCAACATCATGTCCCGGTGACGACATAGATTTTAGAAAATAATATGAGTTTTCTATTCCTCACATATATCGCAGCGCGCACATTCGGTGTTACCATGTTATGTTTGATCAGATGATAATTCACTTTTTTGCCTCCATACCGGACCCGCTATTTTAAATACTTATGACAATTTTTCAAATCATCCACTCCAAAATCCTCATGGAGCACAATTTCAAACAACTGCGGTTTTGCAAAAAGACTTTTTTGTCCCAAACGTACAAGTTCTAGTTAACTTTTGCGTCTTTATTACTTCCGCTGCTTTTAATTTTTAAAATTTAATTGACGAACCATAATCAGTTGCCCTAAAACAAAGTTTCTGTTTGATCGGATAAAAATATACTTTATTTTATGTCTTCATATCTAGAAAATTTGAGTTTTTTTAGTTAATTATTGAAAAATGAACTCAAAGGATGAAAATCTATATTCCTGATTCAACTAAAACGAAAAAATATGATTTCAATCTCCTTTTCTCTTTATTAACTTTTAAAATTTCGATTTTCAGTCAAATTTATCGAACTAGAAACCGATTGTTTTTCATCGGATGTTAGATTAACTTCTGTTTTTTAATGATTTGCATTTTACTTAATCACAACAAAAAAAAAGTAAAGAACTTTTTAATGAATCGTTTTTTTTAACAACACACAGATAACTCGTTAAAACAGCAGAACATGAACTTTAGTGTCCCACCGAACAGTTCGACCAAAAAAAAATATTTTGTCGGTTTTTTTGATATCTAGAGGCAATGATGACAAATTTTGGTATTGGAAACATGTTTGTTGAGCCGATTTAATTCGATTTTGTGTATAAAATTTAAGAGATAATCCGAAGTTTAGCTATTTTCGATTTGGCCGAACTTTCTGAGGCCGAACAGTGAATTCATTGCTTAACTACAGACTTTTCTTCAGATTTGACACTCAAAATAGCATCTAATCAGTCCAATAAACATTTTTCCATCCACCAAATTTGTCCATAATGCTTTAAAATACCGAATACAGACCAAATGCATTTTCATTGGTTCATTCTAACTCCAAATAATGGAGTTGCCAACTTTAGTATTTTTGCTCAAAATTGTTCAGACTTTAAAATCTCGTGTCTGCTGAGCCTTTGACCAAATAACTCAAAAATAAGCCACTTTATATGGAGTTTATAGCGGTATTAATCTACTTGATTAACGTTTATCTGCTTTTTACATTTCCTCGTTGACATATGAATTTTATGACAGTTAAAAGTTTAAATTTGTCAGTTTAAAATACCAAGGTGGCGGCGTTAGGGTCATAAGAAGAACAAGGAAAATATCGGCGTTAGCAAAAATTTTGTCGACAGTACCAACATTTTCACGGCATCTTCTTAACGTTGATTTTTATCTGAGTTTGTATGTTTGTTTTTTTAGCGTTGCCAACCAAAATTATATCAAAGCACAGAGTTGCAGACAATTATGGTAGCAAGGCCGAGAAATGGTAAGCAGAGGAAAGGTGGATTAACTGTTAATCAAAAAGATTAAAAAATTGTTTAATCGGCTTGTTTAGTGCTTGATTAAGCCATTTTTAGCGGATTAACTTTTCTGTTTAAATTCCCTATTATGTTTCGAGATTTTTTTTTTTTTTTAAATCGGAATAAATTGAAGAATTGCATAACAATATGACAAAAAAAAATGGTCCGAAGAATATTGCGGTGTTTTTTTGAATTGTTTTTTTTTTTTTCCAAAAAAAAAAACATTTCTTTATTACTTCTTCTTAACTATTCTAAATTGTTAATCACCCTTATTGTGTATGTCGTATTTAAAATACGACTACGACTGTTTTGTAATAGATTAAAGAGAACGTAAACTTGTTTTCTTTAATCTATTACAAAACAGTCGTAGTCGTATTTTAAATACGACATACACAATAAGGGTGAATATAAATTTGGAAAAAAAAAATTAGCATAAGTATACTTATGAAACAACCCTTATGTTTATTGTGAATATAAATATGTTAAGCATTTACAATACCTGCGTTTTCAAGAACCTAGTCAGAGTTTTTTTTTATACAATTTTTGAAACAACAAAAAAACATTTAAAATTTATAATTTTTGATACAAAAACCTGTAAAGTTGCTTGAAATAGCAGGTGTCATAAAGCCTTTATAAAAGTTTACTGTTGTATTCATAGGTAAAAACTAACGATTACCCAAATTCCCATAACTGTTATCCAGTCGTTATTTTAACTAGTGAATACGTCAGTTATGTATATTTAACGATGTATTTTTGTATTTAAAAACAGAAATAATATAATATAAAATAAAAATGAAAATGTTTTTGTTTGTTTTTAAAAGATTTTTCATATATTTTTCTTAACAAAAATATGAAGAGTTGAAATTAAGAGGATGAAAATAATATTCATATTTAAGATTTTTGTAATTGATTTTTTTGTATGTATATACTTTATGTTAGTTGATAATATATAAGTGTAATATGTATTTAAGTTTTGTTAAAACATATTTTTTAATTCTTGGGACAGGGAGAAGTTCTGTTATTGGTTGTTGTGTGTGTGGTATAATTAATAAAGTTGTGTTTTTTTTTTTTTTTTGTTTAATATATTATTTAATTATGTATATTATATATTTCATTAAAATTTAACTTTAATTTTAAATCATAATTATATAGAATAAATTTTTTAATTAATTTAAAGAAATTGTTTTACAATTAACAGTCAGTGTTTTTGTTTCCATTTAAATTTAATTAATTCTGGTTAATTTTAAAATTTAATTTAATCATTACGTTACTTTACGTTTAATATTTTTGTATAGAAATTAATGCTAACTTTTTTTGTTTACGTTACTTTTTTTTTTTGTTTAAATTTAAATGTTTAAAATAATTGCTTTTGCTCTATAAAATAGATTTTGTAGTAAAAATTAAATAAAATTGTTAAATTATTATATAAAAAAAGAGTAGAACTAATAACGCGGTTAAGGGAAATTAATTAAAAAAAAATTAAAATAGTTTTTTTATATTTGTTATTTTAATATGAAATATATAACGATGTTTTTTTTCAGGTGTTGTGAGGTTAAAATTTTTCATGATTCTTTTTAACTACTTTTTTTTTTGTTTACTTTAAAGGGTTAAATATTTTCTTTTTTATTTTTTACTTAGAACTTTCAACATTTTTTATTGTTTTATTTCTTTATTAAAACTTATTCCATTATTTTTTTTTTTTTTGTATTTCTTTAAATTTATTTTGTTTTTATGTAATATAGGTAAATATATAGATTGTATGTGTAATGGTTTATATAGTAGTAATAGTACATATATAGATTAATACATAATATGTATATAAACTATTTTGTTTTTCTTAATAAGACGCTATTAAATGTTTGTTTTTGCTTCCTACTGTTTTTTTTATTGATGTTAAAAAAAAGTGCGCTGTTGCTGTAATTCCTAATAATTCATCAATTACTTCAAGATTAACAAATATTTTTACAATTTTCAATTAAAATTTTATTGAAACTTTCAACTGGTTCTCTTTACTGCAAACAGTGTTTGCATTTTTGTTTTTTTCTGAAAATTGTATAGAAATTTCGTCGTATATTGTCACCCTTAACTATTATGAATAAAATTGATCAAACATTTTGGTATTTATAGATTTAATAAATACTTTATCCCAGTTAATAAAGTTTATCACAAATTATAGACACTCGAATGCCTTATATTTTGTCGATAAATTTAATTATGATTCAAAAAACAAAAACTTTGACAAAAACTTGAAAATGGTTTGATAAGCACAAAGTATAATTTCCGTCTGGTACGAAACACATGCGCTAGACGGAAATATTACTTTGTGCCGGACATCTGAATCAGGGGGTAAAGGCTCCATTAGTCTTGCCGTTCCGTGCCGTTACGAATAAGATGTTTAGATTATTGTTTATGCGACGAGCTTTTTTAAAAATACACTATCGATAAACTAAAAAAACCAATTCGTTACTGCACGAAACTGCAAGACAAATTTAAATAAAGTAGAATATTTAGTAAAAAATTTGAAAAGGCTAAAAAGTTATGAATTTTTAAGCCTATTAAATTTTGAGCTCGTTTTTGAATCAAAAATGTATTCTACATAATTCAATAAAAAAAAAAAACATTAATTTTGAGTAATATATTTTAAGCCAATGAAAAAAAAATCACTTTTGAACTCTAGAACTAGCTGGAAAGATAGTTTCAAATTTATTTGAAAAACTCGGTCTGTGTGACTACCCATTAGTGTTATCTTTAACTTTTCGTTTAACGTTTTGTTAGAAATTTGTATAAAAGATGTTAAACGAAACATAAAAACGGAAAGTTTTAAGCCCAAATTACTCAATCGAAAACGTAGTCATTTATAAAACGTTATACATGTAAAAATAATATCGAAGATATTGTCTATGTCAGACTCATTAAACGGGAAACTATTGCCAATTTAGCTATTTTCCGTCAAATCTAGCAATTTTTAAACACATTTAGCGTTCCCACCTAAATGCAAAACTTGCGTGATGACAAAACGATTGGAAAGGAATAAAAAAAAAACGTTTGTAATAGAATGAAAAACGTTTGTAATAGAATAAAAAGCTTATTTTAAAGAGAAATTAAAGTTTGAAAAATTTACCATTTTTTTTTGGTAGTTTAAAACAAATTTTGAAAAGTTCTACAAATTCAACGATTTATCGCTAAACTTTTGATTTTTTTTTATAATTTAGCTATATTCTAGAAATTTTTGAATTAGAAAATCTATTCTCGACAGAATTTACTATCCGCCACCCATGAGTTTAACGTGACAAATAGACAAAAAAATGTTATGTACTATTTTTACACATTAAATTCTTTATAGGGTTTTAGTATCATTTTGAGTAAGAACCATAAAAACGAAAAAAAAAGTAAAATTTTTTTTTAACATGTGCAAGATTTATGAATTAGATTTTTTTCGAATCAAGTTGCACGGTTATTGACCTTTGTATTCATACTAAAATATAAATCAGTGCCATCATAAGAACAGGGGCAATAATTTTCTGTCCAAATATATTAGTTGACAGAAAAATCTGTGCTCTTACAAAATTAGATTTTGAATATCAGTTCCGAAATTGTATATTTAAAAAAAAGAGACTGCTTAACATTTTATTATGAATGCTGGTTCAAATTTTATTTATATTAAGGGTTTATGTATGCTAATCTTTTAGCTATATTCAAAGGTGTTCAATTTTACATATATCCAATTTTCTGTTTTTTTTTTTTTTAAATATTCCTTTTATATATATATCGTAAGTTAAAAAAAAACTATATACACACTCTTTTATTTTATTTTTTTTTTTATAAAATTTATTGAAAAAGTGTTTTTATTTAATTCGATTAATTTATTTTTTGTTGTGGTATAAACTAAAACGTTATGAAAACCAACTTTTTACTGTTGTTTGAAGTCTTAATAGAGACTGCTAATAACTAAAGTTTATGTTAAATATAAATTAAAAACATTTACTTTTTTTAAAATTTACCCAAAAAAAAAATTAAACAAAAAACGCATGCCTAAACTATTATTTCGCTATTTTTAAGGTAAAAAGTTTTTTTTTATTATTAAATATAAGGTATGTATAATAATATATAAGCTACAATTCACCAAAATAGTTAACATTAAAATAAAAATGATTTTTTTTAATTAAAAACAAAAATAAATGAAAGTTATTATAAAAAAAAAACCTTAAAACAACTGAGAGGGGGAAGTAGTAGTAAAACGTAGAGGCTAAAGTGTAAAAACGTCGTGCTTTTGCTTAGTTTTTTTGATTTTTTTCTTTTTTTTATCGTTTAATGCTATTTGTAGGTTTTATTACTTTATATTTAGTTATAAATATTTAATTTTAAATATTAACGTTTTAACTATATATGCAAATGTCTAACTGTAGGGTTTTTAACTATATAAATGAATATGTCTGTAGTAGTTTAATTTTATTTTAAATTTTTAAATGTAATCCATTGTATTCTAGAAATCTAATAGTTTTACATGCAGACACATTTTTTTTTTGTTTAACATTAAAAAGTTACCTTGCAATAAAAAAAAAAAACATTTTGGCTAAAAAATAGTAATTTTGAAATTATTTTAATTATAAAAAAAATCATATATAAACTTATACACGTCCTGTAAAAAAATTAAAATAATTTCTTAATTTTACAGCTTTTCAATTTCAAAAAATAAAAACCAAAGACAACTTAAATCTCTTTTCAGATTCAAAAGGTTTACCCTAATGTAGCTCTTCTTGATTCGGGTTAATCTTTTTCGCTTTTATTTTTTTTATTTAAAGGCTTAAATTATGTGTCTCAAATTATTTTCCTTTTTATTTTTGACGTGTTTATATATAGTAGAGTAATGTTAACCTAAAAAAGTGTTTTTATTTCTCTTTAAACCCCTATTTTAATATGTGTGTTTCTTTATCCTAAAACATGTTTTGTTGTGTTTCTTTTTTTTTTAATTTTTTTTCTTTTCCTTTTTTTCTCTAAAACTTTAGTTTTTATTTAGCAGTTGGATTACATCATAATTAACTAATTTTGTATTGTTTCTTTAATATTGTTAATTATAATATTTAATTAATATTATGTTTAAATTACTCTCCGTTTTTGCAACTGTTGTTTGTAGTAGTATATAGTAGTATATGTATATATAAAAAAAATGTTTAAAGGGATTTGTTTTTAAAAATTTTGCTTGTTTTTCGACTTTCATCTTCTTCTTTTTATATAGTATATAAATATGTATATAAACTTGATTTCCTTTGAAGAGTTTCATATATATATATAGTTTCATATTTGTTTGTTTGTTTAAAGATCTCTTTATAATTAATTATTAATTAGTTATTAATATAATAATATATAAAAATTTAATATTTAACAACTGAACTGTACTGTACGAAACAGACGACGCTATAGCTTAAAATATGTTCGTTCACCTTGTTTAAATTTGTTATTGATGTTGTAATATGATGGTTGTTCTTGGGTTGAATAAAGTTCATCTTACTGTTGTTGTGTTTGTTGTAGTTGTTGTTCTTATATATTTTGTTGTTGTTGTGATATTTGATGAATAACAGCAGCAGTATTATTTCTTTAGCAGCAGGTAGTTATTATATTAGGCTTAAATATCTTTTAGACAGCCTGCGAAGTAGCGTAAGGTGGTTGTGTTGAACTATCATTACCATACGCTGATCGTGGCCCGGCTCCGTAGTTGGATGCAGCACCTTCTTGTTTAACATAATTTGAGTAATCATAATCATAACCAGAACCATAGCCACCATAATCATATTCTGAACCAGATTTTGAAGCTGAATTACCTGGACCAGTACGTGGCATACCACCAACGGGTCCAGTTGTTGAAGGACCACCAGCTGCCCAAGTTTGAGCTCTGGAGTACATGTCGGTAGCTGTACCAGCTCCTGTGCCAGGTGCACCAGTTGGGCCAGCTGAGTTAGGTGGCATGTTCCAAGCATTCCAACTGCCACCACCTGATGGTCCAGATGGACCACTAGTAGAAGTGGAATTGTACATATCATAACCACCATAACCTTGTGTTTGCTGTGGTCCAGCGTAATTTGACCATTGTGGTGGTGGTCCTTGGGGACCAGGTGGTGCACCCCAACCTTGATAAGAGCCGGGCCCACTGTTGCCATAGCCATAACCACCTTGTTGTGGTGAAGTACCCCAACCTTGGTAGCCGGGCATCATGTTTGGTGCGCCAAGAGGCATATTCAGTGGTGGTCCTCCCATTTGTCCATTTTGCCCTTGCATCATATTGATTGGTGCATGGGGTGGACCCCAGTGACATTCGTTGCCAAGCTTACCGTAGGCTGCACCAACAGTACTATTATTCGCATTTTGAGAGCTTGACCCATCGCGCGGTTCTGCTTTTTTAATTTCCACCTTCAGAAAATTGAATAGAAATGTATTGAAATAAATACAAATATATATAAAAATAAACAATTTTATCACTTAAACTCAATTCCAAATATATGCACAAATTGGCATCGATAGATTTTTTTAATATAGAAAAATGTGGAAGAAAACGTAAATTCAAGAAATTCCATGCATAAGGTAGATCGGAGAAAAGGAATGCTTGTAACTCGATATTTTACTGTGTATCTGGGGTTATTTAAAGCGAATATGTTATTTATATTCGAAAGTTGTTATCGGATTTCTCTGATTCAAAAAGCATTCGCAGTCCTCCTCTTTCACAGTTATGCAACAAATAATTAAAAATAAAAAAATAAAAATATACAATAAAATCATTTTTTTATGCAAACGCAATTTTTAGATTATTTTTCGAAACTGTTCTTTCCATTCAAAACTTTTTAAACATCATCATCAATTATAAACTAAACATTTTTTATATAAAATTAAATTTCGATTTATCTGTGACGCAAATGCTATTTAATTTCCTTTATTTTTTTAATAAAAACTTCATCTATAATTTTGCATAGAAAAAGTTTAATCTTTTCTATAATTCTAAAATTTAGAACCCAATAGGTTTGTATGAGTATATTTCTAGTAAAACTGGTATAAAAAAAAAAGAACAAATAAATTGAAAAATTTTTACAATACTCAAAAGTAAACGAACGAAAAAATCGTAAAAATAGTAAATAAACAAAAAAAAAAAAATATACAAAAATCGAGAAAAAAAAACTTTCGCGGAGTTCAAACTTTAAAGCGAATCACTAAAGTATTGTATTTAATAACGATTGACATGAAAATGTGTTCAATTTTATCATTTCATTTATTCAATTTTAAAAACTTGTTACTAGTTTTTGCTGGAAGAAATTTTTCGAGTAAAAGCTAGTCAAATTTCCCTTAAATTTTTTACTAGATTTTTTGCACTAGAACGGATTTTTGAGTGAAACTAGTAAGAATGATAAAAGTATTAAAAAAAAAATCATGTAAACAAACACACTGAATAATACCAACACAAAAATGTGATTTATTTAAGTTTATCTGTCTAAAATCTATCTCTGATGCATATGCAAATTTTAATGCTTTTTGCTACAAAATACATTTCGCGAAAGAAAAAATATTTTTCTACTTTAAGTATTGAGAAATTTGTAAATATTTTAATATGTACACTAGAGGTATTCACTCTTGATGGAATAAATGCAAGGGTAGCATTAGTGCTAGGATTTTATGCTACAAAGCGTTTTATGCTACAAGCAAAACAAGCCAATTTCCATATTGTAAACTTAGCTATTTTCGCGACTTATTTTTAAATTTGAATCGAACGAATTATTTTTAAAATTATTCGATTAATCGAACGAATAAAATTCTGTTTTAAAAAACATAAATAATTGAAGTTTTCTATTCTATAATACAAAAATAAAAATTCACAAATGCCAACAACTTCTATATCATACGTAACGTGACCAACCGTTTTTGATCAAAAAGCAGGATACGGCTTACAAAAATGCGGGATATTAAAAGTTTTTTCTACAAAAATATATATTTTATCAGCACTCCAATTTTTTAGTTTAAATCAAAAGTTGTGAGACAATCTGAAACTGACAAATTTAAATCATTTTGTGTTAATAACATTATTTTGTGTTTTAATAGAAAATCTTCGAATTCCGAAATACTCGAAAACCTCAGGTTCAAAAAATCTTATTATTATTTAACAAAAATTTATTAAATATGTAGTTAAAAAATATGTAAGCAGAATTTTGGTTTGAAAAGCGGGAAAAACCAAAGCGGAATCAGCCTTTAAAAAGAGGTATAATCCCTCCAAATTCGGGATGGTTGATCAGGTTAATCATAATTTTCGAGGAAACAAATGAGCCCACATATGTAATCGTAGGCCCAAAACGATTAATAAAAAAGTAAAATTACACAAGTGAAAAATTACCAAATGTAGTTGAAAACTCCCAGGTCTAAGGTCAAATTGTATTTCATTACTCCTAATTGAAGAGCAAATATCTTGGAAAACGGTTACATTTTGATTTTGTTTGTCCAATACAAATTGTAGTACGAATTTTCCCCAATTTGGGAAATTTTCAAAAAAGTTTTAGTAAAAAAAAGTATTTTTTTAAACCATTCGTTTATTCCTTTAATCGTCAAAATTAATTCTAATTTTTCGTTATTAAGATATCATTTTTAAATTGTTCGTTTGAATTTTGTTTTCGTTCATTGGATTAATCGAGTGACAACCCTAGTATGAATCCCACATTTTTTTTTTTGATTAACACCTAAACCTAAGTTCTTTGACTTGTAAGCTTTGATTTTTTCGTTCTATGAAGAAATTTTTTATGAAAAATTTACGAATAACAATTTTACCCTTCATCATACACAACTTATTTATGTGGCACTTTGATCTAACATCATTAGAGTGTAGTTATCAAATATTAGCAAATTTAGATTTATAACAAAATGGGAGAAAATATTATTTTAATTTATGCGTTGAAGGTATAAAAAAGTTAGAACAAAAAAATTATTTGAATAAATATATTTTTTTTTTAAAGGAATAAAACAAAAAGTTGGTTTTAAGTGTATTAATAAGAGGTGCCTGTTATTTTCTAAATCGCTCTGGTGAAGTGTTATTTCTATATATGTACATATATAATTTTTTTTTGATAGAAACACATTTAACTCATTTTTCCTAGCGTCGTCATATGATGCTATTTCCAGAACCGATATACATACATATACATAATAAAAGCACACGATTGTAGAAAATTTTCGCTACATTCACAATTTAAAAAATGTAAACCAACATTTCAGAGTTGCCAGAGTTGTTGAAATAGGGACACTTGCTCATGCAACAAATTTAATGTATAAACTAACACATAAATCTTGGGGAGGAAACCAGAGCAATATTATTTTTTAGATCATTGTACAACAAAAACTTTTAATTTCACGTTACAGTTTAAACATTGTTGTTGTAATTAAGATAAACAACTTTAAAAACTACTTAAAATCTCTTATTTGAGTGTGTACAAAAATAGGGACAATAAGCAAATTGTACAAAACAATTAAAATTCCTAGCATTTTTTCGTTGGAAATATAATATTGATCATTGTATCTAATTGATAATTTATATCTGGATGATAATTGTGCCGAGTTTGGAAAATAGAGTCAAAAATGTCCGTGATATCAAAATCCGCGACAAATTGCGAAATAAAAAACAAAAAGTTTTTCGTATTTTTTTGCAAAACCTTTTGTTGAAGTGGTTCATTGGTTCATTAATTCTAAGATAAACAAAAGAGAGTGATGTTGAAATCCGCTAATAAACGAAATTAAAAATTAAACTTGGGATGATTTTTAAAATGTCTAAATAATTAACATTTTTCAGCTCTATAAGGAATCAAAAGCATTCAAGTCTTCTTCTGTTCATCTTTCTTCTTCTGTTCATCTTAGAATTGATTAACAATTCCAACAAAATAGATTACCACAAAAAGTACTAAAAATTCCTTTTATTTCGCTATTTGTCTCGATTTTCCATATCCCAGACATTTTTAACTCTATGTTCCAAACTTGGCACATTTGACGCAGAAATAAATCTATATAACCTATGAAAAGTAAATGGACAAAATTTAAATATGCATTACTGCTAAGTAGACATGTTTTTTCAAAATGCATGTCTAATATTATAATCATTATTGTAAATATTCAAAAGCGAAAAAAAATTCAAAATAAAAGTGGTTTAACAAAACAGTTTAGAAAAAATATGTAAGACAAGCTTAGACGGTATCCTAAAAGTGGTACATCATTTCCTTAAGATACAAATACCACGTAGCACAATGCATTCCGTATTCAAACAGTTTGAAAATGGAGTGGCTTCAACCGGAATCAAGGGATGTCCAAAGAATTGACCGCAGCAGAGCTTGTTAAATTGAAATAATCGGCTGTTAATCAAAATGGGACAAGGAATTAATTTGCAAAAACTGAACGTGAAACACTACCAGAGGAACACTGTACCCAAATATATTAAAAAACAATTGTCAGAAATACCAACAAAATGCAGACAACTTAGAAAAAACTACATGAAAAAAATGTTCAAATAATTTTGGTTGATGAAAAATACTTTTCTGTTGCTTGGAACAACTGAAGTAATAATACTGGATTTTATTTTGATGACTTGAAAAAACTGCCTACAAGCTACGGTATTCGGAAAAAAGCGAAAACTACTAATGTGGGCAGCCATTTTAGAAAAATGTATAACAAAACTTTACATCCAGTATTTAAAAGCTATGGCTATAAACGCGAATTATTTATTTTCTTCGTTTCCAATATAATAAATAAATAATAATAACTAAAATATTTAGTAAAACTGTAAAAAGTTATCAGAGCTACACTCTTTAGACGACATATTATTTTGGCCAGATTTATCACGATGTCATTATGCCAAAAAGACGTTAGAACGACTTAACGCAAAAACATACATTTTGTACCAAAATACGCAAATACTCCAAACGTCCCAAAAGCACGTCCGATTGAGGACTTTTGGGGTCTTTTATACTAAAAAGTGTATGATAATGGTTGGGAAGCCAAACGCTCTGAAGAAAAAAATTAAAAGCAGTAAAAAAACATTGACTTGAATGTCGTTCAAAGCATGATTGGAGGTATCAAGCTTAAAATACTCCAAATAGAAGATCGCGGTCCGCTGGCTCTACAAAAAGTAGCTAATTGTTGGAACCATTTACCCTTACCACTTAGATCTTTTGATCTATCTTTAAAAACATTCAAGTGTAAACTTGTAGAATATGCTTCTGTAAATGATATTTGATGTGCAAAAATTTTCAAAATTTTCAAATTTCTCTAAACTGCAATACTTTTTGTCATGTGAGTTTATGCCATATTTTTTATTCTTTAATAATTCTTTTAAACTTTTTTCTTAAATTTTTGTAAGTTAAACTTGCTATATACAAACTGTTTTATATTGTTAGAAAAGGGGATATATTTAAGGTTTTATAGTTTTAAGTGACATAATGAAGTTGATTGTTAATGTTGGTCTACCAACTATATATGGCCCGAAGGGCTCGGTTGGTTTTTTGAAATAAATTAAATTAAATAATATATGGTCTATACTGTGCTATAAATTAAAATACTTTTACAAAAAATAACTTTTTTTTAATTACAAGATTTTTAAAATTGACCATTTAAATTGTCATAGATTATTGAATGACCAATATTTAGTGTCCGACCGAGTATTCGGCTTCGGCTTCGGAGTTCGGCCAAAAAGTGAAGTTCGGCCAAATTTTGGCCGAATTTGGCCGAACTACCGAACTTTTTATAATTATTTATAAAAAGCACAAATAAATAGCAACTGTGGCTATATTTACTTTTCAGAATTTACAAAAAAAATTACATAAAAAAATACAACGTTGATTATGATAGAATACCAAAAAAAAAACAACGATATTTAAATATCAATGTGTGTGAAAAAATTTCAAAAAGCCAAAAGAGTTTAAAAAAATTTCCAGAAATATACCTGCAGGACTTATAAGGAAATAATCAAGTTTAATGCGATATAATTTAAATAAACGTATACTTTTATATTTTGCAATTAATTTCGAGTAGTAAGTAATCCTAAAAAGAGATTAACAGGTTCATCAATTTGGGATAGACATGATGCAGTACCAGACTTAGAAGTAGCAGAACCAAATGAAAATTTTATTGAAAAAGAAAATAAAACGTTTATTACGGAGCCTTTAAGTCCCGAAATATAAATATATTTGAGTATTGGAATTCAAGTCCATTTACAAATATAAAAGCTGTAGCAATAAAGTATTTATCAGCCCCACCAACTAGTGTAGCTAGCGAACAGCGCTGCCGGGCAGCTTTATTCTGATAGACAAAGCAATTCACATGGTGTGAATGCGGAAAAATTGCATTTCTGTCATTACCATATCAAACTTTTTAATTTGAAATTTCAAATATTAAAGTTTAAGTTTGTTTTTCTATATCAACTTAAAAATCGACCAGCTATTTTTCTTTGACTATAAAATATAGTACAAATACTTTATTCTTTTTTTTGTACTTAAAATAGTACAACTATTTTCCAAATATGATTTTTGAAAAAAAATATACCTATACATTTTTATTTTTGTTTATGTTTAATAACTTTTTGGTTTAAGTTTATTGATCTAAAAAACAATTTAAATTTTTTTTTATTAAAACAAAAGTTCGGCTTCGGTTACGGTTACGGCCGAACATTGATATTATGGCCGAAGTTCGGCCTCGGCTTCGGCCGAAAAAAATGAGTTCGGTCGGACACTACCAATATTATATTTTCAACATGTGCGCCACGGTAGGCTAGTTGGTAGCGTGCTGGCTTATCAGTTCGGGGGTCGTGGGTTCCATTCCCACCAGAGGCACTGGTCTGTTTTCGTTACAACGCGCCAAAGGCCATAGTAGCTAGTGCTTGGTTAGGGAAATAGTATATAATTTGTAATTATATGATTATTAATTATTAATATTTTCAACATAAAAATGCTAAGAATTATAATTCTTTTGTAATTTACTGTTGTAGCTTACTATTCCTATTTTTGTGCATACTCGAAGAAGTTATTTTTATTGCTGTTTTCTACATAACATAATGAAAAGTTTTTATACAATAATTCAAAAACTAGAACGGATTCATGTAATGTCGTATATAGTGTAAATATCGAATTTTTGTAACATTAATATCAGAAATGTTTTGACAACCCTGGAAAGGTTTTTATACATTTTGTTTTGTATTTTTATTTCAATTACATTTTTATTATTTTAGGAAACATGGGCTTAAATTTGAAAGATGGTTAACCGTTCAAGGGCATACCTTTACATAGTGTCTTTAAATGCAATAAAATATGACATATATTTTGAAAATATAGAACAAAGTAATATAATTTTAGTTTTGTGTGTAATGTTCATTCTTAATTGCATTTAACGATTAGGGTTATATCGAATTTATATTAGGGTCAAATCAACTTAAAATGGGATTTCGATAGATTTCAGCCGAAATCCAATAAAAATTTGAAATTTCAAACAGATTTTTCATACAAAATTATATCCCAATTTAGTTGAGATTCCGGCGAAATCTAACTACATATTTGTGCAGAAATACAAAATACAGCTCTGTGTTTTCCCCCTAGTTGAAGAAAATAAGGGGTTTTTTTTGCAGAAAATTGTGTAAACATTAATCAGCTGTTTATGAGATAAAAAATAATTTAAAAAAATACATTTTTATAAAATTGAAAATCTAAAAAGACTTTTTTCATTGAAATTGACCAAGAAAAACAGTGAAAAATCATTGAATGGGCGCCGGCAAAACCGAATATTTTGCATTAAACTTACCATCCCTATTACCATCAGTTTTATTATCAAAAATAATATCCCGAGTAAAAAAAAATTATATATAATTATTAGTGTCCGACCGAACAGTTCGGCCAGAAAATGCATTTGGTCTATATTCGGTATTTTAAAGCATTATGGACAAATTTGGCGGATGGAAAAATGTTGATTGGGCTGATTATATGCTATTTTGAGTGTCAAATTTGAAGAAAAGTCTGTAGTTAAGCAATGAATTCAATGTTCGGCCTCAGAAAGTTCGGCCAAACTGAAAATAGTTCGGCAGCCGAACTTTTAACTTTATAGCTAAACTTGGGCTTTTCTCTTAAATTTTATACACAAAATCGAATTAATTCGGCTCAACAAACATGTTTCCAATACCAAAATTTGTCATCATTGCCTCTAGATATAAAAAAAACCGACAAAATATAGTTTTTTGGCCGAACTGTTCGGTCGGACACTAATAATTATATAAAATTATATATACCCATTTTTTGTGTTGTACAATCAAAATCCAATCAGCTGTAAAATTAATGTAAACGATTCTGATTATGAATTGGATTTCAAACTAAAATCTACTGAACATTTTTATAATGTAAATGCAACATTAGTAAGAAATATTTTAGCTTTTAAAGAACATGTACCTAACTAGGAGTGTATTTTTTTTTTTTTTTTTCTTTCAGTTACAGAAGTTTTCAATAAAAACGTTTTATGGTACAACATATCACATTCTAATCAATTTGCCACAATATACGTTTCGGTTGCTTAAAATTAAATATGTTTTTTAAACTCACCTGCTTGCCATTAAGATTAATATAACGTTCATTTGTTACATGCTCGACCGAAGACTCTTCTTCAAAGGATAAGAAGCCAAAACCACGTGATTTTTTCTTTTCCTGATCGTACATTATAACGACTTCTGTCACCTTGCCATAACGACCAAAGAAGGTACGCAAATCAGTTTCAGTGACATTTGATGGTAAACCGCCAAGGAATACCTTATAACCACCACCCTTCTTGGGCTTTTGTAATGTACGTGGATTACATGGTTTAGGATCGATTGTGCGACCATCCAATGTATGGGGACCACTTTGTAAAACGTGCTGAACATTAGCTGGATCGGCGAATGTTACAAAACCGAAACCACGTGAGCGGCCGCTCTCATTGTTTTTCATAACAACGCAATCGATAATTTCGCCAAAGCGACAGAAGTAACGAGATAGATTCTCTTGAGTGGTTTCCCAGGAAAGACCACCAACGAAAAGTTTGCCCCTCTCATCTTCCTCCATGATTTTTTGGGGATTTTGTTTAATTGACGTTAAATTATCCAAAACGAATTTGTTGTAGAAACTACCGCTCAAATGCAACAACTATCAGATGTGTGTAAGTTTGTTGTAATTTATTTTTATCTTATGGTTGTTTGGTTTGTGTCCTATAAAAAAAAAAAATTGTTATTAATGTTATATTATTTTTTAATATCTTACAATTAAGGTTGTTAATATTTGTTGTTGGATTTTTAGTGTGTAATTAATTAGTTGAATACAACTAAAGCCACAACGACGTCGGCACGTAACTTTCTAAATATAAAATAACCACACAACGAACGAACACCAACAAAGAAAGACAAAATTTATCAAGAAATTGAAGTAATGCATGGAAAAAAAAACAAGTATAAAGCAAGATATATCTTGGTATAAAGTGTATTCAAAATTAAGAAATTGAAAAACAATTATGTTGGAAGAGTTGCGTGTTTTTATTCACGATGTTGGATACGAATGGCGGCAAAATTAAGATAGTAAAAAAAACAAAAATATTTCAACAGTATATTTAAAAGATGTTAAACAATATACTTTTAGTTTTAACAATGTATTTAAGGTCTTCGGATTTTAATTAAAAATACTTATAATTAAGTTTTATCACTTTAATGAATTTTTTTTGTTTTTGATATTTTTGCACTACTAGTCGAACAACGAACATGTTGTATCTCTTTTTACGTGCAAGCAAAAAAACAAAAAATGGAAGTTTTAGTTTTACAAACACATACATAGACAAAAGAACAAAAGCAGACAAAGAAAAAAACGCCGGTTATCAGAAAAACACAATGGTAAAATGGTTGTTTTTGTTGCTATAACGTTGGCAAAATTTAACTCAACACACTTTATAGATGTTGCCACAATTTTGCTAAACAATCCCAGCAAAAACAGGTATTAACTTATTACCGGATTATTTACTTGCAACTAGAGATGGGCACGTGAGCAGAATTTTGTGCGATTCACGAGTGTAAGTGGAAACAAATTTTACTCAAGCGTGAGTGCGAGTAGGAAGAATTCTTCGTGTAATTAACAATTTTTTTTTTGCCGATTTAATGTTTTTGGGTTTTTTAAATACAAAATTACATATTCAGAGCATTTACAATTTACATTAATTTTTACATTTAATTTGTTCCGGTAGGTTTTGTTTCGTGAATTTGAGTGATTGTAAGTGTGAGTAAAATTTGAATTTACTCACGTGATTAGCGTGAGTAATAAGAAATTCTCGTGAGTGTAATTTTTCAATCGTGAGTGTCAAAATTCACTTTGTGTTTTATTTTTGCTGCCATTATTTTTGATACCATTATTTCGGTAAACATGTCTACTTTAAAGCGCAATCAAATAAAAATTGCGACATCGATTGGAAAACGCCAATAATCGAAACTAAACTTGAGATGCTCTTAAAAATTTCTAAATAATTTCTCGTTTATGAGAGTGTCAACATTTAAGAGATAGGTATAATAGTAGTCAGTTATTTTTTTAATTGTCTAAGAATTGAATAACAATATCAATAACATTAATTTGACAAATAAAATATTTAAAATTCACGCGAATATACTTTTTTTTGATTCATACCATAAAAATAACTATGCACTTTGAATTTATTAAAAAAAAAAAAAATGCAAAAATTAAAAACAAGATTTACATAAATTTATTAAAAACGCTAATCCTTAATGTATTTTAAATGCAACTTTGATTTGAAAGGTATTAAAAATTCAATTCATTTGATGTATTAACCATTAATATTGGTTGGATCCATCAAAAGTTATTCATATTTTTGTTACTAGCTTTTTTGAACTTTTGAGGGGCTAAACAGCACTTTATGGAGCGTTCTTCAAAAACAAAAAGTATGTGGTCCCTCTAGAATTAAAAAAAAAGAAAATTGTTTTGCCCCCCCCCCCCCACACATGTGCGTGTAGTAACATATAAGTATGGGTAGGCTAATGAAAGAAAATTTCCTCAGGATTTCAAAACCCACGGGTGTATATAATAACTAGTTCATCAAATAACTATTAAGTTTGAGTACCCAAAGTAACGGAAATTAGATTACGGTGAGAAGTATTCACTTTGTTGTAAAATGCAGGGAGACGCATTAAAAATTGAGAAATTCTCAAAAAAACTTTTTGGATGCGCCGCTACTATCTTAAACAGTTAGCATTTGGATTTTTTTAAAAATCTTATTTTTTTTTTATAAAATATCGTGATTTTTTCAAAAAAAAAAAATTTCCTGCGGTATTACAATTACAAAAAAAAAAACCCTAATGCCCAGTTTTAACTACGTATTTAAATATGCAATTAGTTAATTGCCATTTAAATTTAAGTTGTATTTAAATACAGTTTCAGTTTTTCAGTCTTAAATGATAATTGTTATTTATTTGCAACAAAAGTATAATAGCATCATGAAATGTCAAAAAATTAATGATCATTATTCATAAAACAGATGTTTAAAGAATAGAAAAAACAGAAAATAACAGAAAATATAAAATATAGAAATGAAATATATATACATAATTAAATTATAATTAAAGTAATAAAATCAAAAAGAAGAGAAGTGAAAATTTCAGTGCAACCGAAGTTGAATTTTTATTTGCTGCTGTAATTTATTTTTTGTTTCTTTTAACACGCGAAAAAAAACAAACTGTCAAAATCATATGTTATATTTGTACAATAAATGTCAACGATAGAAATTAGTCTTTTTCCATGTAAAATTCATTATTTTAATAGTAAATTTTACAAAACAAAATAAAAAATACTAAAAAAACTCCTTCCCATTTTTGTACTTAAAATAGTGCATGATGCGTATGATGGATCATAAATATATAATTTTTGAAATCCTGAGGAAATTTCCTTTCATTGAGTACCCATTAATGCTATAACTAAATTTTTGGCATAGTAACACACGAGGTGGACAATGTTGTATTATTCACAACGAAAAACATTATTTTGGGTGCAATTCAAACAATACAATTAAAATGAAAAAAGTTTCATTACCATTTAATGATTATAAAATATTTTGCATTAGAAAAATCATTATTTATGATAATAAAATCACATAAATGCATTTGTTTGCAAAAGGTAATCCTGATAAATGAGACCGAACAACAGGTTTGGACAGGGAAGAAAAATAAATTTTTTTAAATGTCTTTCTATGGATGGAATGTAAAATTTAAATGTAAAATTTAAATTTTAAATCGAAATGTGTAATAACACGGGTAATGAGTGCAATTGTGGCGCTTAGTATTGCGAACGAATTTTAATATAAACGAGATCCACTAATTCTAGTTTATATTAAATTTCGAAAGACTAAACATGGAGAAAGATATGAAATGAAATTGTATTGAAATGGGAAGGAACTTTGTTTTAACCGAGTGTCTTAATTATTATTATAATTAAAAAAAAAAAATGAATAAATCACCCTGTGGCCGCTTTATAAAAAATGAATCCCTTGTGATCTCACCCTAATAATACAAATAGGCTACGTCCGGAAAAGATCCGGAAGGAACCACCGGGTGTCTAAATTGTTTGTTTACGCATATAATTATATGAAAATACAAATGTAAACAGTCCGATTATAGAATGGAACGTTGGTTAAAAATGAAAAGATATGAAATGAAACTTGGGTGTTCCGATTCCTATCGTTCCTCGTTCAATTTCATATCGTTCCATTTTGGACCAATGTTTCATTCTATCATCGGAGTGTTTAAATTTGTATTTTCACGTATATGTAAACAAATAATTAAGACACTGTTAATGCTTGTTCATAACAGCCTTAACAGTGTTTCATAACAGCCTTTCCCGGACCTAGCCTATTTGTATTATCTGGGTTAATTAATTCTTGCCGAGCAAAAATGTTCTCCTTTTTTGCCAGTACATAAAACATTTTATTTCTATTTTTCTTTTTTTGTACAACTTTTTATTTTTTCTTTTTTGTGAGGATAAAAATGGTTTTAAACTTTGGAAAAAAAATAATATTTAAAAACTAGATAAAAATATAAAAAATAATTTAAAAAAATACTTTATTTTAAACATAATACATGTTTTTTTCTAATAAAAATTTAAATGTTAAGTTTTTTGTTTGTGAAATCCGGTCTATTATAGTTACACAAAAAAGTGGATATAATTATATCCGAAAAATTGGCATATACAATTTGATATAATTAAAAAAATTATATAATTATATTATGCAAATATATTACATATTGGACCATACATATATATTGTAATTATATAATTTTTATATAGCACCAAATAAACAAATTTTTTAATAATCAGAAGCAGATATAATTATATCTAATTATATAAGGTGTCATATGATTATATATGAATTGTTCTGTTAGACTCGGTTCACACACGGCAATTTTACTTGCGCAATTCTTGAGTTTATTGAAGAGGGAGGGAAAGAGAATGATAGGGGGTACAGACTTGCTCGTACTCCAATTCCTTCCCTTCAACCCTTAATTATTAATTGCCGTTCTATTTTTCGGACATATGTAAAACAAAATAAAAATTTTTTTTTTTTTTTTAATTAAAAAAAAAAATACAAATTTAATATTTCATCGCTGTATTTCTTCAGTTTTTTATAGTATATTCGACTATGTTATATCAATTTAGGAACACCTAATAGTGCAGTTTTAGCCTTTGGAGGTCCTTGTAGTCCTATTATGCATATTTTGAGCTTATGTGGTTTATTATCTTTTTTTCAATTCTATCATTGCATATACAGATTCTATAAAAAAAAAAAAATACGCCAACCATCATAATTTTTGAGAGCACCCAGCAAATTTCATCAAATGGTCAAAATGGATCATCTTACAATACACGCACTAGTCTCCAACATCTCGCCAACACAGGGCCGTTCGTAGTTTTCTACATGGGCTGTTGTTTAAGCAGTTTTGAGTATAGTCGGCTTAGTCCGATTATTGTAAATTTTGCCTATGTTCGACATGGCCCGTAAAAGTACTTTCGGTTAAACACTACTAATCGGCATGTTCTGTATTTCGTAGATATATCTACAAAAATACCGCTATAAAATATCTATGCATTTAACAGATTAATAACACATCTGGCAACTATAAATTATAAAATTAAATTCACCACACCACTTGAATGCAGAAGACGAAGTGAAGACAATACTACACACAAAAACAAGTACCGAAAAAAAAAACAAAATGGATGACGACCAAAGAATGCGACCCAAAATTTTATTTTTTTTTAACTTACACGAAGATTTTAAATATATATCACTATAATTTTCAGCGCACGTTAATACCGGTATAATTTCAAAAGCTTTAATAGAAAATCCGGCATTAAATTAGCTTCGTAATTAAACGAAACCATTATTTATCGCCATCATTATATGACTAATTGAAGACACATTTTAGTGTAACATTTGAACCATTAAAATATTTACGCAGCAGATATTTTCATCAATCTGAACAAACATTTCACGTAAGCATGGTTCTCATTAGCCATTAGAAGTGAATGAACCAAAGGATGATGACGATAACAGTTAAAAATGACAAGACGAATGGAATGGATAGACGTACTTCTGATAGTTTGTGGAACGAGGCAACAATCTCTTTTTTTTTTTTATTTAAATATAAAACGACAGCAATACCAATGTGTTAAGCGCGTTTCTTATATGTGCGCGTTTGCAAATATTTTTGTGTGCTGTATGTATTCGCCTCATTTTTTTTATATTTCGATACTAACAACGAACGACTAGTAGATGATATTTCTTTTTGCTGTGTGTATGTAAACCAGTGTGGTTATACATAGCATTTTGTATGTATAAAATGTGAAAAATTTTCACTTTTCACATACAACCCAAAAAAAAAAATCTGGAGCTACATTATGGCACAAAATTTTAAAGGAATTTTCGATACAATTGCTAAGGAAAAACTTTGTTCCGAAATTTTACCAATTAAATCCATGTGTTTTGCAACTTTTGTTTTCTTTCCAGAACTTAAGCCGCTTTAAATCAATGCGTTTTGTAATTTTCTTATTACTACAAACAACATTTCCAATTCGTATAAATATAGCTTAATAAAGAAAAAAACTTTGTATTTTCACTTATGTATGTATATTTGACCCAACGACCGCACGGATGCAACGTTATGTAAAATTAATATGTTAAATTTCATAATTATTAAAAAAAAATAATCTCACCGCTTTCGCCAAGTGTTCGTCTGAGGAAATCTCAAAATTTTCGCACTGCAAATTCACTAAATTTAAGTTTTTCCTTAAAAAACTAGCTTATAAATAATTTTTATGATTTGACGATATAACCTAACTTAACCATGATAAAATGAATTTCGACAAATGCTCTGAAAACTGAAAAGGCTGCTTTTTACAGCGAATGGTGAATAAAAAATAGTGTTATCAATTTTGAGATTTTCCAGCTAGATTTGGTGCTTTTTTTTTTCTTAAGTGGTGAAAAAGTGATTTAGCTATGAAATACAATTTTTAGATTATATGGGTTTGGCTGGTATTTAAAAAAATTGTAGGAAACAGCATCGTTTCCAAAATTAACAAATAAATATAATGAAACACATAAAGCAATAAACCCTAGTACAATTTGTTGTTTTGAGTGTGTGTTGTGTGAATGGGTTTTTGCTACTCTTTGTTTACGCAGTGTTTTTAAATGCAATAATCTATAGCATGCCAAATGTCAAATCGACTGCAGAGAAAATCAAAATGTCAATTCCACTGTTGTTTAGAATAATTGCTTTTACTTAATAAAATTTATATAGCTTTTTAATTGCTAAATTAAAACGGAATGAAAAGTGACATTTGATGGCAGATATCTTTGCAACAGCCGATGGCATGTCAACGATATCTTGATATAGTAATAACATTGAAATTAATGCATTGATTTTGTATTTTACCTACACACAAAAAATCTTTGCCAAGTAATTAGGAGAATTTCAACTATTAACGATGACAACGATTTTTTTGTGTGTAGGCGCTTAAGTGTAAATGTTTTTGTAACAAAAATTGTATAGAAATAACGCAACAATTTACCAAGGTGCAATAAAAACTCAAAGTCTTCACGTGAAGTTTGTTGATCTGAAGACGCAGTAAGCAACTGCGTGTCAACAAGGACTTTTTATATAAAATATTTCTAGCGATTTTTGGGTCAGAATTAGCTACTTTTCTTGAAAAAATGTTGGCAACAGTGATAAAAACCCGCTTATACAGTGTGGTGAATTCATTTAATACCATAGAAGTGTGTAAAAAGGAGACAACTAGAGATAAATGTATACTTTCATTTCTGTTTTACTAATAAAAAGTGAAGGGAAATTGAAGTAATGCCACGTTAAATAAATTTTTAACATTGTTGTATTCGAATCCCCAAGTCGACCGACGAGAAATCGGAGATGCGCCGTCTAAGACGTCTCGTATCGTCTCAAAAGCTTTCGAATTTCATTTGCGCCGCTAATTGTTTAACATATTTTTCGTTATCCAACATTAATTTTATGCCTCGTGTGTACGTCAGGTTAAGTAAATAATATAAAATTAATTAATTTTCTTAAAAACAACGTGTTTGGAATCTAGTGTGAACGTGTGGGAACGCCTGAAAGACCAATATCGATTAAAGCCCATTTCAGATAACTCAGAAAATTATTTAGTTAAAATAACTGCACTTGCAGTATAAAAGTGTACACTACATTTATATTGATATGAACTGCAATGTGTAGTTATTTTTAGCTGTTAAAATCAACTGTCGAATGCAGTAAAAATAAATTCAAAATGCAGCATTTTAATAAATTAATAATAAAAAAATTAATTTTTGCTAATATTCTTGATTGTATATACAATAACTATTAAAAAACTATATTTTTACAAAATATCATTAATATGTCGCTGATTTCAAATGTTTTCCAAAATTTTCCATCACGTCACAGTTTTGAGATAACCGCGATTTAAATCGCGAAAAATAGTGCTTTTAACCATTTTTGAAGTTGTGTACACACCACATCCGAACAGTTTAAGCATTTCTATTACGATAGTAGATATACATATTTAATTTTTTTCTTTATAATTAGCATACAAACTATTAAAATTTGTATATTATTATAGGAAAAATTACATTTAAAAAATACTCTATCAAAAAAATTACTAAATATTGTATTTTTAAAAGTAGACTAGGCCATGCATTTTATGGTCACGATATAAATTTTGAATTTTCTTTTTTCTTAATGTAAATTTGAGATAATTCCTTTTCTCAAATCCCATACTAAAAATGTATTTATATTTATTTGTAGAAGGCATTTGATAAATGTATTTTTAAAAATTTTCATCGCGGCATCTTCAAGAGTAAAGTGTTTTCTAAATATTTATCTTTATTTTGAATCATTAGAAAGCGTTAATCGTGTAAGTAAATAAAAGGCTTCCAAAATAGCCATTTTTGGAAACTTAAATCGCGGTTTTCTCAAAATTTGGTTGCCTGATTTGGAATCGGGGAATCAAAGATTATGTAAATCACATATTTGCATTCAAACCGAGGAAACTGCATCAAGTAAATGTTATCGCAATGCAGTAGTTTCGGTAAGTTGTTCAAAAAAACAATCGTCAGAAACATTGAAAATTATGTTTCTCAGTAAAACAACTGCAATTGCCGTTAAAATAACTACAACCGCATTACTACACAAATAACTGTCATATAGTAACTGCAGAAATGCATTGTACAAGAATTGCATTGTGAAAAGAAGCTCTAAAAAAGAGCTAATGTAGCCATGTCAAAACTGCAAGCCGATTGAAAATGTGACAACTTGTTTTCTGTCGAAACTGGCTTATACAGTGTGGTGAATTCATTTATTGCCATAGAAATGCGTGAAAAAAGGAGAAACTAGAGATAAATTTATACTTTTATCTCTTTTCCGCTAATGACAAGTTCAAAGAAAATTGAAGTAATGCCACGAAAAAGAAATTGTTTAACGGAGCTGTTTTCTACAAAAACAGAGATGTATGTATATCGTAACCAACAAGCATTGGATTTAATAGATTTAACAAATATGGCAACTCTTTAGAACTTAACAAGCATATGTTTGAACAATATAAAATCAAATGACAATTAGCAGGCCTGCCACACATTTTTTTGTTAACCCCAAACAAATCAAAAATATCCCGAAGCAGAAAAAAGTAATATATGTTAAATTTTCTTTGAAATTATTTGTTCAAACTTAATTTCTTCTGACAACAGTACAAAATTAATTAGTCTTCAGAATTTACAAAAGTTTATCCCCCAAATCATTTTTTAATCCCATATCCCTAAATGAAAATGTTTGCCCCTAAAGACAATGCTAAGGACAAAACCCCAAGTCTGGCAAGCCTGACATCAAGCGAATGTCTAAAAAACATATGATAACTTCATAAATATTTTAAATAAAATGAATCCAAAATCAAATAATAAATCCAAAACTAACAAATTAAGGTAATTATTAAATACTGCCACAATAATTATTGTAACAAAATTAAATTTTCCATTTAGCAAAGAACAATTAGTAGAAGCGGTCCGAAAGAAAAAAGAATGTAATGCTCGTGCCCTATTTATTGTGGAATCGCTGTTGGAACGTTGTGTTGCTGAAGACGATTTCCTTTTAAAGGTGCGCCTGTAAGTTTATTGATTATACAAATTGTTCATTTGCTAATTAAAAATTTGGTATTCTAGTTAAAAGATATAAATCAGTGCCACTATGAGGATGTAGTGGAAGAAAGACATATATTACGCTTTTGTTCGTATCCTTTGTGTGAACAAATTTTGGAAGAGTAAGTATATCACCCCTGTTCTGAGTTTCGAACTTTTCAATTAGAGTAAATACCACGGAATTTAAAAAATGTTGCAATTTTCATATACAAACAAAATTACAACGGATTTTTTGAATCTCTTTTTGTCTTCGACTTCTGCAAATTAGCTCGAAATTTTAAAAGTTCTTAAGTTTGTTGGTTCTTAATGGCAAAATTTGCTCTTTTTCAAATCGGAAAGGGTGGTTCCTTTTGGCGTTTAACTAATAAATACTAATTATAAAAAAGTCGCTAAAAATGGTAGATTCTTTTGAAAACCCAAAATAAAATCTTACTTCACATTCAGAAAATTCTCAATTAATTCAAATCAAATAAATAGTGTCCGAACGAACGTTCGGAGTTCGGCCAAAAAGTGATGTTCGGCCAAGTTCTGGCCGAATACCGTATATTTGAAGAAGAACAGTTCATTTTTGATTTATTTCACGTAAAAAACAAAATTTTCAAATTTATTTCACGTAAAAAACAAAATGTTCAATTAAATTCGTCATATACTTTAGTTAAAATAATAAAGTTCAGGTATTTCCATATTTTTTGTTGAATACTTCAATAAAATAATTGAACTGACTTTATAATATTTTGGAAAAAATATTCTAAATTTGCTTTTTTACAAATTTATTGATGTTTGAATATTTTTTAATATACTTTAATGATGCTTTTTGTAGTCAAAATCAACGAAAATTTTAATTTTATTCAAACTAAAAAAAAAATTAAAAAGTTCGGCTTCGGCCGAATATTAAAAATTTGGCCGAAGGTCGGCTTCCGACTACGCCCATATAACTCATAAAACATATGGGCCTAAAAGTATACGCCATTTTATATCGTGTTTCATTGAATTACTGAAATGAAATTTCGTGACTTTTTTTTATAAAATTTGTTATTTTTTCAACATTAGCAAATGTTATCCGAATTTTATTTATTAAATCAAAAGAATACACTCCCACCTTTAATTTTATTGCAACCAGAACAGAAAGGTCGATAAAGATCACCTTTTTTTTTTGTCCAAGCAATACTAAAAACACTGAATTTTTGAGTGCCATCAAAAAATGAATAATTTTGAAACTATTATTGTTATCCATTATTTTGTTTTCAAAACTAATGTTGAAATACAATATTTTTTAAATATACTTACATTAAATAGATATACCGAAAAGAAATTATGTACCCGGACCATTGAAATGCACGAAAATCTCAGGCAGTTACTACAGTTTCGTTTAGTTGACTTTGCCGCGTTATTTTGGACAAAACAATTTTGTTTTGAAAAAAAAAAAAAAAATAATGATGCATTTCTCTTAATTAAACAATTCTCTACAAAACTGCATCATTACATTTTTGATATTTTAAACTCGAAAAACGGACTTTTTGCCAGTAAAATCAAACTGTGCGGTGTCGCCGGCAATTATTTTTCGAATCAGCTCAAAAATTGTATGCATGATACTAAAAAAAGTAGTAATTCTTGAAAACAAAACTTTATTCAAATTCGCTAAAACATCTTAATTTTAAGTTTTATATCATTTCTTTTCTTTTTCACATATTAGAGTTCCCGCCAAACAGTATAACATTTCTACCGCCAGCAATAAGGTATATGACATAACAGATCGTAAGAAATTTTGCAGTACTCAATGTTTTAAAGCTTCCGAATATATTAAATCACAAATGCTAACAAGTCCCCTATGGCTAAGGCAACAAGAAGCAATACCAGACTTCAAATTATTAAAAACTAAAGAAGAAACAGCAATACCAGATTTAGAATTGTTAAATATTAACTAGTTATTTATGAGTGTATTTTTACAAATAACTAAAAAAACAACAATTATAAATATTTAATTTAAAAACTAGCTTAATCTGTCTACTGCGTAAGACGTATATATACGTTTTATCAACACTAAATTCTGTTGCGTAAGACGTATATATACGTCAACTCTGCATGTGTTTTTTAATTTCGACGCATCAGATGACTACAACAGTTAAGTAGTTAAATATGGAAAAACAATTACACAGAAGAAGTTAAATGGAATACAAAAAATATACATATGTAGTAAGTAACCATGATGCAGAAATTCAAATTAAAACTTATTTTATTTAGATCATTACAATATTATTATCACGTTCAAATGCAGCATCAACTTCACGCTTTGTATCTTCATCAGTCCATTCGCCACATTTAGAAAGAACATCTGTTTCAGCGGGTATATCCTGCTAAAAAGTTTGTAAGAGTAAATGAAACATTATTAACCACCAATAAAATCGTAATATAAACAAATTGAGAAAATAATGCCACAATTTTTTAACGTTAGAAAAGCTACACTAAAGGAGGATGAGTAGTAACTAAAATCACGATTATTTAAGTTAAAAAAAAAAACAACAACAAAACTAAAAGTCATACCGTCGCTAATACCAGTGGGTGTTCCATTCGCAGATTTTTCAAGTCTTTAATTTCTACCAAAGAGTAGATAAAGGAAGCTGAAGTAAAATATTAATAAAATCGTGTTTACAAACAAAAAGAAACTAAATTTTAAACAAAATAAAATCAAAATATTCATCAACAATTTAATTATTAGCCCTCTAACTGGCAAACGATGTTTTGCAACGAAACGAAGTTCTTCAACAAAATTGTTTATCGTTGTCTAATTTAGGCGATATGAATGTAATTTTTTGATAGAAATTACAGACTTGGAAAATGTGCGAATGAATGCCCACTGGTTTTTACTCATACTACTTGAATTGTTTGCAGTAGTAAAAAAATAAAATATATAATAAAAATAAAATATATATATATTTTTTAAACGTTGCTTCTTTTTTATAATATTTTTCTGTTACAATTAGGATTTTTAAACCGGGAACTTTTTATTTTATTCCAATGTTCACAACTATGAAAAAAAACAATAATTTTTGCATATTTTTTAATATTCTATCAAATTTACTTCATTGTATATTTTAGTGGTGAATATCGAAATTACGATTTAGCAATGTACATCTGTCGGTTTTGTAAATATTTTTACTTAGATTAATGAACAACATTTCGAGAAGTTGCGTATTGAAAATGACAAAAATCGGTTCAGACGTTCAAAAGTTATTAGTGGAAATGTGAAATGTGTCATTTATTGGCATGTTAAATTTTTATTTCACCTCAAAATTTTTTTCCACCATTAAAATTTGTTTCTTTTTAAAACTTTTTCACCTCAAAAGTAATTTAAAATGTTTGCATATCATTTCTAAAATCAACACATACAAATTTTAAAAATATTATTCAAAGATTATATAAAGGTCGAAAAAACGTAATTTTTATTTTTAATAAAAATTAAATGAACCTTGATTCCCGAAAATATTAAAAAAAAAAATCCAAATTACCCGGGTGTTTAACCTCGGGGAATTAGGAGAATTTTAAAATCCTAATTACAATATAATTTTGTTTGAATATAACAAATCATTTTTAAATACCTCTTTATCGGCTGCTGCTAATTTGGTAAACATATTTGCATAGATTTTCTTTTCCTTATCATTGGCTTCTTTAATTTTATGTTTACAAATTTGTATTTGATTTTGGGCTGCTTTATTTGTTGGCTCTAATTCCAATACTTTTACGAAATCGTTCAAGGCGTCTTTATACTCATTGGTTGCCAAATTACATTGACCACGACGATATAACGCTTTTATGTTATTAGGTTCTAATTTCAAGGCTTCGTCACACTTAAAAGAAGTTCAAATATATTATCTTAAAGCATACCAAAGTTAAAGTTTACCAAAAATAAACTTACTGCATTTTTTCCCTCAAATTGATCGTTGTTTTTTTGATAACACAAAGCTTGATTACTATAGGAGGCAATTCTTAATTGATTGCTTTCTTCATCGTCTAAAAAAAATTATTATTATTTTTAAAAATTTTTATAGATATTTCAAACAATTTGTTTTTGTAAACTTACTATTGTCATCATTTAATGTGTTTACACATTTCTTATACATTTTAATGGCCAATGAGTAATTTTCCTTTTTAAAATATTTTGTACCCTTTTCTTTGTAAATTTTAGCATGTTGCAAACGTTCTTCGGCTGAATATTTCCAATCATCCATAACTTTTTCGCAATCGTTCAATTTAATTGTGTATTCTACCGTGGCATTTGGTGGTATATTAAAATTTTCATTGCCTTTGACACCAAAAGCATATTTTGGTTTAATTTTAAACCTGTTTATATTAGAAACAATAATAATTTTATTGTAGTTTTTTTCTTTTTTTTTTGTAATTGAAATAGTCGTAAATATTTACCTTGATTTTTCTCCGACTGGCATTTTTTCAATGGCAATTTCAATACCCTCTACTAGACCAATATCACTACCTTCACCCAAATTGAATTCCACATCGCGATCTTCAAAAACTTTGTCTTCATATTTACCAGTAATATGAGCTTAAAAATGTAAAACAATGTAAGTTAATTTAATTTGCCTTTAATATAGATCGAAATTTTTGAATTTTAAATTTTCTATTAGTTTTTTAGATTTCTCTAAATCAGTTAAACTTTATATAGGGATTAGGGTTCGTAACGAAAATTTAAATTTGGGATATCATTTTTACGGGTTTGCACCAATAAAAAAAAATTTCGTAATTATTTTTTTAAATTATCTTTTTTTATGCGCTCGGTGGCCAAAAAACGCTGATTTAGGGTCCCTTTTCCTACAGAGCAAAACGAGCTGTATTTAAAGGGTCCGCCATCTAACGTTTTTTTTTTCAACTAGTGCTTATTTCGTGAATGGTAACACTTAGCTCATGTCTGATTTGACAGATAATTAGTTTTATCCTTCCGCTGAACGAATATGGTTGTGTATACGCTTGAACAACGCTGGCAAATATTGCGACATTACTTTGAAAATCATGGTAATGTTGTAGAATGTGTGAGCAAGAAGTGGCCGTTACAGTCAATGGCGATCGGGCCATGTTGAACGAATTTTTGTTCACAAAAATTGAAGAGGAGGATATTGGCAACATTTGGTATCAACAGGACGGCGCTACGTGCCACACAGCCGAAGCTACACTCGATGTTTTGCGCCCTGTTTTTGAAGATCGCATGTCGTTTGGCCACCTCGGAGCTGCGATTTGACACCGTTGGACTATTATTTGTGGGGTGCCGTCAAAGATAAGTGTTACGCCAACAAGCCAGAGACAATTGACGCTTTAAAGGACAATATTCGTGAAGCCATTGGTGAAATACAGCTGCACACAATCGATGTGCTTAAAAATGGGACCGATCGTGTAGGCTACTGCATGGCCAGCCGAGGCAGTCATTTGAATGAAATTATTTTCCATTATTAACCGGAAGGATTTTACTTTCAAATAAAAAAAGAAATTTGAAAAAATATTCAGTAGTTTTTTTTTATAGCATTTTCAAAAAAACAAAAGTTATTTGGCGGACCCTTTATATGAAATTTTAATTTAAAAAAAAAAAATATTTTTTCTCGTAATACCGGGGGGTTTAATAAAAAATCGTTTCATATATGATCATATATGGATATAGCTGATCATATCGCTAATTTTCTGCAATGACGTCATAACTCAAAAATTTTGATTTTGTATAAAAGTTTTCAATTTACGCCAACCTTGAAGCAAAAATAACGACATAATTTTAGCTCAAGAGGTTAGTATTCAAGATATTAATACGATTTTTTTATACAATATAAAACATGGTATAACGAACGATTCTGCGTCATTATCTAAAAAATCATGTTTTTTGAGTTATGACGTTCTTGCAGCAAATGAGCGATATATGTTCATATAAAGTTCAATATATGATTATATATGGTACAACATATGATCCGATATTTGAGGGTATATGAGCATATATGTTCATATATACCAATATATATTTTATATATGCTCATATATGATCATATACGAACATATACCTTAAATTTCGGATCTGAGCATATATGGTCGTATATGATAACATAGATGAGCATACATTAAACAATATATGATCAGCTTTATCCATATATGATCATATAAAAGTTTATATATGATCATATACATACATATATTCATGTGATTCGATTTTCATCTGGGACTCATTTTTTGAAATTTTTATTTATATTTAGTATTATCGTATTTAGGTTATTATATAAATTTTTCAATTTTATTTATATCAAATAATATTGTTTACTTTGTAAAATTTAGTAGAAATTTGTAATCGATTATGGTCTGTGGGCTAGGTTGTTGAAATAAATCAATAAATAAGTTAAATTGACACACACAATCAAAAAGTATTTTAGCGGTAACGGTATTTTAGTTATTTCGGTAACGGCATTTTAGTTATTTCGGTAACGATATTTTACGGATATTGGTATTTTAGTTATATCGATAACGGTATTTTACGGTGTTTAGGTATAACGATAGTCAGTTAAAGGATTTAAAATCGATAGCGGTATTTAGCGGTATTGCCTGTCATCCCTGCTAAAAACATAAAAAATATAAAAAAATTGATTTGGCATCTATTTTTTCAATAGGAACTGAATCTTATGATTTTGTCGGTTCAGCAAGATTTTAAAATGTTAAAAAAATATTTTTTTTAAATCAAAATATAAAAATGTATCCAAATTTTATTTTTTTAACAAATAAAAAAATTTTCTAAATAAATGGAAAATATGCACAAATATGAAATAAAAACGACAAGCATAACAAACACAAAGTATGTTTAAAAAAAAATTCAAAATATGGGCATTTCCAAAGTCACGTTACGTTACAGTCGTACGTTTCAAAGGGAAAGCAAGAAAAAATATAATTTTTTTTTTTTTTTTTTTACTTTATATTTTTGTGTAGAACGTAAGTAGCTCTAAATTTAGTAAAAATAATAAACAATCGAACTGCAATGCTTTAAAATATAAACAATTAAAGAGGGTGACGAGATGTGACAAAATACAAGTTGCGCTATTACAAGTGAAGTATTTTAAGTTTGTTTTACAGTTTGCTGAATCAATTAAACATTTTTAACCTCAACCTTTCTAAAACTTTTTGTTTTTGATTTACAACCCATTCAGGAATGTGTTGTGATATGTCTATTTCGGGAAATTTCTAGGTTCATCAGAACACGTTTTGAAAGAAGTGACAATACCTTGCAAAACATCAAACATTCATATAACCTAGTTTTCCCACTAAATGAGAACTAATATATAAGCTCGAAGTGAAAGATTATCACCATTGATCAAAAATAAATTGAAAACTTGTTATGTGCACCCTCTACCTTTGGTAGATATATAATACACGCTTTTTGTTTTTTTCATTTTAACTCGAAAAAACATAATTTTTATTTTTAATAAAAATTATATCAAGACAAAGTTACTTAAAATAATATATCTTAACGAGCTAAAATAATTTGATGATATTTTAATTAGTGCTTGTTTTTTCAAAGTTTTCGTGCCATTATGTTAGCAAAACTTATGAAAAATAAGGGAAATATATTAAATTTTTAACCGCTTACTCGGGTATAATAATTATATGAGCTTTAACCGAAACAGAGGCGATTAATCGAGGAATAGGTTACCCGAATTGGAAGCACTAGTTTTCATTAATACATAAACAAATGAATTATATTTATTTTGCATTAAACAATTAACAGCCGATTTTATCGATTAACCAACCCGAATAACCGGTAACTCAATTTTAGCGTTTTTTTTTGAAAAATGCCTTAACCGGTTAACCGCCTAGGTCGAATAAGTGGAAACACAAGTTAAATGTTAACCATAGATATATCCATATAAAACTGCATTTACATTTATCCTCGAAATCCAGTATTTCCTAAATTTTGATCATATGGTAGTGTATATGATACACGAGCAAGATTTAAAAAACCAATTTAAACTAAATTTCGTGTATAATGTAATGGCTAACTTTGGTAAATTTAGAATTGATCCAAAAAGAACAATTTGAAAAAAATTAGAGAATTGTACCTAACTTTATTTGTTCCTTACAATTTATCATTTATTAACCATTACATTTTAAATATTGGCAATCGATTTAACCGATGACTGTTATTCCGATAACTGCATTTGCAAGCACATGTTTTCATCACTACACAAGATGTGAAAACAAGCCGTTCTAGAGTATTCGATTACTTTTGTGTTGGTCACAAAAAAAAAAAACGAACTACGACAAACCCCTTACAACGACACCACAAAATTAATTAACAATGCAAAACCGCATGCCATACATTAAGCAAATTATAAATTAAAATTTGTAACCAAAATTTGACATTACTAACCTTTGATAAAAGCGCCCTCATTTGGAGTACGTCTTTTCTCGCTATTCTCCACTATAAAACGTTCAATGCTGCCATCACTATTTGGACTAATATCTTCACCCATCCAGCCTAACATTTCCAACTGTAACAAATCAATATTTTATCAAAAATGTTAAAAAAAAAAAAATTTGTTATAATAAATACCTCAAATATTAATGTGGAATTTGGTGGTATACTTGGTGGACTACCTGCTTCTCCATAAGCATAATTAGGGGCACAAATTAGATTACATTTTTCACCTAATTTCATGGTAGCCACCCCCAAATCGAAGGCTTTAATAACACTACCTGTCAATTGAATAATAATAATTAAAAGTATTTAAATGACAAAACTTTTTTAAAATCGTTTTCATTCTACCTTTGCCCAAATTAAACTCAAAGGGCTCTCCGCGATCAACACTTGAATCGAATATGGTACCATCAGTCAATTTGCCGGTATAATGTAATGACACTTTGCAACCATTACATGCTGTCTCTTCGCCAGAGCCTTCTTTGAGAATTTCTTTTTGGACACCGCCATCTCCAGAAATATCAATTTTTGCCAAATCTCCTGCAGTCATATTTGAGATTTATTTAATAGTTTGTTATTCGAGATGTACTCACTTTGACTTTTAAAACACAATTGATTCTTGTCCAAAGTTTGTGTCAAAGAAAAAATATTATTTTTCTATTAATGATAAACTAACGATAACTGGAAATAATTGCTATCGGGCATAGTTGTAAATTTAAGGTACTACACAGTAGTGCCAACTCGGTGCTTTCAGCATTATGGTGCTTTCGATGACCGTAAACGCGAAAATTTTACTCTTGGTGCCAAATCGTAAAGGTACCCAAATTTGCAATATTATTGCAAATATTATTGCCAGTATTAGAGGCCATTTAAACGGAGCAATTTGTTGCCTGCAACGTTGCCTGCAATTATTGTTTGTAGGCAAACGGGGTAGAGAAGCAAGCGGGGGTAGCAAAAAATGCACGATTTTCGTTTTCAAGATATTTTTTGACATTTCTTTTGCTATCGTTCGTATTCTTGTTAATTTGCTTTATTCGTATTCGGCTTCTCAAGTGTTGTGTATCGAAAATATTTTGTAAAATAATAAATAAATAATGTGAAATAAAGAACTATTTATATATTATTTTAAATTATATTATTTTATATTATATATATTATTAAATTATATTATTTTTAATTATTACGAATAAATTAAATTTCAACGAATGAAAAATTAAAGAAGATTGGAAAAATAAACGTCAAAAAAATTGCATGTTTAAATGTAAATGATTTTTAGAATCAACTTTAAAAGAGAATTCAAAAATTGCCTGCAATTAATTTCTTCGTTTAAACGGCCTCTTACTGGTCTTTTGTCCTACACAGTGCAATAAGATGTACAATACTTTTGCACAAAATATGGCACCTCTCTCTTGTTCTGTGGTTTGTGGAGGGAAATAAAAATTGCACAATGTGGCTATAAAAAATGGCTAGATTGTATCTAGCAGGAAGATTTAGCCATTACATTTTTCCTTAGCTATTTTTTCTTACACGTTTTGTAGTAAATTTCATGCAAATGTGCTTAAATTTTTACGATTTTCAAAATTTGTTTACAAAATTTTCAATTATCGATATGTAGATATTACATTCCAATTAGAATTATGTTGTTTTTGTTAAAGTTTACCAGCATATTTTCGAAATTAGAAAAACATTTAACGTTAAATAGTACTTTTGTTAAATTCGTGTTAAAACTGATTATTATTAATAATTTACATTCAAATTATTGAGTTTTAATGTCATTTTATGAATTTATCCATTTATTCCATTATGAATTTATCCATTTAATTTTTTTACTTCAAAAGTTGGCAACCTTGCCCATTAGGACCGGAGTCTAATGATTGACTAGTTTATGATCAAATTTTGTGAATTTTTTTCTCAATTTATCAGGTTATTTCATTAACGGTATATTTAGGATAACGCTATTTTAATTATTTCGGGAATAGTAGTTATTTTGGTGTTATTTTAAGGATATTGGTATTTCAGTTATACGGCATTCAGGATAGACTGCAAAACACATGTTTCCTAACAAGTGTAAAAGAAAAAAGAACTATTTTAATATAATAAAGAGCACAAACACGTGTTTGGCACTTAGGTGTGAACGTGACTTTATTAAACTTATTTAGTGCTGCATTAATATTTTTAATATATGAACTTTTCTGTGAATATTGGGTATTACCATCTATGGAAAATATAACTCTGTATGTTTTAAAGAAAAATGTGCAAAGTTGCGTGTAGTATTGTACTACAAAACAGTGGCATCACCAAATATCTGGCGAATGTCGACCTAGTAGTAGACTTGGGCATTCTAGTTCATTTTGGTAAGCCACTTAACTTTTGTTTTCTAAACTAGTTCACTTTAAAGCTCAATCGTACAATTTCGGTTATATGACAATTTTTATGGTATATATTTAAAAAAAGAGCTTTTATGAAAAAGTACAGAAAAATATTTTATGGAAAAGCTAGTTTTATGCATTCTATTTAATTTGTTAAATTTTAAATTTGTTTATAACCTCAAATTTGCTCTCAAAATCATTCATGATAATAGCTAAGGAACGAGACAACACTAATTCGTCACCTTATGCTTATCCTCTATAACTTGCGAAGTAATAAACTGTAAGTTAATGATAGCAATTTCTTTGGTTTTCTTTTTTTTTGTGGGAAAGCATTGAAGAATTATAATAATTTTTGTATAAATGATTTAATAATGCTAAACTAGTTCCAATAGCTCAATTGAGTTAGTAGTTCACTTGAACTAGTTCGTTCAAGAAAGACACAACTCTACTTTGTAGTGAAATAAATTTTTACGATTTTAACGACGGAACAAATTAATTTAATAGAGAAAAAAAAAGTGCAGCTTAAAAAAAGTGATTTGTAAAACAAAGAACGCATTACAAAGTTTACAAATAAATAAAAGGCAACGTTAAAAACAAATTTTAGACTTGAAATTAACAAAAAAAAAATAAAACCGCATACCATAGAAAAAAAGGCAACGAAAAAAAAAATTTCTTGCAAAAAAAGGAAGAAAAAAAGTTAAAGCAAAATAATTTATACAGTGTAAATGGCCTTTTCTCGTAAAAAAAAACATTAAGTTTTACCACCGGGTCCGGGGTATACCATTTTCCGAGAACATTTCCTGGAGAAAATTATCCTGAAAGAAAATACTGCTGCTGCAGCGAAACATAAGCAGAGAGCAGAGAAATATATAACAACGATTAAACACATGAGTGACGAGTAGCGAGTATTTTGTCTTCTGCTTTGACTGCTTTTCGTATGTCTTTTTTGTGATTATTTTTTTTTGAGTGTGAATTTTCTAAAAATTACACGATACACGGTAACGAAAGAAAGAAAAGAATACAAAAAAAGGCCAATGTGGTTATCAACCTGTTTATATAGTGAATTTGTGAATATAAATAATAAGTTTTATGAAAAAATTGGAAAAATTAAACCAACTTTTTAGGTTGGTTTTCGTATTGTGAAAAAGAAACAATATAAAATTAAGGACAGAATTATTGAACAACCTAATCTGTCGCAGTAGCAGCAGCCAGCCAGAACGTTAAGAACCCGTAACGCCTCCGCCGTTGCTACTTTGACGCCAACGGTTATTTTCAATACAAGGCGTAACAGTGCGTCACAGTGATGCGGCATTGGTCAAAACAACAAACGAAATCCAAGCCTAGGAAGAAATCAACACCAACTAAAATTAAACCTTAAACTGCATTAAACTCTGTGAAAATTGTATTAAATTAAAGATATTTTCGTGACCATTTTTCACCAATTATTTTTGCATTCAAAGGTTTTGCGAAAAACTGAAAAAAAAAAATAACCCCGGCCGTAGTGTCGTGATATTTTCTTTAGCAATGATTAGTAAAGGCGATGTGATAATGTGGTTTAAAGCCCTCGAAAGTTATAAAAGAATAGATACCATGTGTACTCTACTAAATATGTGTCTACCATTTGAATTGCGTTTCTTGGGCACATGTCTCGAAGAGTTGGGACGAAGGGATTCGCAAGAGTTACGCGGCATGGAATTAAGGGCTAATAATCCCCAAGATTTAGCCACCGATATGATTGCCTGTCAAAAGGGTGAACCAACAGATATCAAGGTACGACGTAAAATGGCTTTGTATTTGGCATTGATACGAGCCTGTAATCGTACTAATGTTACGGAAATATTCCGTACTTTAGAATCATGGGGTGAACTTGATTTTTCGACCATGACCGATATTGATACATTGAAAGAATTATTACTCGTCTATACCATGGCTGCCAATCATCCGGTATTTGAATTTGAACAACATTTAAAATTTATGAAAATTTTTGAAAAAATTAAAGAAAATAAATTAGTTTCGGATCCTCCGCCATCATCAACACCTCCTCCACTCACTCCACCAACACAATCACAACAGACTTCAACACATTTAGTTGGTGGTCATTTGGAACAGACACTGCTTATGCAACAACATGTTGCACCACCGTCCCAACAGGATTTTATGCAACAACAACATGCCCTGCATGCAGCTATGCACCCCAGTGGCCAACATCATCAATTATTGGCACCAACACCTATGCAAATGTTACCACAGGGTACAATACCTCTTAACTATCCTCAGAGTCATTTGGCAAAGGTAAGTCATTTGGCAAAGAATACCATAAAAGTAAAAATAAACTGAAATTGATAAAAATTTTAAATTGAATTCAGATTTTCCACATGAAATTTAGAAAATTTCAAATGAAATTATAATTTTACATGTTATTAGGGTTTGGAATTTTCGCGACTTTTTAATTTTCCGGGATTCCCGGGAAAAATTTAAAAAAAAATATATATTTAGTTTACGGGAATTATCGGGAAATGTTCCTTAAAAAACAAGATCAATGGACTTGCAGAAACGTGAACATCCAGTAACATGAACGTCCGAGAAACATGAACACTTTTTTTTCAAAACGTGAACAAAGTTCAATAGCTCTAAAACGTGAACACATTTTTTTTTTTTTATAAGAAATTACTTTTTTTTTCTTCAATATTTTATTAATTTGGGAAATTAACGAATAATAATTCCACTACTTTCTTATACTAAACACCTTTTCTAACGTGAACAGAACAACTCTTTAACTCATTTCCTGTATCTCCGAATTTAAGAATTTTTTATTGCAACATTATTTTAAAACGTATAGAATAAATTTTAGATAGAATTAGCAGTTATTTTTATAGTAAATGTATTAGAAATTAAGAACTGTTGGGTATGCAAAAATTGTCTTTGATTTTGTATTTGGTCTCTTTTAAAAAGTGCCAGAATCAGAAAGTTTTCTATTTAATAGGAAAACTTTCTTAAAATGTTAATATTTTTCTATAGCCAAGTGTCTGAATATTTAAAAATTTTGTCTAAAAATGTATGTTTGAATTTAAGAATTTTTCAGGAGAAAAATATTCAAAATCTTTTCATATTTTATATTTTTGTTAAATAATCAATATAATGATTGGTTCTGAAGTACTTGGAATAGAATTTATTCTAAGTGGATCAATTCTGTAGCAAAATAGTTTAAAAAAATTCAATCGCAAACGTGAACAAAATCAGAAACGCGAACACCCCTTGCAAAAATTAGTTCACGTTTTTGAGTGTTCACTGTAATTCCATTTGCAACAAAACAAATTAGAAACCCCTGTTCTGTTTTTTATTACCGGATTTATTTTATTTGGTTAAAAATTTGATTATTAATTAAAAAAAATATATTTATATCAAAATCTAACATTTGACTAAATTAAAACACTTAATTCAAATTTTACAAAATGCAATTACTGAAATTAAATTAATTTGACCAGTAGCTTTCAAATTACAAACCAAGAATAAACAAAAAAAAAATTTTTGATAAATCCAAATTGGATTTAAAAAAAATAAATCCATTTTGGATTTGGCTTAAGATAAATTCAGTATTTGCATTATTTTAAATTTTTCTTTACATTATATTAGCAAAAATTTTTGAAAATATGAATCAAATCTGATTAACACATTTTTAATACCAAATCGCTAAAAATTATATTTAAATCAAGTTTTATTTAAATAAAATAAGTATATTAAATAAATGATTAACTTTTCCGGGAGTTTTGGAAATTATTCGCTCGAATTAGCATCAAACTTTGTCCGGGAATCCCCGGGTATAATATTTATTATTTATTTATTGTTGCAATACAAAAAGCCTTCAAGGCCAAGGACGTATTTTTTTTTTTTAGTGCACACTTCACTATCTGGATATGGCAGGCCAAACACTACTAAAAAAGAAAACAAATTACATGTTTAAGTCCATATCAGTGAAAGCATAATTTTAATGTAATTTCAAAGGTTATAACCAGAGTTCAGAAAATACACACATCATACACACAATGTACTGTTTAAAAGAAACCCACACATATTTTTATTTTCATATCAATTATGTGTGTATCTAAATTTTGCGCATTTTATTACACAGACACGAGTGTTTATTGTTTTAATATTTGCTTGAGTACACGAACATGTATAGTTCACGTATTGTTTGATCGGAACATACTTCAACCACACATGTGCAGCTATACTTTGAGTTCGTGAACTTGTAGGTGTACAGCTAGAAAAAAGTACATGAACGGTAGACATGTAGAGTTCACGTATTGTTTGATCGGAACATACTTCAACCACACATGCGTAGCTATACTTTGAGTTCGTGTACTTGTAGGTGTACAGCTAAAAAAAAGTACATGAACGGTAGACATGTAGAGTTCACGTATTGTTTGATCGGAACATACATGAACGATAGACATGTTAGGTTGTAGCTATATTTTAAGTTCGTAAACTTATTACAGAAATTTGTCTATTTTAAGCCCTGATGTTGAAATTAGTTGACAAATTTGTAAAGGTTACTAAATTTTAGTAAAGTTTTTGTAGAATGAAAATTAAAAATCGATTTGCTAAAATCAACAAAACATTTTGCTAAATATTAGTAAAATGCCACAATAAACTTTTTTATTCAAATTTAACCGTAATTTTTAATTTTTTTAAAGTTTTAATAAATAAAGTTGAAATATAGTAGTATATTGGATGTTCGTTGTATTTTTGTTAATATTCTTAATTATAAAAATATCTGATTTAAAAATTCAAAAAAAGAAAATAGTTTGTAGTCTGAAAGTGAATGTCCTTTAAATATAATGGGGTTTTAAATAAATGTAATTAGAGTTTAAGAGTTTCCTTGCAAATTTATTAAAGGTAGAGAATGAGAATAAGTAAAAATAGTGTGCGAATAAAAGTTATGAATTTACATTGTTGAATTCGGGGATTTTGTTTCTGGATATTTTTTTGATCTGATAACGATTAAAGTGTTGGGCAACTCTGGTTAATGCAGTCAAATAAATAAAGAATTATAACTCAACTATTTTGTTCACACTTTTTCTTATTAATGATTCAAACTATCAACAAACAATTTGACTGAAAATTAGCAACACCTCTTCTGTATTGGCGGAGTATTTTGAGTTAACACAGACAGATGGACAGACGGACAGACGACTTCTCTATTAATGCTGATTAAGAATATATATAGTTTATGGGGTCCCAGATATTTTTCAAAAGAATTACAAACATTTGACAAAGTGATATAAAAACCGTTTACAATTTTTTATACTAACTTTTTTTGTGGGAGTGTAGAACACTTAAATAAAGGTTGATATTTGATTTTATTTCGAATGTAACTCAAACAAAAAATTTTATTTTATTTTATTTTAAAACAATCCATTACAATAAAATTTTCTTTTTAAAAATACTTTTGAGATCAGTTGTGTAAAATAATAAAAAAAAAATAACAAAAACTTAAATTACAGAATTCATTAAAAACAATAAAAAAAAAAAACAATACTACATTCAACAGAAAAAGCTAGTACAAAAATCTGTAAAACGTCTCCCAAAACAATTAAACCAATGTTTTCTTCTATTTTCGATTCTATTTTACCTCAAATATACATAGAAAAATGCATTCTTTGAGCTTACGTAAAAAAGCTGAGCTAATTGAGATAGAGTAAAATGGACAAAAAATGTATAAAACTTAACGGAATGTCCGTTAACCAAAGAACATTTATGGTTTATGTCGGGTCAGATCCGGAAACTCCCAAATTTATGTAATAATTTTAGCTTAAATGTTTATTTAAATCATCTGTTAAATTCACAAAATATGTTATCTATTTGAACGGACTTTTTTCTAATGAGTGTAACAAGATGAAACGTTATGAGACGAAATTTACCTATGGTGTTTATACAAATTTTAAAATCACGTATATATTGTGTGTTTACTCCCAAAATGTGCTTGTCTTGCCGACTGGCAACGTCAATTTTTAAACAAATCATTTTGTTTTCGACGATCTTTGCTATGGCCCTTTTTATTTGCTGACTGGTGTCATCAAGAATATTAGCAATATTTTTTGAATTAATAGTTATTTCAAATTTTTCTTCGTAGGGCTCTATAATTTTTTTAAAAAAATCTTTGTCGTCAAAAATACGAAACGGCACATTTTTTTTGGAAACTAGTCCAACGCAACATTTTAAGAACTCGTCTCTGTCTAAAGTTGTGTTTAATTTAGTTAGAGTTTTGTTTTTTCCAATACTCTTTGGAAGTGTCTCCACTTCATCAATAACAACGTTATGCACCAGTTTATAATGTCGTTTAAGATTTCCATTACAAGCTGCACTTAGTTCTTTTTTGCAGGTTTCAACGAGACATGTAAATTTTTTTGTTTCGTCATTAAATGTTGCGAATTTTTTAAAACAAAACTTTTTTCTTTTATTGTTTTCCATTTTTTCACTCGTCAAAGAAATATTTGCAACTAACACAATCAGCACTGCCAAATGAACTGAAAACTTAACTGCACTTGAACCTGTGTAAAGTTCTTGTATGAATAATGTTTTAACGCATTTTCCGATCGCTAATAGAAAAAGTTGAAATTTTTAGCATTACACGAACTTAAAATATAGCTACAATCTAACATGTCTATCGTTCATGTATGTTCCGATCAAACAATACGTGAACTCTACATGTCTACCGTTCATGTACTTTTTTTAGATGTACACCTACAAGTACACGAACTCAAAGTATAGCTACACATGTGTGGTTGAAGTATGTTCCGATCAAACAATACGTGAACTATACATGTTCGTGTACTCAAGCAAATATTAAAACAATAAACACTCGTGTCTGTGTAATAAAATGCGCAAAATTTAGATACACACATAATTGATATGAAAATAAAAATATGTGTTTGTTGCTTTTAGTTGTGTTTGTTTACATTTATGTACAAGTTTTTTATTCAGTGTGTGTATTTTTCTGAACTCTGGTTATAACTACAGGTTATCTAGGATGTAAGATAATAATCTGTTTCTAAACATATCGTACGATAAAGTGAAAGTTCGTAATCTAAGAGGCAAAAAATTCCATACCCTAGCAATTCATTTCATTTATTAATTCAAAAGCCAAGCCCATAGGGCCAAATATGGTTCGTATTCTACAATAAAATTTTACAAAATAAAAAAATAATTCTTATAAGAAAAGATCGTTCAAAGATAGAATGCAATATAAGTGGTTGAATAATCGGGGGGTTTCTCACGGATCTAGAGAATATAAACATCGAACGAAATAATTACCCTTCCAGAAAAATACGAACGGCAAAGCATTGGCCCAGTGCTTTCAATGGTGGTATGAGCGTTGGCAGAGCGTTGGATTTCTGAAGATTTAAGTGCTTTGCCAACACCAAAATGATAACACCGGGCAGGGCTTGGGCGTTCCTTTTTAAAGCGTTGGCAAAGCACTGGCAATGAGTGGTTCGACAGTACTAAAATAATAATTTTAAAACGTTGGTAAAACAACTAATAAAGTAAATAATAAATTAATATAAAAAACAGTGTATTTATAATGTTTTTATAAAAGTTTGGTTTTATTATTTAAAATAATAAAATTATGTAAAAAAAATAAACATACATATTAAATTTCTGCAATCTAAATTAAAATAAAATTCAATTACAAAAATCACTTGTATTCTGACTGTAAACTTGTAATTTTTCATAGAGAAAATTGAAATTTATAAAAAAAAGATTTTCTTTAAAAATTAGGTAAATTCAAATTTTTAGATTAGAAATTGTGAATATAAAAAAAATTTATTTTATATATTTGAAATTATAAAATTTATAACTCAAATTGATTATCCGTTTGAAATTAAAATTTTTAATTAAATTAAGAATATTATATATGAAAACGAGAGTTATTTTTGAACTGTATAGTCCTACTCTGTAATTCATTTAAGTAAAGACTTGTATTATTTCTTATTGAATGATTTTGGTAATTTAAACAGAAATAACAATAGGTTTCAGCTAAGTTAATTACAAAATAACTGAATACTTTTGACCAGCGTTGGGAAAGCGTCGTGAACAAGCGCTGTGCCACTGTTTTTATTATGTTAACGGTTGTAAATTTTGTAAATCAAGTACTGGCAATGCACTTTTTGCCAATGTTGGGAAAACGTTCTAAGCCAGTGCTGTGCTAGTGCTTTTTTATTTTTATGATTGTAAATTTTGTAAATCATGACTAGCAAAGCACTTTGTACGAACATTGGCAGAGCGTTCTAAGCCAAGGCTGTGCCAGTGCTTTTATTATTTTTACTGTTGTTAATTTTGTTAATTAAGTACTGGCAAAGCACTTTTTACTAACATTGGCAGAGCGTTGTAAATCAGTGCTTTGCAGCACTTTATTTGTTGGACCATTGGCAAACAGCTTGATTTTTCAAACCATTGGCAATTTATGGCTGGGTAGGTACATCAGATTTAATGACCTTATAAAAATATATTAAATTTCGAAATTTTAAATATTGTTCTATGGAACAACCTAAAAAGTCCCTAATTGCACTAGAAACATGATCTCGGTAGCCAATACCATAAATAAACCGCACAATTCTCTTAACAATGTACTCAATTTTATCAATATTATTGCCCAGGGTACCAGAAACAACTTCAAGGCAGTAACTAATATGATACAGGAGTAGAGCGTGAGCAATTTCATATTTCACTTTTATAGGTAAATGTAAAGCACAGTGGTACAGTCTCCTTAGACCCAATGTTACCCTAATAGAAATAGCATCTACTTGCTCACCGAAATTAAGGTATTGATCAATTACAACACCCAAACATTTCCAAATAATATTGTTATTTTTCATTTAATATTAAAAAAAAAATTAATAAAATTTATATTTTCCACTTAAAATTGAGGAATTTCTAAAAAAAATTGAAAGTATCTATCTGAAATTAAGAAAATTCATAATGAGATTGAGAATTTAACCTTTTATATTGAGAAATATGAAAATATGAAATTTGTACTTTACATTTTAAATTAGCTTACGCCAAATTTATATTAATCCCAAATTCAAATGAAATTGCGATTTTCTATTTGAAATTGAGAATATTTTAATTGAAATTGTGTTTTCTCGTTTAAAATTACAAATATTTCTAATTAAATTAAGAAAGTGAAAATTAAGAAGCGAAATTGAGAAAATTATAATAAAAACTAAAATATTTTCAAATCAATTTCAGAATTTTTAACTGATTTTTAATAAAAAATCACAACCTTAATATCAAATGAAAACTATTAAATTTTTGTTTATTTTAATTTTTCCCAACTTCATTTGCAATGATCTAAATTTAAAATATTATATTATTTGAACATACAAGTCGGTTAAAAAAAATTTTTGATTGGATATATTCGATAATTTTATAGTAATCTTTTTTTTTAACTATTTTCCGTAAAATACTTATTTTAAACTTATTTTCAATCATTTTATATTAGGTATATGTAATTTTAAAGTATACGAACTTTAAAAATTCACTAAGGGCCATTATTACAACTTGTCTTTAAAGTAATTGTTAGTAAAAGGTAACTTTAGCTAAAGTGAGGAAAAAAGTGAGCTATAATGTTTTTCGTTATTACAACTTCCCAATAAAATAAAATTAATGTTTTTGATAATGTGGCAGCAACAAACTAAAAACCGATTATTGGTTTATGAATTGGTTTATAAAAATACGTAGTGGTAACGTACTTTTATTTATTTGTTTACAAACAAACAATAATTTGTGAAATTCGGTTGTGAAATTCGGTATTTTCTTCTTTTTCTTTTTAGAGCAGAAAATGTGGTAACTTTAAACACATAAACCTTACGTTTAAGTTAAAGGCAACAATGTCTTCCCTTTAGCTTATGGGTCACTTTTAGCTTAAAGTATACTTATAATAACGAAAAACTAATAATCTGTCAGATAACATCCGAACTTTAGCTATTGGCAAGTTGTAATAATGGCCCTTAATCAGAATTTGAACGGTTTTGTACTCAATCCGCTAGTTTTTGGCCTTGAAATGTCAAATTTTTATAATCAGGAGTCATAATAATTAAAAATCAGTCATATTAATATACATTTAGGCCCCGATTTCTGAATGTCCCGTTTGCTACTAACTGCTACTTTAACTGACACATTTATTGTTGTTTCCAAATACTAGCGTCCGACCGAACAGTTCGGCCAAAAAACTATATTTTGTCGGTTTTTTGATATCTAGAGGCAATGATGACAATTTTGGTATTGGAAACATGTTTGTTGAGCCGATTTAATTCGATTTTGTGTATACAATTTAAGAGAAAAGCCGAAGTTTAGCTATAAAGTTAAAAGTTCGGCCGCCGAACAATTTTCAATTTGGCCGAACAGTGAATTCATTGCTTAACTACAGACTTTTCTTCAAATTTGACACTCAAAATAGCATCTAATCAGCGCAATAAACATTTTTCCATCCGGCAAATTTGTCCATAATGCTTTAAAATACCGAATACAGACCAAATGCATTTCTGGCCGAACTGTTGGGTCGGACACTACCAAATACCACTACGTTATGAAGGGCTAATAATGCGAACTGTCTTTTTTCATAAAAATTTTCAATTACTTTTAAAATTTTTTAAGTTTTAGTGGTTTGTGAAAAAGCAAATATTGATACAAATTTGCCTTGGCGTTGGGTTCAACTATGTTTAAACAAATTCCGAATAAATATTGAATTTCTGTAAACTGTAGTTTTAAGTATAAATTCAATTTTGGCAATTTTGATTACTTCGCGAAGTGAAATATACAACGTTTTCAACTATCTACAGATTCATATCTAAAGAAAAGCTATCAATTATGACTACCCCAATGACGTAATTTTAGATACTTTGATTTTTTTTAACAAGTGAAACTAAAAATAACAGATATTTTAGTAATATTACTAATAATAACACACAATTTTAGTTGCAAAGCATAAAAAATGGAGAAATAGTCGGAAAACTAAGTTCAATGTCATAAAAATTACAAATCCAGTGAATTATGAATAGACATAAACTTTATTATTACAAAAAATTAAAAAAAATTTAAGAATTATAATTAAAACCGGTACATAAATTTAAATTTTCATAACATTGCCGAACATTTTTCATTTTGTTGCTTTTGTTTTAATAGGAGCTTAAATATTTTTGTCATTTCCCACTTATATATTTTAATCAGGTTTTTTATATACATACTTTCTATATATTCTATTCAATATTACAAATGATCAAATCAAAATCTTTTTCCTAAACGACTTGGAACATGAAATATATCACATCAAATATATACGTATGTTTTGCTGCTTTTGTTTTTGCGCGACACTGTATTTAAAGTTGAAATTTCTTATTTTTCATGATTTTGCTAACAAACAAAAATTTTGAGATGTTTTTTAATAAAATTTATATTTTATGTTAGTATGTTAAATGTAGGATCTATATTTTTTTAATGTACAGGTCTATACCTACTTGTGACTGTCATAAGACCATTTTTAAGACTGAAAGTCTTCACTTTCTATACAAAACAACAATAAAATTAAAATTTTATTTGTCATGTTATGATGATGCCTGTATAAGGTCTTTATTTTTTGTATTTCTTTAAACAAAATTTCAAATAAATAAAATTTGTTGTGACTCTTGCAACAACAAACACATGGGGAATACGGTATAGTCACAAACTTTTTCGTAAGAATAGGCCCCGTAATATCATTAATACTAAAAATCCCTAGAGGAAGTCGATTAAACATCGATGAAACGTAGGGAAAATTGTACTAAAATGCATTTTTAGTTACTTGATTAAACTTTACTTTATAAGCTAAAAATAAAATCGTTTTCAAATATTATTGAATTGGGCAAACAACAGCACAACAAAGTTCTAGTTAATAAAAGTGAGTTTTCCTAACAAATAACACTTTTGAATTGTTCATGTTCAAAAATAAATTTTATAAAATAAAATGTCAAAAAGTTTGTATTTCGGATTAAATTTTCGGAATTGTTTGATATAAAAACGATGTTCATTTCGCTGAAATAAATTAAGTGTAATATAAACACGTTACAATTTTGCAAATCTGATAAAAGGATTTTATAATGTTTACAAAATGGGAGGATAAATGGAATTTCAACTTAAACTGAAAGGATATCCTACATCCTTTACACAATTGCAATAAATTGATATGGTACTTTAAGATCAAAGTCCATAATTTAAAACCATATTAAAAATTATTTGTGGTTTATTCAGGCATATGAATAATTAAGAAATTGTGTGAGATTTTATTTGTTCGGTTTTAGATCATGACAAATTTTTCTCTAAATTAACAGAAAAATTATAATTTTTATATGATAATTTACTTTGACTATTAGAAAAAAAACACAGAAAAAGTTATTAGACACTAGCATGAATGGAATGCAAGAAATTTTAAACAAAAAAACTAGATTTTTTGTAAAAGTTGAATTCGCAAATATTTTAAAAAGTGGCGATAATATTAAAATTTGGTGTTCACATTAGTGATATATGATTGTTCATTTCTTTTAAAACCTTTCAGAATTGGTAAGTCGAATCTCAGATGCACTTTTTGGGTTTAACAATTTCAAAATCAATTATTTTATTTGTATATAAAAATACCAAGTTTTATTGAAAATTTTCCTATTTCAAATAAAAAATTCCAATTTCATTTAAAAACTTCGCATTTTCAAATGAAAAATTTCGCTATCAATTAAACATAGATTACATAGATTTCAAACTCTTCTTCTTTATACAACAAACACATGTTTTCATACACATTTAAATGTTTTTTTGTATAGTCTATATTTTTTGTATGCCTAACACATTCTTATGAGTTAAGTGAACTGACAGATAATGTCAAAGAGTTTGGGATCTATGTAATCTATGCAATTAAAAATGTGTAAATTATTTGGAATTTTTTTAACAAAAACGTCAGTTTAATTTTTTAGTTTAGTATAGAAGACCTGAATCTTCTTATTCATATCCATATTCTATTAGCTTTAAAAAGCAAGTCCCGAAAAAATTTAAAAAGTCAAGACCCTGTGACTAGATTATAACTTTCTGAAGGTTTGAGGTGCGCTGAATCGGAGTCATACAATTGTCAACTGTTTTAAAACCTGTTCAAAGTATAAAAATTACAAATTATACAAAAAAATTAATTTTTTGTATGGAAATAATGAATAAGGTTTTTTTTTTAAATCGAGAAAATTTGATATTAGCGTCACAGAAAACGCGAAACTTAATTTTATATAAAAAATATTAAATTTTCGATTTAAAATTTTATGAAGGGGGAGAACAATGTATGTTTTTTTTGTTTTGCATAAGCGTAAAAAAGGCAACCATTTAAATCAAATGCTTTTTGAATCAGAGAAATCTAATAAGAACTTTCGAATTTAGAGCTCTTCAAAGTTGCATACTTTATTTTTATTTTTTATTTTTAAATTGAAATCGTGAAAAACACGCGTGTTTCTAAATATTTGAAAAACTGAATATTGAATAGTGTTATGGGCTCCATATCGAATTTATGATTTTAATATAAAAAAAAATAGAAAGACATGAGGTACCGTTTATCACGCATACAAATTCAATAAAATCTGAAATAATTTATTCTACAAATTTTCTAGTTTTTCCTTTTGGGCAAAAGTAGAAACACCACTATATGGATCAAATTACATAAAATTATAATTTTTGTGTCAAGTGGACATTTTTTTATGACCACTTAAATATCTGTACAATCTTTTAGTCATAATTTAAATTAAGTTTCATGGTATTTTTTTGTCCCAGGACATTAAGGGTCAAACAAATAAAAGTTTTTTTTGTAAAGATAATTGTAGTCTAATAAAATTTTAGTGATATTTTCCGAAAATTAGGCAAACTTTGATGAAAACATTAAAATTTGTTTCATCTTTCGACACAATGATAAACTTTCATAAAACAAAGCCGCTCAACACACACACACCTATTAAATTGTAAAATAGCAATTGAAATTTCCTAATTAGTCATTTTATAAAATCTTTAAAATTAAAAAATAAATAAAAAAGACGTTTTTTGCATTTTAATAATTAATTTGGTGATCATTTTTAGTGATATCCAATGAAGTCAAAATTCCATATCTAAATATTTTTTAGTAAAAAATTTTCAAATAGCAATTGAAGAATTTCTTAGAACACATTCGATTTTTAAAGATATTTTAGGAGATTTTCAGTTGTCCTTAGAAAATTCTCAAAAAGTTTTTTATACATAAAAACAATTTTTCAGCATCTATGATCTGTTATTTCAAATTTCTTTTTCTCTTTTTTATTTTCAGTTAATACCCACGGCTGATGGTACACCATTACAACATCAAATAACAACTGTTGATGGTATACCACATATGATTTCCTCAAACATCACCATTCCAGATACCAGCAATGCCATTCTTACACATCCCAATGCTGCCTCATGGGCAATGCGACAATATCATCAACCACCAACAGGCAATCAGCAAATGATGGATCATCCACCACAAGCCTCATCGCCGATGTTAAGCCAACAATCGTCACCAGCTAGTAGTCGTGCTACAAGTCCAAATCGTACATCATCCGGTGACAGTGGTCTACAACAAAATACTACACAAGTACGTAATATGCAAAGAATTGGACAGAATTCAATGAAAAATATACGACGACCATCGGCTGAAACAACACCACCACCAATGATGGGAAATGATTTAATTATGTCACAAAATATGAAACATATACAAGAGGTATGTCTTTTACCTTTTTAATTGTAGCTAAGAAAGTATTAAATTCAAATAACTTTTCTCAATTAAAAATCTTAAAAATAAAAGACCAATTTTTCAACTTTAAACACGAAACTTCTCTTTTCTAGATTTAATAAAGGAAGCTTACAAGGGAGATATCCCGATCCGAACCCGCCGATTTTAATGAAATTTGGATATGTTGTAGAGGAACAAAAATAAAGAGACATGTATTTTTTTAGCTGTACATATGTTAAGCTTAATCCAACTACAATTCCTTAATGAAGTTCCAGATTTAATGTGCACATTTTTTTTTTTTTGAATTACCAGAACACTTGAAAATCTATATACATATTTTATGTACCCAAAATTTGTCAACTTTAAAATAGAATGAAATAATATGAAAAATTGGATAATTTTTGACTGCGCTTAATAACCTTAAACAAGAAATTGAGCAGCTAAATCGAAACAAGTGTTCCTTACATTTTTATTCCCTACAACATATTCAAAGCACATTAAGATCTGCGTTTCCGTGACAGAATACCTCCCATGTTATTCGAATCCATATTTTTCTGTATTAAATTAGCTTCTCTCTAAATAAAATGTTTACAATAAATTTTTGTGCTTGTTTTTTCTGTAAGATAAATTTAAAATTTTGAAAATTAATTTTGAAATTTTGAAAATTACTTTTTGCAAATAGTATCTTTTAATATAATACAAAATCACATTTTCTCCACAAAAATAACTTACTAAAAAAGGACGGTCTGAAAAAATTTCTATTTATTAAAAAAAATTGTTTTTAAGTAGTTTAAAAAAGTAATTTTTATTAAAAAAGTAATTTTTGTCAAAAAAGTATCTTTTATTAAAATAGTAACTTTTATTTAAAAAAAAAATACCTTTTTTATTAAAAGTACAATTTTTATTAAAAAATTATCTTTTATTAAAAAAGTATATTTTATTATAAAAAAAAATTTTAAGTTACAAACTTTTTTGAAGTACATTTTTATAAAAAATCTTCTATTTATTAAAAATAATGTTGTTTTTAAGTATTTTAAGAAAGTAACGTTTATTAAAAAAGTAATTTTTATTAAAAAGGTACCTTTTATTAAAATAGTAATTTTTTATTAAAAGTACCTTTTATTAAAAAGGTTCCTTTTATTAAAAAAGTACCTTTTATTAAAATAGTACCTTTATTAAACAAGTACCTTTCATTAAAATAGTACCTTTATTAACAGAAAAATTATAATTTTTATATGATAATTTACTTTGACTATTAGAAAAAAACACAGAAAAAGTTATTAGACACTAGCATGAATGGAATGCGTTTTCTGACCCACTACGGTCTTCATCAACATTCTTCGTGCCATTTAGTGTACCTTTCATTAAACATTTTCTTTTTATTAGAATAGTATATTATATTAAGAAACTGCCCTTTATTAAAAAAGTACAATATATTTTATTAAGAAAGCACCTTTTATTAAAAAAGTACTTACCTTTTATTAAAAAATTACTTTATTCATAAAAAGCATAGTTTATTAAGAAAGTGTCTTTTATTCAAAAAGTATATTTTATTAAGAAAGTACATTTTATTAAAAAAGTACATTTTTTGAAAAATTATTTTCTTTATTTTGTAGTTCGTGAACGAATTAATTCGATTGAATTTGTCACCCAACTGAACGATATGACCACCCAGCTAGAAAATGGCGATGGTCAGCGAAAATCCAGACTGGCAAACCACATCAAAATTTCTAACGTTGGCAAAATGTTGGTAGTCTAAAAATAGATTTTCCAAAATAAAATTAAAAAAAAGTATTTAATTAATTTATAACAAGCTTTCAACCTCCATATATTTACAAAAATAAAGCAAATCAAACATATAGCCTAGGCTGATACTAGTATTTCGATCTGGTTAAAGATCTCATCTGAACCCGAAGTTTTACAAAAGCTAGAGCCTCCAGAATAGGCAGAGCTTTAACAAAAAACCCTATTAATCATCAATTTTTAATTTTTATAGTCTCCCGATGGGTTCTCTCCGTTCTTCATGAAATTTAGACATGTGATAAAGAAAAAAAAAGAATATGGGACACGTATTTTTTTCAGTGGCCCAATCTCGTGTTTAGAGGTTTAAAAGTGGGTAAAAAATTACCCAATTTTTTCTGCTTATTTTGAATTATTTCAGAGAAATTTTGGACAAATGGGGTACCAAATGAAAAAGCTTTTGGAGTCGCATTTACTGTTATTTAAAACATGTCCGATAACCTTCAAATATTTTTGTAATTAAAAAAATTGTGTTTTAAGTGATATAAAAACTGGTGTTTTGTTAAAGAATTATATTTAAACAGAGCTAAAATAATATGTATATTATTGCCTGTTCAATCTAATCAAGGGGGTGTATGAGCTTTTTCCGACATTCGTAATTGTTCGGCTTTAATGAAATTTTTTCCGAAGATCTTTTTAACCTATATTTTAAAATTTTTTTAATAAATGGCAACCCTAACACAATACATAGGCAATATTGTTATAAAAAATTTTGGTTTCTGTGGTATACCAAAGGTGAATTTCATTATTTTTAGAAATGTTTCCATACAAGAATGTATTAACTTTGAAATTACTTTATAACCTTATTTTTTCTTCTCTATCACATATCCAAATTTCATTAGGATATAAGAAAACCCATTGGGAGACTCCCCTTGTGAGCTAATGAGGCATATAATACTTGATAGCTTAAAAGCGTAAGTGAATGATAACTGCTAACTGCTTTAATATGTCAGCAGTGACATAAAGTTTTGTGAAAACAACTTGCCATCGTTGGGAAAAAAGGTTGGTCTTGAAAGAGCTTTTCCAGAAAAAAACCCATTTTTTATTAAAATTAATTTTAAAAGGTAAAAAAAAAATTTTGCCTGGAACCAGGATTGATCGTCATAATTTTTATAATCTAAATGCTTTATCAGTTGTTAGACTTTGGAGCCGTTGGAAATTTCTAGCTCGAAAGCACTGAGAAAACACTTTCCTCGGTTTCCTCGGTTAGCCAGTGGTATGCCAGTGTTTGATTTGCCATTGTTGTGAAAACAAAAAAAGTTTGTTTTAAAAGAGTTTTTCAGAAGCAAAAAATCCATTTTATAAAAAAAATTTTAAAAAGTATTTAAAAATTACAAAAAGCATTATGCCTGCAACTGGAATCGAAATCTAAACCTTCTGACTACAAACTTTTTTAAACAAAGCATCATAATTTTTATTAAATAAATGCTCTAGCAGTAGTTATACATTTGAGCAGTTGGCAATTTCCGACTGGATAGCACACTTTTTGCCAACGTAGCCAATTCTTTGGCAATGTTTTTTTGTTTTTTTGTAGACCACTGAAATTATTGTAAAAGAAATACTTGCCAAAACGCTGTTTGGAAATTCTGGTGTTCTGCCAGTAATTTATTTCCAATTCCTTGGTTAGCCAGTGGTATGCCCGTGCTTGGTTTTTTGTACCACTGGCAGTTTCTGCCTGGGATATTTTTCTTATCTTCTATAAAATCCGCTTATAGTAAACCCAGAATAATGTTGAGGCTTTAAAAAAATGTTGCCATTTTGTTCCAAGGACACACAGGATTCCAATATGATACCTCTGTAGGACAAAAAAAAAAACATATTTGATGTTAGTAGCAAGCAATACGTTAAAGTTTGAGAGATGTAATATATTGAAGTAAGGCGAAAATTGCCAAATTTTCGTAACTAAAAAAATAAACATATAATATTAGGATTGTAGTTATATCTTAGGAAGAGGAATGAATAATTAAAAAGCTACTCATTTGAATGCATGGACTTTTGAGATCTTCTCTAAACCTATTTTGCAGCAATTTTTTTTTAGACAAACTTGCTAAAAAAAAATCTGAAACCCGCATTTGATAACAATTTCTTTTTAAAGAGCCTTAGATTCCCGTGAAATAGAACCTTAAGATCCTGAGGCATGTTTCTTTAAAAATCTCAGGATGCTTTAAATCATTCTCAACAAGCACTTTATAAGACAATGCAGTCACCTTTACTTAATATTTTACAAAAAAGCAGTTCATTGCATTTTTATTAATATTATAATGATTGGAAGTGGCATTTTATAGAGGTATAGAACTTTGAAATGAAATAAAACAAAGATACGAAGATGATTTTTTAAATTGTCATGAAATTTACTTTATTTGTTAGATAATGTTCTGGCATTATAATTTAAATATGACTTCTGGTCCAATTTTCGACGACTTTTCCAACTTCACATATCCCCACAGAAAATAGTTCAGCGGCGTTAAATCGCACGATCTTGGAGGCCAATTCACGGGTCTGAAACGTGAAACTATGCGGTTACCAAACGTTTCCTTCAATAAATCAATTGTGGCACGAGCTGTGTGACATGATGCGCCGTCTTGTTGAAACCACAGCTCCTGCACATCATGATTGTTCAATTGATGAACGAAAAAGTCAGTAATCATGGCACTATGGCGGTCACCATTGACGGATAGACTGACTAGGGTCTTTCTCTACGCTACGCTCTACATCAGAAATGACTTTTTCTGTACGTACTGTACGACGTCTCTGTGAATGCATATTATCATTTAGAGTAAACGTTGTGCGAAAACGTTCCATAGTTAATCGAATTAATTGCTCTGATGGACGATAATCGTTGGCCGTTCAAAATAAATTTTCACAATTTGGAAGCGTTGTTCAGGCGTCAGTCTAATCATGTTGAAATGCCAAACTAAACAGAAATCACTTGACAGCTGACAAAATGGCCGCCAATTAAAAAAGTGTTGCAAACTTAAAGTTCTATAGCTGTATAAAAAACACCCTTTACAAGATTAAGTAGCGTAACAATTCCACATAAACATTTTAGTTTCCGACAGTGACATTTTAGTTTCCGATTTTGACATTTTATACAGACTACCCAAAACTAGTCAAATGATTGATGATTTTAAAAAACATCTAGAAATGTTGTGCTGTATAAGCGATTGTTGGAACATAAAGTAGATGTGTGCTATTTTTAATGAATTTTTAATGCGTTTTTTTTAGTGTAACTTCTTCTAAAATTGTACGATTTTTAATTCATTTATATAGTCTAAATCTAGAATTTCAAAGCTACAAAATGATATCAATAACATTATATTTATCTGCAACAGTTAATAAAATACATTTCAAAACAATAGCTTTTGTTAGAGTATTTTTTACTTATACACCCTGTGTTTTATATGGAATTTAATTTTGAACACAAAATCTATAACTTTTTTTATAAAATCATATAAAATTGTAAATTTCTGAATAAATTGATATATAAATCACTATAATCTAATTAAAAAACATATTTTTGACAAGTTTTTAAATGTTACCAGGCATTTTACTGGTTTATGTACAGCTGAAGCTTCCAAATGTCGGTACCCCTAGTAGTTACTCTTAAAGATAAATAAACACGTATTGATGTCATTTTGTACCTTTAGATTAAAAATATATAAATTAATTAGAAATCCTGCAATTTAAGAAGAATTTACACTAACTAATTAAAAATTTATCAAAAATATCATGTAGCTACATTCTGTTCCGAATATCGCTTAAACAACGATGCACTTCGAACTACTTTAAATGTAGTTTTGAAGTGCTAGACTTCTAGATTACATTGCTGCTTAAACCGCAAGGAACGGATGAAAAATGTATTTTTGAGATATTTTTAAAAACCACTAGTCACTTTGACTGACTTTGGGCAGACTAGGTATACAAAAATTTCGGTTATTCTAGTGTTAATAAAAAACCAAAGAAATACATTTATTTTACATTAAACCGTTAATTGCCAATTTTATCGATTAATCAGTTTAAGCGCTTTTTCGTATAATGCCTTAACCGGTTAACCGCCTAGGTCGAATAATTGGAAACACTAATGGTTAGGTTAGGAAGGGTTATGTGCCCAAGGGCACATCTCCACTCGGAGACCAATACGGTCCATTGTGAATCCCTTTAGTGAAAAAAAGGTAAGAAAGAATAGAAAGAGACAGCAAGATAGATTGAAATATAGATATAAAGAAAGATAGAAAGGATATATACTCCCCAGAACCAGCTCCTATCGTCCCCTTGCTAGAAACAGCCGTTCTATTTCCCTGACAAATCTCAGCAAATCTACTGGATTGCATCCAGCGACACACCCATGTTCGTCGTGAAATCTATCTCCTAGCCGTTTCTGTCTGAGACCCTGCAACCTAGGACAGTGGCACATTATATGCCGTCTCCAGTTCATCAACGTCCTCGCACAACCTGCAAAAGTCCGGTATGTGTATTGTGGGCGTTGTGGTGTAACGGTTAGCGCGTTGGACTTTTACACAGAAGGTCTCGGGTTCGATCCCCGGTGCCGGCAACATCAAAATAATATGTATGAGTTTTTTGTATCCCTCATACGTATCGCAATGTCCACCTTCGGTGTTCCCATAGCAATTAACCCCACCGAAGTAAAATAATGAATCAGGGCTATGAACCAAAAAGCTTCAATAAATTCGCCAACTCTCCATCAAGTGGCGAGCAACAACTGTTCTAGACTTATCATCTCGCGCAATTACAGTGTTGCCATGTCTGAAGCCCTTCATCTTTCCCCACCTTTCATCTATATACTATCGCTTTCCAAAGAAAGCAACACACTAAAATATATAGGAAGTATTTCCTGAGTGTTGCCTCTCTTTTTTAAAAAAAAAAAAAAAAAAAAAAAAAAGCCCGTAAGGGTCCTGAGGCCATCCCTGTCCCAAAAGAACCTTGGTTGCCCTAGACACCCTGCAATCCATTCTGTCCCTCCATGACTGGTTAACGGTTTCGCGGAATCCCTTCCGTATCACCTCAAAGTAGTAACATAGGGGGGGGCTTTACCCCCGTCCCTTACCGCCAAGTCCAGATTCGAACCCTCCCTCGCAAGTTCGTCCGCCAACTCATTGCCATCCCCCTTGCAGTGTCCGGGTACCCAACACAGCCTCACAGTGAATGCCTCCATGAGCTCCCTCAGAGCACACCTACATCGTGCGACAAGGCGCGAACGCACCGTGTAATTTGTCAGTGCTCTGAGCGCTGCCTGACTATCGACATAAATTGTCACCCTAGATACCCCAACGATGTGACCCAGTATCACTTCCGTCGCCCTCCAGATCGCTAGGATCTCAGCTTGGAAGACACTGCACTCATCTGGGAGTCTGTATGACCTTTTCACGTCAGTGTCAGCAATATAAACACCAGCACCCGTGCCGGTGTCCATTTTGGACCCGTCTACCCACCCCTCGAACAGCACCTTGGATCCACGCCAGACTTCCCTGTTCGAGAAGTCCACCGGAGTTGTTCCACCGAAGTCTAAGGTCAAGATCATATGATCTGATATTTCCTCGAGAATACTACCCTGATCAAGCAGTCCTACTTCGTACAATATTTTTGTGTGATCATTCCTCCTAGGTCTTACCAACGCAGACTCGTAGAGCCTAAATAAGTTCCTAGCAGACACACTCCTCACATAATGTTCAATTGGGGACAGATGCAGTATGATATCCAACGCTGCCTGTGGAGTGCTTCTCCTCGCACCTATAATACCAAGAGATGCACTCCTTTGGGCCTTGTTGAGCATCTTCCTACAGCTATCCAATCTCAATGCATCCCACCAGACAGTACATCCATAAGTGAGAATAGGTCTAACTACCGCATGTAAATCCAGTTTACCATATCCCGTCTTAGTCCCCAATTCTTACCGATGGAGTTTCTGCATGTGTAATAGGCATTGAGTCCCCTTTTCATCCTTTCCTGAGTATTTCTCTTCCAAGACAATTTGCTGTCTAGGAAGCAACCCAAATACTTAGCACCGTCCGATAGAGTCAACCCGACGCCATCTAACACTGGCCTCCTAACCTCCTCTATTTTATACTTCCTGGTAAAAAGCACCAGTTCAGTCTTGTTAGGGTTTACACCCAGTCCCCTATCTTTCACCCATGCCGAGAGCGTTCACTAAAACGAACAAGATTGTCCAAGTCTATTATTTTACAAAAGGTTCATTAGATATTTTGAATGCATACTATTCTCGATCTCGATTACAAATTTAAATTTTATTTAATTTATTAATTCATTTCAATAACCTAGCCTGAAGGCCATAATCGGTTACAAATTTCTACTAAATTCTAATTAAATAGAGAAAAGTTAAATATAAAATTTGTTGTTATTTAACATAATTACATTGCTTTCAGGTGGTTATGAATAATGATGGAACAGGAAATCAATTACAAAATCTAATACGTAATGGTTATACCAGATCCGGTAATCATCCTCGAATAAAGGCCGGCACATATATACCACCACATCAACAGCAGCAGCAACAGCAATCACCAGTAAATCAACAACATTATCAGGGAACATTTGCTGTTAACTATGCCATGCAAAATATGTCAATGTCCACATCCGATATGTCAACATCGGGACATCATAGTATGGATGGTAGTGCCATGATGAGTATAAATTCGAATAAAAGTACGGGCAGTGATTCGGGATCATCTATAGGATCATCAGGAGAAATATCACCACCCGAAACTCCTACATTAATGATGAATAATGCCAACACAAATCCAGCTATGAGAATGTCGGCCAGTAGTGGGGATATACAGCAACAACAACAGCAACAACAACAACAACAGCCAACACAAAAACATCATCAACCTTCACAGTTAAGCTATAATAAACAATTGGGTTTAACGCGTTTAAATGGACGCTCTGATAAATTAATGTCAGCCGTAGGAGGTGTAAGCGGTGGTGTTAGTAATGTTGTTAGTACGCTTATCTATGCTCAACCACAGCAACAGCAACAACAACAGCCATCTAATCAACAACAAATGTATGCTAATGAAATGATGCTGGGAGGCCCCGGAAATACTGGTTCGACAAATGTTATGCAAACATCATTAACCAATAATAATACTTCGGGAAATCCCGGTAATGTGGTTACCAGCAACAATAATATGGTGGGCAATAATGCCACTTTACTTATAAGTTCACCCAGTGCTGGAAATGTTTTATCAACCAATTCCGTGATATTACAAACTCATCAACAACAATATAATGCCACTTATCCCTATCATGCAGCCCATTTAGCAGCAACAACCGCCAGGCCACCCCCATTAATGACACATAATCCCGGTATGGCACCACCACCACATAATAGTTTCCGTCTGCCAGGTTTTCAACTGCCGCCCAATGGTGGAGAATTATTATATCCAGCTTATCATCCGGCCGGTGGTATAACATTTCTATCGAGTGCACCACCACCCGGAGCACCGCCCGTAGCACTGCGAACTACCAATAGTGGAGCTGCTGTTGTTAGTACGCCCTTAGCTGTTAGTCAACCACCTACGCCCCAACAATTACCACCGCCAGCGCAACAATTACAGAGTGGAACTGCGATGGCAACCCCGGCAGTTATAGCCGGCTCACCCTACACATCGTTAACGGCGGCAGTAGGTTTAACGAGTAAACCTTTATCCTGCTATAATTGTGGTTCCCAAACACATAGTGGTCGCGAATGCCAAGAGGCCTCCATGGAAGATGTAACACGTAGCGCCATTTATAAATTAGATTATTCACAGGCGGCCACTGGAGCGGGAGCGGGAACACCAACAGCTGTCACTACACCTGCCAATCAACAACAGCAACAGTCATCACAACAACAGCAACAACAAATTGTTGGTGGCATAGCGTCCGATTCAACGGTATCAACAACACATACACAAAAAACACACGACAGCAGTGTTGTGGTTGGCTCATTATCAACGGTAACATCCGCAGCAGCAGCATCTGCTAATAACGCGTCATCGTCGTCAGCGACGTCCTCGTCATTAGCAGCTACAGCGACAGCAAAGTGAAACATCAACAGAGTAGAGTGAGTTTCATTCATATAAATTATTTAAGATAAAAAAAACTGGTGTTCAACGATCAGAAGACGTAAGACTATATACTACTCTATATACATATATAACTATATAAATATAAATGTTGTTAGATTTAAACTGGGTTTAAGCGTAAGGTAAGCGTTGTGTAAGTTTTAGTAAAAAAAATCAGAAAATTTTCAAACCAATCAAAAAAAAAAAAACTACTATAAAAGCAAATAAATGTGTTTAATCAAATTAAGAACAATTTTATTGACAATGTTTTTGAGTTTTTTTTTTGCATTAAAAATATATAAAACAAATTATTTAATTACAAAAAACAAAAAAAAAACAAAAATTTCTTTAAAAAAAATTTAAAAAAAAAATTAAATTCTATTTATTATAAAAAATGTATATTTTTGCAAAACGTTTTCTTAATTTAGTGTAAATTTTGTTTTAAATAAAGTATAGAACGTGTATAACAAAAATCACACAAATCGAAAATATTCGAGTTCTAAACTTCAAAAGGATTATTTTCGCAAATACAAACAAAAAATTATTAAATTTCAATTCTTGACAAATAGTTTGGATGAAAACCTACTTGAAAATATTAAATGTCCTAGTTCAAATTTATAAAAAAAAAATTTAGAATCTATAAAAAAAAATCCAATAAATAAACGAAATTTGTAAAATGTTTAAAAGTTTAAAAATAAGAAACACACACGAATTTGTTGAGAAATATTTATTGATACTTCATAAAATTTTACATTTTCGAACTCGTGACATATGCTTTTAGGAGCAATTTTTAACTATTTTAAATATCAAAATTTAATTTTAAAAAATCATTTTAACACTTTTTTTTTTGTTAAAAATCTTAAAAATAAAGATATTTTTTAATGAACATTTTTAATTATTAAAAATATTTATAAAATTTATATATACAATTCCTTTAACTCTCGTTATTATGAATATTTTAAAAGTCAATTGTAAATTTTGTTCGATTTTATTAATATAATAAAGTTGCTTTAAATATAAAACAATTTTCTTTACAAAGTTCCTTAAAATGTTCAAATGCTTGTTTTTTTTTATTGTAATATATTTTTAAAATATTTCCTACACATAAATTTTTTTAAAATCAAGAACAATACCTTTTTTCCTCGAACTTCTTAAAATGTTCTATACGATTGTTAAATTCTACATGTATGGCCTAAATATTTCGGCTATTTCAATATTAAGAACATAACAATTTTGTATATAATGATTATAGTACATATTTTGAAATCCAAATTTTGTTTATATGATTTTAGCTATAGTAATTTTAAAACTTGTATCATGTTTTTGTTAAGTTGTACATTTTATTTCATAGTTTTCTAAAAACTACTTCTAAAACTTTTACTATCAATAACAATTCAACATTTTAAATTTTTTCATTTAAAACACCGGGTAAAAAGTTATAATATAAACACTGTTCAATGACGTAAACATCTTTAACTTTCTCTTTTAATGTCTTAAATTGTAGTTCATATTAGAAGGTGATCAAATATTGGCTATAACGAGAAAACCACAGTACCCACAGTAACCCAAATTGTCACTTTTTCACGGAGTAAATAATATTTTTCTATTTCAAATCGATTTGAAAATGTATTTGAATGTATGTGGATAACTTAAAAAATTTAAATCTGGTATTAAAAATGATTTTAAAGTAAAGTAAACTCCGAAAAAGTATTCGCCGTTTTTGGCAACCTTAGCTTTGAAATCCGAATGAAATACAATACGGCTTTGAAATCCGAATGAAATACAATATTAAAAGTGTATATTACTTAAAATTGTATTTTTGTAGCCTGCGAAACAGGTCAAATGAAAGGGTCAATAAAAGTTTTTGGAAATATTGATGTGTTATAGAGTTGTGCTTAACAGTTAATAGTTCATTTTGTTCAATTCCATTTATTGAACTAGTTCGTTCTTTAGTTCATATTTTTAGTAATATAGTAATTTTTTTTTTGGACATTGGGTATTTTTTCAACTTAAATTAAAAAGAAAAACTAATTTCTATAGAAACCTAAATTCCGCTGATCTTGTACTATGAACTAAGGTAATAACTTTATAGACAGCCTTTCTTTTTCACAAAAAAAAAATTGTTTAAAGACGAAACTAAAAATTTAAAGCACTTGCCTTAAATCTTGTTTTACAATAATAAACAACAATTGTTTACTGAAAATACACAATTAAATGTTGAAAAAAACATAATTTTTATTTTTAATAAAAATTATAGCAATTTAATAATTGCTTAATCTTATTGCGAAAAAAAGTTAAAATCCCTGTAGTTTTTATTTATTTCCGCTTTCAGGAATAAAGTTTGAACACATGACGGTTTATTCAGTTTTACGTCGAACTTCAACTGCAAAGCGTAGCAAAAAATACTTCAGAATATTAAAATAAAATTTCTACCGAAATAAAAAATTAAAAATTTTTTTTAAATCAAAAAATAAAAAATAAAAAGTTTTGAAAGAAAAAAAAATAATTAGACAAAAAAAAATTTTGGTATAAATTGTGCAAGAAAAAAAATATTTAGTCCAAAAAGAAGTATCTCTTGCGTTACGCGCCCTACTTAAATAACTTTATTTACGCTCCCTATGGAAAAATTAAAAAGAATTTTTTTCTTAAAGATTCCAAAAATAGTTTTTCGAACGAAATAAAAAATTTTCGAAAAAAAATCGGTTTCAATAAATTTGTACAAACTTTGAAAGAAAAAATTATTTAATGCTAAAAAAAATTATCTCGTTTTTCGTAAAATAACGATTTTTTTTTATAAAAAAGTACAAAATGTAAGGAAAAAAACGTGAACCACCGCGATTAACGCTGTCCTAAATACGGGCGCAAATCGAGGTTCGACTGTATGTGTTTGGCACGATACACGAGATAAGGACCGACAAAGTTTGACAGTTGAATATGGATAAAAATGGGATTTGTGAACAAATTTTAACCAAGATATGAAATATAGAGTTTTTACTTTTAAAACTATGACGATTTTCGCTCTGAGGCTAAAACTAAGGGTATCGTGAGTAAAACAATGCTCAGTGAGCGATGATAATTTTAAATTTGACAACTTAAATTTATGAAACGTCGACTTTTCAGTGCTGACTGAAACAGGTTACTACTTCTACTATAGCTGGACAATTTAAATACAAAAAGTAAATAAAATGCCTGTTGGTTTATTACTAAAATTTACTACTTTTACTGCAGTTGTAGAATTTTATAACAAAAAGTAAACCAAACATTATAATTTTAGTAGAAGATTTTCGAGTAAACGAACACACTGAAAACTTTTCAATTGTAGTCAAAATAGTATGAAACGAACACTGAATAGTAAAAGTAGTAAGAATTTCGAGTAAACAAACACAATTGGAAAGTTTTGTTTACTTTAGGCCTGTATGTTAACTTATTACAATTTCCTACAACTTGAAAATTTTAATACAAAAAGAAAACATTTTTAAAATAAAGTTAAAGTTAAAGAATGCATTTTAAAAATAAAGTTAACAACATTTAAAGCAGCCTAGTGCATTAAAGGGTTAACATTTAAATTCGATGCAGAGTAATTTATCGGTAATGAGCAATGGGTTTGTTGTTGTAGCAATATGGGTTTCTCGGTATCTATTGGCTTCGAGTCGCTCCAGTGCGAAAAATCGACTTTTGTGGGAACGATAGGGTTTTTAAAAAAGTTTTTTACGTTTTATTACTGACACGATATGTATTATTAGGCTGATTTTCTTAAAAATAAAATAAATTTCGAGTTGGCCTTTGTAGTGTATTTTTTGATTTTTTTTTTCGAATTTTGTACAAAATTGGGCTAGAAAGTTTTGTAGTTCTGTGTATATTTTGTGGAAAAAAACGGCATTTACATTTACACACAAAGTAACATTTTGTCATTTGCCACTGAAATTCGATTATTACAACTCAAATTCGGTTACTACGACTAAAATAGGTTGCTAGAACTAAATATTGTTTTTCACAAAATGAAATGCCTATCATATCAGCCAGCTCACGCACCTTCAACCGACGATCATCCAATACCATTTTGTTGATTTTCTTAATTGTTTCTGGCGTAGACACCTCAATTGGTTGACCGCTACGGTGTTCGTCTGCCACCCAATATTTTATAGTTGTAAACTAAGGAGCAGACTTCCCCAGAGTAGAATCTAGATCGAAAGCAATTGAATTACATAACGGTGACCAAATTTTTTTAATGTTAACAAATTCACAGCCATCGTTTATTTTTGGTGGCTATAAAAAAATAAGAAACAACGTGGCGCCTTGATACTTAAAACATATGTTTTATATGGTTGCCACTTTTCACCATAAGTGCATTTTTAAAATTAATGTACGACTTGAATTTTTTTTTTTGGCTTTTTGGATTGTTAGAAGTTCAAATGTTTCGATAAAAAAAATAAATCTCACAAACAGAAAGTGAACAAGTGGCAGAAAATTGGACAGTAGTGCAAAACAGTCTGTAATAAAATTATATTAAAAAAACACTTAATATAAAGATGATATTAAAAGGTGTTCATACAAAAAGTACTTTCACAAGATAAATAGTCTTTAAAGTTTTTTATATAAAAAGTTTTCTAGGCACAAAGCTTATAGAATCCACTAAGTTTTCTACGTGGAATAATAGTCAATGTCAAACTTATTTTAATATGAAAACATTATCGTCTTAATGAAATCTAAAGCGTCTTATTAAAGTCTTTGAGAAAAAGTATTAAAATCTAAAGATTTTTCTGACAAAAATAAACCTCATAATTTTTGATATATATTGAAATTATTTGCAGTTAAGTTATCCTCAAACTTTTGAGGTCAATATCGCCTAAAGTAAAAAATAAAACGAAACAGGATCGGTGGAATTTTAAAAATTATTTAAATGTTGAAAATATCATAAAAGTACACACACATTTTTAACTTCTATAAAAAAATTAAGAAGATATTTAAAATTGTATAATAGTAGTTATTAATAAAAAAAAATTAAAAAAAAACATTGTCAATTAAATTTATTTTTACAACACAAAAACAAAAATATATTTGCTTTTCCCTAGTGTAGCTTAAATCTATGTCTATGTCTATCTAACAATTTGCACGATGGTTCTTGACGTCCTTGAGATGGAAAAACAGCGAGTGTTTCTCTATATCTCTCGTTAAACTATAGAAGTTTGCAAAGAAAGAAAAAATAAGTAAAAATTGTAGAGTTTTTTAATTATTATTTTCAATTTTTTTATACATAATTTTAGTGATTTTTTTTTTTAAATGATACTGATTAAGCGGAAATCAAATTTCACGCTTTTAATTTTTTTTTCTTATATTTAGCACGTAAGAATTAATATTAACGCGTAATGATAAAAAAAATAATTTTTATTAGTAAAAAACAGTGTATTTTTTCTTAAATGTTTAAAGACTAAAAACAAAAAAATTATATAAAAAAATAAAATTATTTAGAACAAAATAAGAAAATTAGGTTTAACTTTATAAGGTAAAGAAATAAAAAAAAAATATATATAAAAAAAATCTTGAGCAAAAATAAAGTACTATGAAAAAAAAGTTAAAAAATAATAATTAAACAAATAAATTAGAGTGATTCAAATGTCAAAAACAGTGAACTGATCAGTTGGTAATATAAAGGGGAAATTTAAATGGGTTTATGCTAAAATAAGGCAAAAGAACGAAGTGTTTTTCGGCCGGACCGAATAGTTTATACCCCTCCATTATTATTATACATTAAAAAAAAATTTGTTGGTGGAATCTACAAAAAATGACAATTAAAACAAAGATATATGCAGTTGAAATGGCGTTAACGTTATTTGCCTTTAAAATAACTAAAAAATAGTGTTATTTTTAACTGTTTGGGAACTAAAAATGTGCAAATAACTCAAAATTTTAAAACATCTAACAAAATTGGTAAAGAACTACTGCTTTTAACAGTTACTTTTTTGATGAAAATCGTGATCTAATCGAACATCAAAATCCATGACGAACTGCGATTGAGCTAAAATTTGGTATATAAGTAGTAAACATAAAATAAAAAATACAACTTCTCTTCAAAAAATTCTAAAACTCATATCTCGAGAATAGGGTGGGTCGAAAAGTTTTAGAAAAATGAAATCCGAGATATATTTAAAAGACGATTGCAGGAGAACTGTCTAACCGATTTTAGTAAATTTTTTTTGTTTGGAAGGTAATTAAAAATACTTTCTGAAAAAATTACACTGTAAAAAAATTTTGGTACACTGTAAAAAATATATTGAGATATTTTTTACAAAGATGGCACTAGGGTCGAAGATCAAGCAATATTTAAATTTTTTTTTCGCCAAAATAGAGGTCTATCCGTACACTAAAACATATCAATTTTTTCAGATATAATTATTTTTTTTTCCTGAGATATTTAATTTTAAATATTTGCACTACCTGTCAAAATTGAAAAAATTTACGTTTTTGGCCAATAACTGGAGAGGGGTACTTCGGATGAAAAAACTTTGTATGGGAGATAAGTAGAACTCATGAAAGCGCAACTCCGGTCTGAACACACCGGGGTTGTGGGGTCAGCCCGTTTAGAGAAAAAAAGATCCAAATGGTTATATATCAAATAACTCCATAACCATGGCACTTAGGGCTAATTTTTAATTTAAAAATGTGCGTTACCTGTAAAAATTATAATGTTTGCAAAATTTTACATCATATTTTATAAATAAAAGAAGATTGTTCTGAATAAATACATTATATATATACTGTTTATTACCTTATAATAGTATAAAAAGTTACATGTTATTTTTCTCTACTAACTTTACGTAATTCGGAGACATCAGAATTGGAGTATTTTTTAACATAAAATGTGGTTGAACTAACTGGTATGAACGCATGGAATGATTGTGTACCAACTATTGTGATTGCTTGGGAGTATCTTTTATTTAGTTTTTTTTCATTTCGACATATTCTTCTTCTGTTGAATATTCGAAACTCATTGAAGTTGAAAACGAATTCGATGCCCAGTTGTACAAGTCAGCTGATGTTTGAATGGTATCCTTATTGGCTAGGCTGAATCGATGAGCTGCCCTCTTCAATGTGCCCCCTATTTCATCACAAGCACTTTTTCCGTGACTTGTTGCGTGAAAGTTCCACTCTGCATCTATTTGAAAATCAGCTTTAAAATTACATAAATTTATAAAATTGAACTTATTTTTATATTGGGCTCCAGCTCCATCTGATACGAAAAATATTTTCTTAATCATCATTCTGTGGCCTTCTTTCAGAAATTTAATCATTTTATTGACGAAAAGATGCACCGCTATACTATCATGATTACTGCAATTAGAAATTATAACAAAGCTTTTGTGTTGTAAAATGTCATCAGATTTATAGTAGATAACAAATGGATGAATTGTAGATTGAGTATTATTCCAGTGATATCCTTGAACAGCATATTGAACGAAGAATGAATAATTCTCTGCGAAATCTAACTGCACTAAGAATTCGCCTTCCTGTAGCGATTGCTTGTTTTCCCAATTTTTTGGCCTGGGAATCTTTTTCTAATCTGTAAATATGATTCTCTAAGTGTGGATAACAAGAGTCTCTTCTGAATTTGTTGTCGGTCATTTTTTTCCCCAATTGTATTATAATTTTGAGACCCAGGCATTATTCGACTAATATCATCATCTAAATAGAATGATATTATTTTTTCTTTTATCTCGTCTGATAGCGAATGCCTTCTGAAGTTTGGTTCAGTAATTGAAGAGAATGTACACAAATTATGTTGAATTTTCTTATTTTGAATGAGTGCATAAGTGGTTATGTCTGATCCAAAAATGTTCCGAATTTCTTTATGGCTCATTTCAACCGGCAATATTGACAATATTTTTTTTTATCCAAATCATCGCCTCTATTGTATTGAAATTTAAGATTTTTGATAGTTTCTTCATAGTATTTTATATTTTATATTTTATTTATAAAATATGATGTGAAATTTTGCAAACATTATAATTTTGACAGGTAACGCACATTTTTAAATTAAAAATTAGCCTTAAGTGCCATGGTTATGGAGTTGTTTGATATATAACCATTTGGATCTTTTTTTCTCGAAACGGGCTGACCCCACAACCCCGGTGTGTTCAGACCGGAGTTGCGCTTTCATGAGTTCTACTTATCTCCCATACAAAGTTTTTTTATCCGAAGTACCCCTCTCCAGTTATTGGCCAAAAACCTTACATTTTTTCAATTTTGACAGGTAGTGCAAATATTTAAAATTAAATATCTCAGGAAAAAAAAATAATTATATCTGAAAAAATTGATATGTTTTAGTGTACGGATAGACCTCTATTTTGGCGAAAAAAAAATTTAAATATTGCTTGATCTTCGACCCTAGTGCCATCTTTGAAAAAAATATCTCAATATATTTTTTACAGTGTACCAAAATTTTTTTACAGTGTAATTTTTTCAGAAAGTATTTTTAATTACCTTCCAAACAAAAAAAAATTTACTAAAATCGGTTAGACAGTTCTCCTGCAATCGTCTTTTAAATATATCTCGGATTTCATTTTTCTAAAACTTTTCGACCCACCCTATTCTCGAGATATGAGTTTTAGAATTTTTTGAAGAGAAGTTGTATTTTTTATTTTATGTTTACTACTTATATACCAAATTTTAGATCAATCGGAGTTGGTCGAGTCCAAAATTGCACTTTTTGGTTCGATTAGATCACGATTTTCATCTTTTGTTAATATAAAAATTTATTTTAATGCAATTTTTTCTTCTTTCGATTAAATTTTACAAAAATACAGTACTTTTATCTATTTATTTTTTAAATAACTGTCATAAAAGTTATTTTCTATTATGATTTTATAGAAAATCAAATGTTAGCGAGGTAAAAACAATAAGTGCACAATACTACTCAGCCAACTGTCATAAAATTTTTTTTATATTATTATATCGAAATATTTCGTCTTGTCCGCAGAAGCTCTAAGTGAGAAAACCAATAATGTTGTTCTTGATTATGTATTTCGGTTGTCTCAGAAATATTTTGCGATAAAAATCAAAATTTTTGATCGAGCGCTTTTTGCAAAAAACTTTTTTGAATTTGGAAAAATTGAAAATTTCCCATTTTATATGATAATTTACTTTGACTATTAGAAAAAAAACACAGAAAAAGTTAGCATGAATGGAATGCATTTTCTGACCCACTATGGTCTTCATCAACATTCTTCGTGCCATTTAGTGTTAATCGTAAACATCTTCTATTTAACTCACATGTTAAAGAAATTGGGTAACGTTAAATCCCACATTACTCTGTGTGTTGAGTTAGAATGAAATTTACCACAAACGATTTCTATTTATAGTGTGTTTGTTTTTTCTCTAGTCATTATCATAATTGCCAGTTTAACTTTCAGTTAAAACTTTAAATGGCAATTCTTTTCTCTAATGTCATCATATACTATCCTTCTACATAAGAAAAGCATATCAACAAACATTAGAGATTTTTTTGTTAATACATATGTCGAGCATATACATTAAATGATTTTTACACTGTACCTGGTGAGTGGTTTAATAGTGAATTTTATCGTTGATCTATAAGTTTATGTGAGATTTTATTCGTTCGGTTTGAGATCATGACAAATTTTTCTCTAAATTAACAGAAAAATTATAAATTTTATATGATAATTTACTTTGACTATTAGCTATGATGTTTATATCAACAAAGTTGATGAAGACCGTAGTGGGTCAGCAAATGCATTCCATTCATGCTAGTGTCTAATAACTTTTTCTGTGTTTTTTCCTAATAGTCAAAGTAAATTATCATATAAAAATTATAATTTTTCTGTTAATTTAGAGAAAAATTTGTCATGATCTTAAACCGAACGAATAAAATCTCACACATAAACTTATAGATCAACGATAAAATTCACTAATTTCCCATTTTCTTAAAAACTATGAGCGACAGGAAAAAAACCACGTAACCCTCTAATGGCTAAGGCTGCCTCAAGACAGTCTTCATAAAATTTACCACAAATGCGTCAAATGAGCGTTTTATACTTTTAAATTAATATATTTCGATAGAAAACTAAATTTGCTAAATATTTTGCGAACAAATTTTTCGTGTGCCGTCCACAGTTTGGAACCGAGAAAGCTCCAAAATCAAAATTTCGTAAAATTTCAAAAACAAATCATTAAAAAAAAATAGTTTTCAAAAATCTAAAAAAAAAAAACAATTTAAGTTGACTAAAAACTCTTTATAATAAAATACAAGTAAGATTGAAGCTCTATCTTTAATAATAAGTAGTTACTTTGGTCCAATGACTAACAGGATATTATCAGGATTTCTCTAAATTACATCATCTTAATTTATAAACTTATAGACGGATTATTATGAAATTTGGCAGAAGGAAGAAATTAAGTATTAATAGCAAAGCGTTGAAGTTTGAACAATATAAATTGAAGTTTCAATACTTTTTCGCCTAATTTCGCTTTTTCCAAAAAGCGAAAATCGTGATATCTTTTTAAATAGGAACAGAAAAAAAAATAGTTTTTGGTGTGGTTATATCTTGGTAAGAGAAATAATTTTTGTTCAAAACTTCTCTTTTATATGCTTTAGTTTTCAAAATGCACCCTAAAATATTTTGGATCATATCGCCTAAATTAGTCAACGATAAACAATTTTGTTGAAGAATTTCTTATTTGTTTTTCGAGTGAAGCACATGGTGTGAATTTCGTTGCAAAACATCGTTTGCCAGTTAGAGGGTTAATTCCTGAGGAAATATACAATTGATACGTCATATATTAAATTCTGAATTTCAATATTATAGCTGTCAAAAAAGCGAGCGTCAATATTGTAAAATAAAATTAGCCGAAATGGTTCAAAAATTGTGCATACACTGAAATTTCTATGCTGGGTTGAATAGTAGTAGTATACGCGATATTATAACGTCTCTAAAATAGTAAAAAACCAGGGTTTTCTAAAGTTTATGTTAAGATATCTAAAAAACTTTATAAGATATTGGAAAGGTTACACTAATTGGAATACAATGAGGAGAACATTTATATGACATACAAATTTTTGAGAAAAAGTCATGTTGTAACGTCCCGAAATATAACAAAAAACCGGGGTTTTCTAAACTAAGATATCACAAAAACCTGATGTGTGGTCAGATTCGGATTCAGCGGACCTCAAGCCTTTAGAAAAGTATGTTTTAGTCCAAAGACCTTGACCTCTCTAAAATTTTGTAGACATGTGTTGTATAACTTTTAAATTTGTCTACAGATTTTTTTTTTAAAAAGGGTTTTCTGAAATCGGAAATATAGTGCTTTCAAACCCTAAACTCACTTTTTGTGGGTGGAGTAGTTTTTGTCAATATCTAGATTCTAGATCACCCTGATTTACAATCGTGAATAAAAAAAATGGTGGAAAATTGTTATCCGGAATTACCAAATAATTATTTGAAAAAATCGATTTTTGACTTTTTGTGTTGGGACCTTGTTTAGAAATTATTTACAAATATAAAAAAGCCAATCTTTTACATTTTTGATTGTTATGTTGATGAAAAAAATAATAAATTATATATTTCTCTGCTAGAAATTAGTTCATCGATTTTCTATAGTTTTTGAAAATCTGCCCGATCCTACCATGAATTTTTCAAATACACCAAGTCTAAAATATTCCAAAATGTATTTTGTTTTCTCTCAAAACATAAATAACGAATGTTTTTTTATTAAAACGCTACTGAACTTCTAAAAATTAAAACGTCAATATGTGAACTTAAAAAAAATTTTAAAATCTACAATATTTTTTCAAAAAATTTTAAAAATCTACTTAAGTAAAAAAATTGAATTTCATATATTTTTAAATCAAGATTTGTTCATTAAATTAGACAAAATGAAAAGTTTTAAAATATTTTCAATCGTCTAGGATTCATAATCTGTCAAAGTTTAAATTTAGCTTACTAATATTTCCTCTAGAGGGCGCTTTAAAGAGAAAAAAACAAGATTTCTTAATGAAGAATTGTTTAACATATTTACAAAGTTTGCACACAGGGCCAGAACATAAAATTTTTGTACAAAAGTCTTTCCCGTAAACGCAGCTGCCTTAAATTGTGTACCGAGAAGTTTTGGGGTGAGTGATTTTAAAAATGCCCTCTGTGGTTTGTTATAAAATTGTTCATCGAATCCATGATGTGTCCTAAATGAGTTAATACAAATTGCAGTTAATCAATTTTTTACCGACGTATCTTTAAGACAAGTACATTTTTAAGAGCCTATACCTTCTGATAGGATTATAAAAAAGCATGTGAATGTTTAAAGTCGTAGCTACATATTAATAATTGCAATTCCAGGGTTGCCATAAAATGATTTAAAAAAAAACTATATTTGGCTTTTTTATAGAACTTTTTCCAACAAATATTTGAAAATACAAGGAATACCGGCGTAATAAAAGCAATTTGCTGATTTCGATAAAGACATTTAGAAATAGGAAAAATTTTCATTCAACATGTACTTTTTTTAAAAAAAGAAGATTTTTTCGTTGTTGTGAAAATGGTAGTAATGTACACCTAAAAAAGTTTGACAGTAGAAAATTACAATTAAAATAACTGTAATTTCAGTTAAAAATGCATAAAGGTAATTACCAGTGTTGTCAATTCGGTTTATCGCTTAACCGATTCCTCAATATATATATATATATAATGTCCTATGGTTCCTTAAGAGGAACAAAGGGCCACAACCATCGTGGGGAGCCCTTGATTGTAGTCGATATTAATTGTGGTTTCAGTAATAATTGTTGCTTAGGACAAAGCGACTGATTGGGCCACCTTGTCCGATCCTAGTGTTGGGGCTGCCAACAACCTCTAGGCAGGATAGCCAAAAAAGCGGCATGAAAACAGTTAAGTTTCAGCGACAGTTGTCACCTAATTACCTGAGACGGTGTTAGCTTGCCCATCAGGTTACTTACTCAGCTGCGCCTTCTCACTCCAGACGGGCGCCTGAACTGCATTCCCAGGGGATACTTGGTGTAAGACCGGAAGTAGTGAGCTGCTTGGGAAGTTCGACAAAGGAATCGCTTCTTGATATCCCCAAGTGGATAACAGACAGAAAGCTTTCCGCACAAGTGCACCTCTGTGAAAGACCCCATCCTCAATAAATCGCCTCTATTTTGATTAATGGCGAAACAAATAATTTAAAACTCAAATAATTATTCGACCCGAATAATCAGGTAAATTATTTAGATTAACCAATTTTTATATGGATTTTTACCCAAAATTTGTGTATTTTCTTAACTTTGGCTAAACAAAATTTGAAAGAAAAGCTGAGAAAAAAAATGAAACGCAATATAAAATATCATAAAATTCTCTATATAACATATTTTTATCGGCTTTAGAATATGTTTTGCTTCTTTAAAAAACTCAAATTAATATTAACCAATATTTTTATGTATTTCAAGACAGGGTTGATTTTTTTTTATCGTTGGTACACAACTTTCAATCAATTTAAGAATCAATTCTGTATGAATCCGAGTTCTTCTTCCATCTTCCATTTCATATAATTAATTTCCAACCACTAAAATTTTTAAACAAGTTCTAGTGAAAATGAAAGATATAAAGGGTCCGCCAAATAGCTTTTTTTTTTTGAAATCCTGAACCAATTGGACTTTGTATGGCGTCATACCAAGGTCTTTATGCAAAATTCGTCTCAATGATGTCTCCGAAATGTTCAATTGTTGAGAACGACGGTGAATTGGTGTTGATGGCGCTTCACGCACACTTTCTGCCACAGCAGCAATATTCTCGGGTGTACGCACTGTTTTTGGCTTTTCACGCTTTGGTTTATCGATGAGGATGCCAGTTTCTTTCACTTTTTTCACAATATAACGAACATACGGACCATATTCGGTCAGCGGAAGGATAAAACTAATTATCTGTCAAATCAGACATGAGCTAAGTGTTACCATTCACGAAATAAGCACTAGTTGAAAAAAAAAAAAAACGTTAGATGGCGGACCCTTTACATAGTTTATATACCAGTTTCAGAGAAATTAAACCGGTTGATTTTGGGACAATTTCAAACAAAAATCATTGGTGTAAAAACCGATAGTAGAACGGGTTATAAAGAAGAATAATTTGTTCTACAAGCCGTTCTTCAAAACTCACATATTTTAAAATTGGCAACACTTGCAGATTCTATTTTACTCAAAAGATTTATTTACACTGAATATATCTAATAACCAGGGTAAGTTTAAAATAGCAATCAAAAAGTTAAACATGGTACAAAAAAAAATGTAAAATTGCCACAAACAAAGTCAAAAATGGCATGACAATTCCAAAAAATTGCTTAAAATAAGAGTTGATTTAAGGTTTTTTGTATAATATTTTTTTTATTAAAAAAGAAGAATGACGAAATTTACACTTAATGTGCTAAATTGTTATGGTTATAAATTAGTATAAACTTAAAAGTTTATCATTGCTTTAAAAGAAAATGTTCCAAAATTAAATTTTTGCAAAACGTTTGCAAAATATACATTTTAAATTTTTTTGTGTGCAAAATTTTGGTTTAACTATATTTTACAGAATTTTTGACTAAAAGTCTAAAAAATTTGCAAAAATGGGGTTTCGTGGACCAATAAAATTTAGTTTTTTAAAAATAATTGTAAAATTGGCATTTATTTAATGGCAAATGCCAAAAAAGAAACTTGCTCTGCTGATAACATTTATTTTTCGAGAGCCCAAATTAAACCCCCAAGATTCCAAGGCATGTTTCATTAAAACATCGCTGAACGCTTTGAATCATCCTCAACAAACACTTTTTAAAGCAATGCAGTCAACTGTACTTGATATTTAACCCTTAAACCGGCCTAAGCTTTTTGCAATGAATTTTATACAACTTTTTCGGTACTAAAAATAAACAATATGTTCTTCCACACAGAGAGCATTTCTTGGACGAGTTTTAATAAAATTTTTTCGCTTCGTGAAAATGCTTCATAGTTTTAATAAAACAATTTTTAATGAACCTTTTCCATTAGGAGTATAAAATTTTTTATAAATATGAAATTTTTTAATAAATTTTATGAAAAACTGTGTTAATTTATTAAAAAGTTTGAATGGGCGAGTTCCAGTAACATTTCATAGACCTTATGCAAAAAATCATTGATATCATGCAGACAATTCTCTCAGTGTACCAAAAATTTTTTTCTTGCCTATTGAAAGCGATATGGGCCAAAATAGTTTGAGAGCGAATTTAAAAATCTAATTTATAAAAATGAATTATTAATCTTACCAACCAACATATAACTAAAGTCCAAAAATTACATTTTTTGAGCTTTTACTAAAGAAACCGAAATTGAGCGAAAACACACCTTAACGTCCACATATATTAATTAAACTTAAGGGCTTTGCTAATACTACATACTATAATTATTTTGCCAAATTCAATAAAAATCCTTAAATACGTTTTCCTCTACAGGGATCTTTTTGGCATCCTGTATGTTCTTGGACCAAAAATAGAGCTTTTTTTAAAAACCTTAAGCTTCAATCTTACTTTGTGTTTAGTATCAGCAGTTTCTAGTCAACATAAATGTTTTCAAGATTTTTGAAAATTGTGTTCAACTCAAAACATTTATTTTTTTGCAATTTTTCGACATTTTTACTTTAACGCTTTCTTGCTTCCAAACCGTGATATGCACACATATCGAAATTTGGTTTTCTATGGTTGGGCTTGCCGGTTAGAGGGCTAAGAAAAAAAAAAAACATTTTAAACAATTAATCGGCAATTTTGTCGATTAACCGACCCGAATAAACCGTTTATCCATTTAAGAGATTTTTCTCATAATGCCCTAACCTGTTTACAGTTTAGGTCGAATAATTGGATACACTAGTAATTACCGTTAAAATAACTAAAAATGTAGTTGTGTTTAATTGTTGAAAAACAACTAACAAATGTACTAAAAACAGCTAAAAACGTCGTAAAAACAACTGAAAATTTTGTACTAAAAAAAATTTAGAAACAACTGTAAAAATTGGTAAAAAATACTGTTTTCACAGTTGTTTTTGTGGTATTTTGAAAATATTTTTTTTTTCTTTTAATTACAATTAAAATTTAAATCCTATTTAAAATGCAAATACAACTTTCAAAACGGTATTCCAGTTATGACGTTTTTATGCATTGGAGACATGAACATATAATATAACGAATATAAACTAAACAAGAATTTTTCGACATATTCCTCAACCAGCAAGAACAGTGACGGCCATATGACCGGTAAAATGACCGATACTGCTGATGGAAATATCCATCAATGCGTAGAACAAAGTTTCTATCATTTTCTTAAGAGCAATGTGAAAAAAGTGATGGAAACATTGTGTACGTGTGATGTTGCATCTTCCTCTAATTTATAAATTCATAAGTTAGAGGAAGATGCTCTAATTTATAAATTCATAAGTTAGAGGAAGATGCAAGATTTGGATGTGTTAGTTTCGGTCATCCATTTCTTGTAGGGCAGTTTATAAGTAACCCTACAAGAAATTGATGACCGAAACCAACACATGCAAATCTTGCATCTTCCTCTAACTTATGAATTTATAAATTAGAGGGAGATGCAAAATCACACGTACACAAAGTTTCCATCACTTTTTTCACATTGCCCTTAAGAAAATGATAGAAACTTTGTTCTACGCATTGATGGATATTTCCATCAGCAGTGTCGGTCATTTGACCGGTCATATGACCGTCACTTTCTTGCTGGGAACTAACAAAAATTAACTGTTTACTGCAAAATTACTGTTTTGGTAGTTGTTTATTAAAATACTAAAATAACTACTCAAAACAACTGTTATAGGAGTACATTATTTTTGGTTAGTTATTTATTTAAAAGACTGTCTAAAATAGTCGTTTTCCATTTTCTCATACAAAAATGATTATAGTAACAGTTAAAACCACTAGTACTGTCTACTACCCGAATGACCTACACGAAATTACTGTAAGAAATATTATTTCAAAAAATTACTAACCAAAAAATACTGTACTCCTGTTACAGTTGTTTTAAGTAGTTATTTTAGTATTTTAATAAACCACTATCAAAACAGTAATTTTGCAGTAAGCAATTTATTTTTATTAGTTACTAAAAAATTGAATATAATTAGAAAATTGCATCCCAATGTAAAAAAAAACTTCATAACAGGAATACCGTTTGGAATTTCGACTTTGTATTTTAAATAGGATGCAGGAAATACGAATGTTTACTGTAATATTTTTTTTTATTAAAAAATATGTTAAATATTTTTAAAATACCAAAAAAATAACTGTTAAAAATAGTAGTATTTACAACTTATGTAGTCGTTTTATGTTCATTGTTTTGTTGCTCGATTTTATGGTTTATGCTTTCTTTTAAGGTTAGTTGCTTTTGACCGCTTCTATAGACGTGTTTACTACCATTGTAATTGTTTTATCAATAGTAAAAAATGGCTACGTGGTTGGTAATTTTTATGACAAATACAATCATCGCTTTTTTTGACTACATTTGTAGTCACTTTAACTGTTTAATAGTTATTTTTGACTTCTTAATTTTCTGAGTGCATATTATAATGTATAAGTGTTTAGTTTGGTTTTATTCCGGTTAAAAATTGAAATATATACGAGGGCTGATCAATAAGTCCGTGACTTTTTGAATGAAACACAGCTCAATACACTTAGTCCAACGTTTCTCCAATTTGTGTATCACTTCCAAAAAATAGGATTTTTCGAGGTCCATAAAATAGGCATTTATTTGATCAATAATTTCATCGTTGGAGCTAAATCTCTTTTCACCGAGCCATTTCTTTAGGTTTGGAAATATGAAATAGTCCCTGGGGGCTAAATCCGGAGAATATGGCGGATGAGGTACCAATTCGTAGCCCAATTCATGGAATTTTGACATTGAGACTGCACACGTGTGCACCCGTTCATTATCTTGATAAAAAAGAACTTTTTTCTTGGCCATATGGGGTCGTTTTTTTTAAATCCTCGTTAAATCGGTCCATTTAGTAGGCATAATATTCGTCGTTTATTGTTTTTCCCTTTTGAAGGTAATCGATGTGGATTATCCCGCGTGCATCCCAAAAAACTGTTGCCATCACCATTAGCCGACAAACTTACCTAGGCCTTCTTCGGAGCCGGTTCACCGGGAGAAACCCATTGTTTAGACTGCTGCTTGGTCTCCGGAGTGTTGTAATGGATCCATGTTTTATCCACAGTTACAAAACGCCGCAAAAAATTATTCGAATTGCTGTTAAACAACTCGAAACAATCCTTTGAAGTTGTCACACGATTACGTTTATAGTCAATTGAGAGCAAACGCAGCACCCATCTTGCAGACAGCTTTCTTCAACCCAACTGATCATTTAAAATCGAAACCACACTGCCATATGAAAAGCCTATGGCATCAACAATCTCACGCACTTTTACTCTTCGATCGTGGATTTTTCGACATATCGTGGATTTTTCGACATTTTCGGGTGTATTGACCTCAATTAGCAGTCCAGAACGTTCAGCGTCGTTTGTACTTGTGCGACCACAACGAAAGTCAGTAAACCACTTTTTTACCATTAAAATCGATGGTGCAGAGTCCCCATAGTATTTATCAAGCTTATCCTTGGTTTGATTGACGTTTTTTTTTTCGCAAAAAATTATGTTTAATGAGAAATTGAAATTCACTGTTTTCCATTTTTAAAAAAATCCATGAGGTTGTATGTTTTGAACAGCTGTTAAACACAAAGTAAATGACGGTACTTGCTCAAAATTTGACAGTAGTATATTAACAGGTGGTACTTGATGGGAGCAGTGTTGCATTTTATATAACTACGAGGGAAATTCGAAAAGTCACGGACTTATTGATCCGCCCTCGTACGAAACACAGTTATAAAACCGTTTAAATACCGAAACAGTAATTTATAACGGTTTTGGGCATATATTTTAAATTTTAAACAGATTCATATACTTATGTGAAATTACCTGTGGTGAATGGAGGGTTAACATAAACTTTAAACCGATGATTTTTTTAAATTCTCGATTCACCCAAAATAAATTCCCGTACTATTAAAAATCGATCAGGAAATTTGTTAGACCTTTGTACCATTCTAATATAATATATACAGTAGTTAATAAATGTTATTTTCCCTTTCCTTTTAAACAAATTTTCTCAATTATTTCGCCAAATGTTTGTTATACAGTTTGTTTTTAAAATTTCCCAGTTTCATATTTTAGTAAAAATAATTTTTTATAACATCTAAACAATTTATTATCAAATATATTCTGTAAACTATAAAAAATACATATTGGCCATTCCACGTTAGATCGGCCAAAATCTTCCGATTCATTGCACGCACAAACTCTATGGAGCCAATTAAAGATTGCCGTTTTTATTTTCTAGAACTTCGAAAAAACATGGGTTTTATTCGCGATTTTATTTTTATGAAAAATCCAAAATACGCAAAATGTGTGTATGTTGGAACATTCATAGTTTCTTTAATATAAATCGCATCAAAATCATTTAAAATGTATTGGAATAGAACAAGCCTTTACTTTTATACAGCGGACTAAAATTATTTTCCAGCGTCAAAAATAAATGCATATTTTATGCAATTTATTTTTAAAATGTATTTTTCTAAAATTTGACCTCCACCGATTTAAAAAAACAATGCATATTTGCAAAATATGTAATTTTTGCCAAAAAGTTAAACATTTAGTTTTTTGGTCCCTGAGTTTAACTATTTTTATTGATTTTTGAAAAAATAGCATAAAAAACGAATTTTTACATAAAAAAAGGAAATTTTTTTTTAAGTTTTTTTAAGTTTTAAAATGTACTGTTAAGGCGTCCCTTTAAAAGTCTCTGTTTTAAAAACTATACATTTAATTTTTAAGATTTTTGCTATACGTGAAAGATGAAAGAATTTACTAAAGTTAGTTATCGAATATGAGATTTTTTTATAGCTTTCTATAACATGGGGTTGAAAGGGTTAAAAATTAAATTTATAAAAGATAATATTTTAGTAAATTCGTTTATCTTTCAAGTACAGAAAAAGAACTTAAAAATTACATGTATGGTTTTTAAAAGAGAGACATTTAAACGGAGCTTTAACACTGCATTTTTAAATTTAATCTTTTTAATTTTGAAAAACAAACAAAAAAATAACAAATAGTTATTTTTTCCATGGAAACATGATGCAAGACAAACCTCGGGATCCAAAAAAATGATAGTCAAAATCCAATATTTTGAAAATATGCAAATTTTTTTCAAATCGAGAATGGCCAAATTTGTGATAAGTGCATTTAAAAAAAAAAATTGCATAAAAAATGCATTTCGCTTTGTCGATCAAAAAAAAAAAATGATTCCACGAAATACAGTAGGCGAGTGTACCATTCCAATGCAATTTAAATGGTGATGATCCGATGAATACTAAAGAAAATACAAGTATTCAAACTTACACACTTTTTGCATATTTCTCATTTTTTTAAAGAAATTAAATTTCGAAATTTGAAAAACTAAAAACGCCCAACTTTAAGTGCTTCCATAGAGTTTCTGAATGCAAAATTTATTTAAAATCGGAAGACCCAAGGTCAAAAATGTAATTTTTTGTCCAGTCTTCGGTGGCATGGCCGATATACATAAAAGACAGCCATCCAAAAAAAAATATACTATTATTTATTTCAAATTATACTAGGGTTGTGTGATAAATTAATTAATCAAACATACTGATTTATAGTGTCCGACCGAACAGTTCGGCCAGAAAATGCATTTGGTCTGTATTCGGTATTTTAAAGCATTATGGACAAATTTGCCGGATGGAAAAATGTTTATTGCGCTGATTAGATGCTATTTTGAGTGTCAAATTTGAAGAAAAGTCTGTAGTTAAGCAATGAATTCACTGTTCGGCCAAATTGAAAATAGTTCGGCGGCCGAACTTTTAACTTTATAGCTAAACTTCGGCTTTTATCTTAAATTTTATACACAAAATCGAATTAAATCGGCTCAACAAACATGTTTTCAATACCAAAATTTGTCATCATTGCCTCTAGATTTAAAAAACCCGACAAAATATAGGTTTTTGGCCGAACTGTTCGGTCGGACACTACTGATTTAACAAAATTTTGTTCAATAAAATGGGTTAATTGATTAATAAGATAAAACAAGTGTATCAAAAGATTGATCAACGAAAATTGTAGTTAATCTTAATTATGATTAAATGATTAATCAATAATATTGATTAAATAATTAATTAAAAATTGTGATTATTCAAAGTCATAATCAAATTATTTATTAAAAATTGTGCTTAATCAAATATATGATTACATTTTTAATAAAGATTTTAATAAATAAATTTTCTACTCAAATGAAGTTTTTGATTAATTATTAAGAATGAAATCATAATTAATCTTAATTAAATTTTCGACTAATTAATAAAATATCAGTTTGTTTAAAGTTGAAGACAAATATGATCAGTAATTTAATCAAATTATTTTAGTTGAATCACTAATTTAATCAAATTAGTTTAAGCTGCATTAACGTTACCCTCGAAATCCAGTTCAAACTAGATTTCGAAATCTAGTTCGCGTATCATTTTATACACTACCATATGATCGAAATCTAGTTTAAACTGGATTTCGATGGTACTCGTAAATGTAAATGCAGCTTAAGTAAATTGATCAACTTTTTTTAGTCAGATTGATTAGTATATTAATCGCACATTATTCTCTACTAAAACCACCTTCCTTTACAAAAAACACGAACTTGTAATTTTTTCCATAAAACACATTTCTTTCTTGTAGTGTATATTGTTTTTTTTTTTTAATAATAACTAGGGTTTTAATTCCTATAGGATTTATATTATTGTATACAATTTCCCCTTGTCCCTTATTGAATGTTAACTATTTAAATTGTTCTTTATATTAAGAAAAAATATTAATAAATAATGACATTTCGTGCCATTTTGATTCCTTCCTTCGAATTATTTTCTTAAATTTGTTTAATATTGAAACCTAAAATCAACCACTCGATTTCCTTCACATCTTCTGATTTTAACCAAACTTGGTATAGAATATGTACATCACGTAAATATAACCTAATCCCAGCAGATCTGGAAATATCGCATTTCAAAAAATGAAAAAAAAAATCGAAAATTTTAAAAAAGTAGTCGTACAGAAGCCATATCAAATTGTATATAATTATATCCGAAAAATGAGTATATATAATTTTATATAATTATATAAAAATAAATAATATATAATTATGTATAATTTCATATAGCACCACATAAAAAAATTAAATAATCAACAGCAGATATAATTATATCTAATTATATATGGTGCCATATATGATTAAATATAACTATATATAATTATAAATTATATATAATATAACTATATATATTCGGGATTCCATATCTTCGTAACGGCTTAAGCTACGAGAGTCATTGATATGCTCATAGTAATAAACCTGTAAAAATAGCAAAAAAAAGCTACTAAAAATTAGTTAAAAATGAGGTTGCAGAAAGAACTGCTGAAATTTGCAGATTTTTTTACTAAATGTTAGTAATATAAGAATAGCAAAAATAAATCTGTTGAGTTTACAAATATTTAGTTATATTTGATCCAAATGTTAGTTAATTGAAACTAACAAAATAATCTGCTAAAATCAGCAAACACATTTACTAAATACTAGTAGACAAAAAAAATCATTAAAAAATGTGAAATATTTAAAGAGTTTTTTTTTAATGCGAATAAAAGTCTGCCTTTATGAAATCAGCAATCTAGAATATTTAAGCAAAAATTTCTGTTGATTTTAGCAAAATAATTCTACAAATTTTTGAGGCAATAATTTGGTTAATATTACAGTTTTTGTTTGCTATTTTGAGTCTACAACTATTTAGTAAAAGTTTTTGCTGTTGTTACAGACTAAAATGCTGCTTTCATTTAAATAAAATTCACATCGAATATAACTAAAATTTTGTAAAGTTAACAGATTTATTTTTGCGGTTCTTATTTTATTAATATTTAGCAAAATATATCCTGAGTTATGAATACAAATATGAAAAAATTTAACTACAAAGCCGATTACGCAGAAACACGCAGGAGAGAAGAATAATTTATAATTAGCAGAAGAATAATTTATAATTAACATACATTTTTTAAAAAAATTTAGATAGCAGGTTTTTTTAAATACAGCGGTTTGAATCACGGATTTTGAAAAAAATGCATTTTACCCTTATTTCCCTACAGCTTAAACCGTTAAAAATACTACTTTTACAAAACATTTATTTTTATTTTTTTCAAATAAATTATTTTTTTTATCTAGATCTCTTTTCTACAATATCTTTTTTTTAGATTTTTATACATAACTTTGAATCCTATAATAGCTTCACATTTTAATTTGGCAACGGCAAAATTAAACAAAACAAAAAACAGTTTTTTTAAATACAGCGGTTTTAAACGCGAATTTTGAAAAAAATGCATTTTACCTTCAAAAAATTAATAGTGACTTTAAAATGAGGTATCAATAAATCAAGTAGCTATAACCTTTCTTTCAGGTGCTGGTATTCCGCACCTCCGCTCTAACTGGTTCAACGGTGGAGTCTGATCGGCAATCCGTCAGTCTCGTGGCATCACAACGGACCTCAGAGTCTAAGTGTGCTGGTGCTCACTTAGCCGGCTACCACTCCGACCTAACCTAACCTAACCGATAAAAATATATGGGCGATTAGGTACGACTACTTTTGTTAAACTTTCGATATTTTTTCATAACTGAAAACGCGATATTTCCACAACCGGTAGAGCTAACAACTTAAAATTTGTATGATGACGTATTTATATGACACTTACTTTCTATACCAAGTTTAGTTAAAATTGAAGTTGGTAGAGATCGAAAATTGGATATTTTTTGATGGTTTTATATGGCATGAGTCATAACAAAACAAAAAAATAAATTTTACATTAGAGAATTTTAGAAAGAAATTCGATTTTTAAATGTAAGTTTCTTAGAAGTTTATGCAGATTAGGGTGTACCGAATAAAAAAAAAAAACTCAATCAATGAGTATTAAAGAGCTAAATATGAAAAAAATAAGTAAAATAATTTTGAAGTGACTCTTCAGTTCCCTACTAGCGGTTGAAGTTTAGTTCCCTACTAGCGATTACATTTTGGCAAAAAAAAATTCGATTTTTTTTAAAATAGGGCTCTAAAGATTTATAATTTTTGACTTATTATTGGAAAAATATTTTTAAATTTTCTGTAGGGTAATTTTGGTATACCAAAGTTTTTTTTTAGTTTTCGCCTCTTAAAGGTTAAAAAATGCAAAAATATGAATTTAGCAGGACTTTTATACTCCAGGTGTTTAAGCAAGACTCTTATAAAAAATTAATAAATACAGTAGAAACTCGATTCTTGCACGTAATGAAAACCGGGCTCGGTGCAAGTTTCGAGGTTGTCGCAAGTACCAAGTATTAATTTCTCATACAAAATAACAGGCTCATACATCTGTTTAGAATCTAAGTTTAATATTTAAATTCAAAACACTTAAGTTCAACACATTCGTATAACAGTAGATACATATTTTATGTGGAATTAAAGAAATTTAAAATTTTTGTTTGTTTTGTACAAAGTCGCTTGTTCAGTACTACACTGCTTCTTAGTCTCTGAAGCATAATAATATAGTCTAATGAAGCATTGTTTTGCTCCGCCCATTCTAAGCAAATATTGAACGCTGATATAGTCTCCTCCGATGTAACTTGCTTCGTATTGAGTACCACGTCACCGGTTTCTTTACCATCAGTAAGGTCATCATCGGTACACTGCTCTTCATTTTGTGCGGTGAGCGCCAAATTAGGTTCAACAATCCATTGGTCAATTTCAGAATATGATATTTGCTGCAATGGTTCTACTTCTTGAAGCAAAGTTGCAATGGATTGAATATTGAATGCATCATCAGCTAGCTGTAAACGTAACTCTGAAAGAGGAATGACATCTTCATTATCCCAGTCGGATGGTTTATTAAACAGTTTTTGAAATGATGACGGAATTGAAGACTCATTAAGGGCATTCCACGCATTAGCTAAAAAATATATTCCGTCTTTTAAGGGGATGTTTCGCAAAGACTCGTCTATTGTTTTTCCACTACGAACAATGTGACTTAATAGGCTTTTTTTGTAGTTCAGCTTCGTAAGCCTTATAACATTCTGGTAAATTTATTCGCACCTCTCAATAGTCAGCTTAAAACTGATTCGAATTACAACATTTGATCAGCAGCATAAAACGACGGGGATTTCCCGAAATGTATTCAGTCTAAGAAAACGTAAACAAAGCAGCACACAAGAGTAATACAAAAATGTTGCAAGTATCGAGTTCAAAATTTTCGGATGTCGCAAGTACTGAGTGCGTAATGAAAAATTTTCCTATGTTGCAAGAATCGAGGTGTGCAAGTATCAAGTATGTGCCAGAATCGAGTTACTACTGTAAATGTTTAGAAAACAGCGAAACCCCATAAAACTATGAATGTGGCTTATAAAGTTTTTACAATAAGCCCTTCAATTCATTTGTGTACAAATTTAAAAAATATAAAGTATAGTTTGAGTTTGAATTTGAATTTCAACGTCTTTTTAAGAAAATTGCAATTAATACTATAATTAATATGCAAATTTATTTAATTTTAATTGTGAAAGACGGAATAGAGAAGAATGAGTGTATTTTCTAAAAATCATAACTACATTGTAAATTTTCAATTTTCTGAATCAGACTGCGCAGTTTCTGGTATTGAAGCTTCGTCAGTGACCCTGTTTTTTTTGAATAATGTAGTATTTGTTATGTTTTTTTATTTGTTCGATTGCGTCTATATGAAATTTTTCTGTGCAATCACTGATCGTGGTATAGATAAACTTATTTCTAATGCCACATGTATAGTAATTGTACTTGGTCTACATTACAAAAATCGTCTGGAGGACCAAAACTAATCTACAGAAAATCTAAAAATATTTTTTTCAGTAGTAAGCCAAAACTTACAAAACTTTTGAGCACTATTTCGAAAAAAATTCGAAACTTTTTTTTAGTCAAAATGCACTAAAACCGACAACTGGTAGGGAACTACTGATTCACTTAAAAAATTTTTTTTTATTAATTTTTCCCATATTCAGCTCAATATGCATTGATTGAGTGAAATTGCTTCAAACAATTCGAAAAAGTACTCTATTCGGGACACCCTAATGTACACTCAGACAAGTTTTTCAGTAGAATCTACTGTATCTGCCTACTGAAACCAGGTCATTTTGACCCAAGCGAAGTTAATGTAGTCTGAACATAAGTCAAAATTTTCATAAAATTTATTTCTAAAACTCTTAACCCGGCTTATCTTGCACTATTTTAAATGAAATCCCTCCCCTAACATTTATTTTACATTTTTGTTTTTTTTTTAAATTGTTTTATTTTTATTTTAAGTTTATTAAAAAAATGTTATAATGATTGTTAAAAAATGCAAATAATATAAATTCATTTAAAAATATCAGAGAGAACATTAGCAAATAAAAAAATTATTAATTTTAATAAAACAAAAGTAAGTGAAACGATTGAAGAATTATGAGAGAATCGATATTTTGATAAATGAATTTATAAGGAAAAATATATATTTACATTTACTTTGAGATACTTTTTTATTAAAAAAAAAAAAACATAACTACTGTATAAAATTATTATTAAAAACGCCAGCTTTTTGTTTTGGTAACTTATTATATTGGACAATTCAACGTTTCTTCAGATTAGACATTTTTTCCCATTAATCTTTTTTAGAATTTATAAATTTATTTATAAAACATTTTCAACTAAACAAAATTATGAGTTGTCGTTTATATTCAAAAGAAAATAAAGCCAAAACTCCATAATCCGGTATTTAAATGTGTTTGTTTTTGGGTTGTTTTTAAAGAAACAATTTTGTGATTGATAAAGTTAAAAAAAATTGCAAAAGTTTTGCAAAAATTGTATTTTTTGAATATTTAGTAAAATATATTAAAATGGTTTAAAAAATGGCGCCCAACGTGATGAAAGTTCACGAAAATTATGTTTTTAATAACAGCTAATGGACCAGTTTAAAAAATGGCGCCCAACGTGATGAAAGTTCACGAAAATTATGGAAATGTTATTAAAAACATAATTTTCGTGAACTTTCATCACGTTGGGCGCCATTTCTTAAAGCATTTCCATATATTTTACTAATTGTTCTGAAATTTGGATCTTTTACATCACTTAGACTCGGGGCGAATTCAAATGTATATGAAAATTACATCTTTGAAAAAATGAAACACCCTAAGGTCCATATTTCCAATTCAAAAGTTAATCGGAAACGCTTTAAGAGTTCATTGTTAACATATTTTTACAGATGTAATCGCCACCTGATTTGCTTGATCGTAGATTTAAGAAATGGCGCCAAAATAAAAAAAGTGTGATCAAAAATATTTGTAAAATTTATCGTCTTTTGTTATTGTATGCTTGAAGTACACTAAAATGTTAAATTTTTTTGAACCAAATAGACTTCTAGCTAAAGTTTTGGCGATAGTACCAACTAGGGTATTCAATTTACTCGGGTTTGCTTTTGTTCGAGTAATCGAGTAACTCGATTTTGAGGTTTTTAATTTACTCGAGTAGGTGAGTAAGATTTTAAAATTGCTCGAATAACTCGAACAATTTTAATACTTTAATTTTATTTTCCAAAAACTCACATTTTTGTAAGTTTTTATATTTTATTAGTACTAATATAACATATATATAAAAATTAACAAATTAATTAAAAATTTTAGTAAAAAGTATATATAAAAGAGAAAAACATTTGCTAAGATCATTTATTATTGCGACAGTTTTGTTTCAGTACACTCAAAGCAAAAGCGTTATTATATCAATGAAATTCTTTATAAATATGTTGAAATCTTCATTGATGTTCTTTCAATATAACTGGTTCATAAATATGTATTAAACTGTTTTATAAAAATATTTGTAAGGTGATCCGTTTTGTAATTTCACTCAGACTTGACACAGTTTTGTTATATTAGTGTGTTAGTACTAAACGAAAAAATAGTCCATTTTGTCCTATCATTTTGGGATTTTGAGATATGTAATTTTTCTAAAAAAATTATAAAGAAGTTTTGAAACAACTTTCATGAATATTTAAGAAGATTTTCATCATATTAATGAAAACTTCATTACTTCTATATGTAAATTTTAATATGTGGAAATTTTGCGTAGGACCGCTATGAATTTCCCTATAGGGCTTCTAAAATTGGCTTGTTACAACGACATAAAAGGGGCCAACAAAAAGTTTTTAGTAAATGACATTTAAAAATTCCTTTTTGAAAATATAGTATTTATATGTAGTTTCTTTAGATCAAATGGCAACTAAATTAAAAAAAAAATAATGTTTGAACCCACTTTTAACCCTCAAATCCGCACCAATAATCTTAAACACCCCAGTCTTAGAACTTGTTTCTTTAAAAAATATCCAAGTTTCTTTGATATCGGAGTTTTTCGCATTAAGTTCTTCGTTTTTCGTAATATAATTTATTTAACAGTGCCCACTTAATATAAAAATACACTTAACATTTAAATATTCACTATAACAGTCACAATATTTTATACAAAATATTAAAAAAATATAAAATAGTTCATATTTTTAAATTACTCGAGTTACTCGATTAATCGACCAAAATTGTTCGAGTTATTCTTTACTCGAAATTGGCCATTTCGAATTACTCGAACAATTGTTCGACATCATTTCATCGATTAATCGAGTAACGGTTAACCGATTGAATACCCTAGTACCAACATACCAATTTTCTTAAAATTTTGAATGAAATTTTAATACAATTACATATTGATTTGAAAAATCATAATAATTTTCCGTGAGATCTAATTGTTACAATATGATTTGATTAACCATCGAAAGAAATTTCTTTCAACACCTTTCAATATCTTTTCAAAATGAAGCCAGCGTTTTTAATTTATATTAGAGAAATAATGCGAAGCAAGACCTTTTTAAATATTAGTAGTAGCTTTTTCTAAAAGAAAATTAATAAATGATATTATTTAATAATTTTAAATTTTGTTTTTCGTTTTATTGTATTTTTTTTTATACAATTTTGTTAAACTAATAAATGCAAAGTTACAAATCCTACAACACATTAAATCAAATCAAATCAGTTGAAACATTTATGTATGTATATTATGTATTGCATATTGAAATGAAAAAAAAAAATGAAAATATATAAATGAAATAATATTAATTAAATATATTTATGATATTTAAGTGTTTATTGCTTACTTTATTTTTAATTAACTACAACAATATAAAACTCCAATTTAGTGTATCACATCCTTGCCCTTCTATTGTCCAAAATTTTAATTGTTGTTTTATTTATTTTTTAAAATTTTATTTTAGTTGTATTTAAAGTCTAGTTTTAAATTTAATTTTTATTATAATTATTAAAAAAAAAAAAAAAAATAAATAAATAAAAGAAAAACAGAAAAGAAAATATTCAAAAAAAGAAAGTCTATGCATATAATAAAACACAAGATTTTTATGTAAATAAGTTTAAATATATTTGAATATTATTCAAAACAAAAACCTAAACTAATTTTTTTTATTCAAATACACATAGAAAACTGAAAAGTTCTTTAGTGGGTACGATTTTTTTTTTCTGTTTAGGATTCTCAATAAGAACTTAATTTTTGCTCATTTGGTTGGCCGAAAAAAAGGGTTTAAATATTTTGCTTTTAAATACATATAAATTCCCGCAGTATCTCTTAAAATCTCAATGCGGAACGGCAAGGGTAAACGTTGTTTAATTTGGGCAACATTTTTAGACAGCAGCTTCACACATTGTGTCATAATTAGGGATGCCAAACGGAAAATCCCGAAATGACGGGATTTTTGGGATTTAGTAAATCCCGGGAATTTCTTTTTTAAATCCCGAGGGTTTTCGGGATTTTTTTGTAAAATAGTAAAATCTTAATAACTGGTTAGAGAACAGCTTATACTGTATTATAACAGGTTCTAATTTCTGTTCTGCAACTGGTTCTTTTTATATGGAGTTTGTCCTATTTGCAAATAGGTTCTTTACCTCCAAACAAGAACAGGGGCCGAATTACGGCATTCGTGATCGAGTGAGCTTTCGTATCGTATAAAATTTCGTCACGTATCGAATGAATGGATTACGGCAATCGAAAGTTCACGTATCGAAATTTATAAAAAAAAAGTAAAAGATTGTTTCTGTTGGAAGAAGAAGAAGAAGAAGCTAAAAAAAAATAAAAATTTGGCGGTAATAAGAATTATTCTAATTTTTATAATAAATACAATAATTTAATAACATAAATGAGTTCTTTGTTGCTTTTGGGCTTATCCTCTGATTCTGAGGCAGAAAATAATACCATTCGTATAAGAAAAAACCTTCGGGACAAAAGTGATCCATTGACTTTGCAAGCTAAAGCGTATGTTACAAATACCTTTGTAATTAATTTTGTATAATATTTGATTAACCCAAATTTTTTAAGCGTTTTAGACTTACTAAGGAGGCATTTAACTACATTTTATCCGAGATAAAATTTGAGGGACATATGTCAACATCATTGCCGCCAAAACTTCAGTTATCAGCCACACTGTCGCTTTTAGCCAGTGCAGGATTCCAACATACGGTAGGAAATGATTTTTTGGTGGGAATGTGTCAAAGCGCTGTTAGCAAAACAGTCAATAACACAGTTAATGAAATGGAAGCTAAGCTGTGTCCGAAATTTATAAAATTTTTACCCGATCAATCATCTGAGTCTATGGAATCGTTCATAGAAAAATATAATCTCCCAAGAGGTAATTGCAGTTCAACAAATGCTTTACCTTTTAATGAAAAGTGTTTGTTTTTATTGATTGGATGTGTTGTGGCACGCATTTCGGACTGCAAAAGCCAACAACAAATGAACACATGTTCTTTAACAGAAAAGGATTTCATATCCTTAACTCTATGATAGTAAGTTAAGTGTATGTATATCAGAAACCTATTTTTTTTTTATTCTAATACATTATTTATTTTCAGATTTGTGATCACAAATATACAATTTTATCTATAAATTCTAAATATGGTGGAGCATCCCATGACTCTTTTGTTTGGAGGCAGTCCGAAGAAAGAAATTTGTTGGAAGAGATGTGCAATTCAATTCATACAGTTAAAAGTCAAAAACTTACATTTTTGTTTTTTTTTTTGCACAGAGAATGTAAGAAGAAAATGTTTTTCGTTCGCAGTCTACCTAACGAGTAACTTTTCGATAGCAACCACTCGATAGCGTACTCGTTAGCGAAAGCTATCATCTCAAAGCTCGATAGCTCTTACTCGATATCGAAAGCTGTAATCTCAAAAACGAGATTTAATCGTTCACGAATACCGTAATTCGGCCCCAGGTTATTGTAGAACCGGTTCTAAAACCAGTTATACAACTGGTTCTGGGTCAGTGACACCTTAAATTTCGACTTCCAGGAACCTGTTATAGAACCGGTTCCATGTAACCGGTGGTAAAAGAAGTTGTTCTAGAACAGGTTCAAAGGTAATCTGTTTTAAAAAATTTTGCTGGATTGTTTAAGATAAATTACGTTTTTTTCTTGAATTTCCTCAGTTTTTTTGATGTTTACGATTCTATATGTTACAACACCTATATTTTTTGCGAGTACACTGAGAGAATTATTTTCACTTCAGTAATGAATTTATTCATAGCTTTAATAAAAATTGTCACTTGAACTCATCCATTGAAACTTTTCATAGAATCTATGAAACAGATTTCATTAAAGTCAATGTTTATGAAATGTTTATAGAATTAATGAAAATCTTCATAAAACTAATGAATCATTCCGACAATGAAGCGTTTATATAATTTATGAAACAGTTTTAGAACAATTTTTAATATTATGAAGTTTTAATATGGAGTATAATAAAATGATATCTTATTTGATAAGTTTCCATATATAAGCACATACAAATTGATACGAAAAATGATATAATTTGATACAATTTTATCCGTTATAAATATATCTAATTAGATATACACATATCTGATTTTATAAAATTTTAACCGATACTAGGTATGCTTTTTGTAACTTGAAGTTATGCTTAAAAGTATTTAAGTTAAAAAATTTAAATTTCTAGAAATCAACAATTTTAAAGACCAAACTTTTTTTAAATGAATCACCGAAATGATTAAAAGTTATCAATAACATATTTAGTGTTTTAAAAATATATAATTACGGGAAAATATTTTTAAAATTTTTTAGTTTCATTCTCTGAAATGCATTTAACAATTCCATAAAGTTCGAAACTCAATTTTTTCGATTTTGATGAACAAAATTTTTTAAAATTTGATCTTGGAGATTTGAAAAATATCTCAAAAATATTGTCCGTTTTTGACGTCAGCTTAGGACATTTTATTGACATTCTAAAAAAGGCATATTTCATATCTCATAATTAATGATTCTATTAAATAAAAAAATAGTGTTGCAATAACTAACCACTCTAGTGGTATTTGGCACATTAGTGGCCTGGGACACTTTTTATTACTGGCCTAGTTCTTAACCGATTTGGGATTTTTATATATTTTTGGAAACATAATTTTATCTTTATATCGAATAATTTATCGTATAGAATAAAAACAACTACGACATTTAAAATTTTTTACAAAAGCTGAAAAAAGGAAATTGTTTCGCCATATAAACACAGTTTTAAGTTTCAATCGATTTCCGCCACTACTTTTCTTTATACGACTGGCAACAAATTAAATATTTTATTTATTTTTTTTAATTTATTAAATAATAATCATATAATTATATCATATTACCCTAACCGAGCACTGGCTTTCGGCGCGTTGTAGCGAAAACAGACCAGTACCTTTGGTGGCAATTCAACCCACAACCCCCGCACTGATAAGCCAGGACGCTACCACTAGCGGGTAAAAAAAACACCACCCAGCCTTCCTCAAAAATCCCATTTTGGTTTTATAGAACACCCCTAGTGGCCAAATAAGTCAATGTCAACTAGCCCAATAAACTAAAGATTACAAATGTCCCGTCCTGCACCAAAAAAAAAAATCATTTAGTTCCAGATAAGCCAATGATGCAAAGTAGTAGTGTCCGACCGAACAGTTCGGCCAGAAAATGCATTTGGTCTGTATTCGGTATTTTAAAGCATTATGGACAAATTTGGCGGATGGAAAAATGTTTATTGGACTGATTAGATGCTATTTTGAGTGTCAAATCTGAAGAAAAAACTGTAGTTAAGCAATGAATTCACTGTTCGGCCTCAGAAAGTTCGGCCAAATCGAAAATAGTTTGGCGGCCGAACTTTTAACTTTATAGCTAAACTTCGGCTTTTCTCTTAAATTTTATACACAAAATCGAATTAAATCGGCTCAACAAACATGTTTCCAATACCAAAATTTGTCATCATTGCCTCTAGATATCAAAAAACCGACAAAATATAGGTTTTTGGCCAAACTGTTCGGTCGGACACTACAAATTAGACCTAAGAAGGAACTCCATTATAATTAACAACAACAATTTCAAAATTTAATGTACTTCTTTACATTATTTTAAAGTTCTAATGAACTGCGCCCATATGAATTTCGGTTTAATTTTTATTCCAGATTTTTATCAATATCATTAATCGATTAAACAAATTTTATCATTGAAAACACTTAGAATACTATGTAGGTAAAAACCACTGCAAATGTAGTTAAAAGCAAATGAAATTTCACTTAAAGAAAGGACGACTTACATTTCAGTAAATTCAACTAACATTGTCATTTGTTTTTTAATATTCAAAAAATGACTAACAATTGTAGTAAAAATGAACCACATGTTAGTAAAAAATAAACAAACATTTTTTTTTATTTTTTTAAATAACAAAGAAACAAAATGAATGTAAAATCATAAAACAGTCATTTGATGTGGTTTGTTTTTTTAAATGAACTACAAAGTTAGTAAAAAATTGAATTTGTTCTACAAATGACTGACATTTATATTAAAAATAAAGAAACTGTATTACAACCCAAACAACTACATATTTTAAAAGCAGAAGTTCCCTGAGTGTATGTATCGAATAAGGATTATTTTGTTGTTTCTATATTTTTCCTAGCTTTTTGCGTTTTAAATAAAATTCAAAAAAAAATGTTTGTCCCCAAAGGCATTTTGTCCACTGTAGTCATAACGATTTACTTGTAATACAAAATTTTAATTCAGTTTACGCGATCAAAGAAAAATTTAAACTTATTTAGTTAGTCATTTGTTGCAATCAACAACAAATAGAAAAAAATATTAATTACGGAAATTAAAAAAAAAAAAAAACTAAAGCCACATAAACCTTGTTAAATGCCTACTTTAACAAAAGGCAGAGTTTCTCAACTTCCACTCGATAAGGTACAGCAAAACATAAATGAAAAATAAAATTAAAAGCATACATAATTAACAACTACCTTGTAAAATTCATTGATAGATAATCTTAACTCAATGTTACTACACGAGTTAGTAGCTACTACGTCTTTATGTATTAAAAAATATTAAGTAGTCGTAGACCACAAAGTACTTGCTCAATTTGATCTCCTGTTTAACCCTTTCACTACCGACTTTTTGTTTGTGGATATATTTCTATTTTGACTTCAAATTCTTGTTAGGGGTCCTTAGATTAAAAAGAAAAAGGTTTACCCCCTCCTACTCACCAAAAAATGATCCCGAAAATTGGAGCTTTGGAATTTCTCAGCTCAGTTGAACCACACTAAAATATTCGAATAACCTAAAATGCTTTATTTGATTTTGTTCTTGTTATTAAAGAAGCTACATGCCAAATTTCGAGATACTAGCTCTCTTAATTTACGAGATACACCAACCTCCCCTTTTTTCGGAAATAAAGGTTCGTTAAAAGAATCGGACTTTCTTAACAAATATCGCGACTATATTGAACTGGCGAACAGTGGATCTACATAATGATTTTTTTTTTCAATGACCAATATCCTAACGAATACATTTAAACAAATATACGAGTATAGGGTTTTATTGCTTTATTAAAATTTTTATATTTATTTAAAAATGTGTACACTGTAGTGTACAAGGGTGGTGGAAAGGGTTAAATAATAAAGAGACGGTTTTTAAAAACAACAAGTGGCTGTTGAGAGTGCGAACAGTAAGACAAAACAACAACAGGTGTTGTTAGAAATGATAGTAGCGGTGGAGTTACACTCACAGTAAATTGTAAGTAAAAGTAACTGAAATTTATATAAAATTACAACTGACAACTGCATACATATATATATATATATATATGTATGAAAAGGCGCGAAAACTTTGGGGACAGTCCCCAAAGTAAGCAAATGTCCCTAAACTATACGGGGGAACGAATAAATGTCCCTAGAGCATGCGCTGTTCATATATATATATATATATATATATATATATATATATATATATATATATATATATATATATATGTATGCACAGCGCATAGTCCAGAGACATTTATTCGTTCCCCCGCATAGTTTAGGGACATTTCCTTACTTTGGGGACTGTCCCCAAAATTTTCGCGCCTTTTCATACATCTTGCGTTTAAGATGAGGACAATTTTTTCTATACACCGCATATTCCGGCGACAATTTTGGCCATGTCCCTAAAGTATGCGCTACGCATACATATATATATATATATATATATATATATATGTATGCGTAGCGCATACTTTAGGGACATGGCCAAAATTGTACCCGAAATATGCGGTGGATCGAAAAAATTGTCCTCATCTTAAACGCTAGATGTATGAAAAGGCGTGAAAACTTTGGGGACAGTCCCCTAAACTATGCGTGGGAACGAATAATTGTCTCTAGAGTATGCGCTGTGCATACATATATATATGTATGCACAGCGCATAGTTTAGGGACACGCCCAAAATTGTCGCCGAAATATGCGGTGTATAGACAAAATTGTCCTCATCTTAAACGCTAGATGTATGAAAAGGCGCGAAAATTTTGGGGACAGTCCCCAAAGTAAGCAAATGTCCCTAAACTATGCGGGGGAACCCCGCATAGTTTAGGGACATATATTTGCTTGTGTAATCAATTAGTTTTATTTAAATTGTGAATAAAATTCTTACCGTTTACAAAAACCCGGCCTGAAAAATTCTTTAAAGTTTGTTTACTTTTTATGTTTACGAAAAATTACACTTTATATTGAAATTTTTTTTAAACCAAACTTCAGACTTTTTTAAATCACTATTTAAATGCTGAAATTAAACTCGATCACAGTAGACAGTTTTGACATATTCATGCAACAACACAAAAAAAATCGAAAGGTCCTTCTTAGACAAATATAAGTAAATTTTGTTGTTTTCCAAAAAATTTCACAAAATTTGTTTAATGTTTTTCCCTACAAACATCACATCTCATACCGTCAAAAATTACTTTTACCATTAACTACATAAATAACCGACCTACAGTAACTACAAAACTAGTTCGAGTGTAACAATAGTGGTGGTGGTAGTAGAGGTGGTAGTATTGGTGGTAGCATATGGCTAAAAGAAGTATTAACTTCTTACTAACTGAAAAAAAATCTCTGAGGCGTAACATGTTACTTTTGAAATTGTTTAGTTTTGAATTGACTGCGTAAAGTTAAAGACGGCTTAAAAGAGAAACAAAATTTTAAATTGCACCATTTAACAAAATATTAAAAAAAGAAAAATTTTTCAAGAATTTTTTTTTTAAAACGTGTTAAAAATGATAAATGACATTAAAAATCTATCTAATGATAACAAAAATTAATAACAAATTACTAAAATGTAAATTATTAAAAGTGTCTTAAGTTCTGTTTTTTTAACAATTTATTACAATTAAAAATGCATAAAGTTCATTTATATATGGCGGGATCGTTCAAGCGTTACAAAAATCTTGCGCAAAACACTTTATAACAGTAACGTCCGTCCGTCTTTGAACACTACTAAAATCCACGAAGCACCTGCAACAGCAACAACGGCAACAGTATGATTAAAGCTACAAAATTGTTAAAGAAACCTTCATCCGAACTTTATAAATCAAAATTAAAAATGAAAACTAATGAAAAGTGTGATCAACAGGACAATGTTGGAGCTGATACGATTGTTTGTACTGCGTCCTCTGGTGATCAACAACAACAACCTTTGAAAAAGTTCAGTTTAAAAGGAAATCAATTAAGTGGCAGTATATTAATTGGAAATTATAATGTAAGCATTTAAAAATTGGATTACTGGAGTATTTGAAAAAATAACTATATATAAAGTGGCCAGATAAAATGTTGCCAGACAGAGAATATGTTGTTGTGGGATAGAAAAAAAAAATTAGTTTTGTTTACTTTACTAAGGACGAATAACTTTTCTTAAAAACTTTACGAAATAAACATTTGGTACCGTGAAATAACTCCCAAATGAAATAAGTCCCAATGAAATAACTCCCAATGAAATAAGTCCCAAAAAAAAAAAAAATGAAATGAGTCCCAATTTTAATAAATGAATTAACCTCCAAAGAAAAAATTAAATAAGCCCCAACATTTGGGATTTATTTCATAGTAATAAAATAACTCCCAACAAAGAATGAAACAACTCCCAATGAAAAAAGTCCCAAAAAAAATTAAATAATTCCCAATTCAAAACATCGAATTCTATTTATTTCATAAATACATGTAAAAATGTACATAATATTAAACATATTATAAAGATAGAATTTAATGTATACAGAAATATACAAAAATAATTAACAAAATTAATAGAAAAATACATATTAAAAATAAATTTATCGAAAAACCTGGAATAATCTTTGTTTTAAAAGTTAAAATAAATTAGTTTACATAGCATGTAGTAGTAAAACAGTGCGTAGGGGGGAGGATGTGCGGCGCTGCGATTCGCGGCACATGCAATTCGCGGCCGTGGCCGCGCCTATAGGACGCGAAACACGGTGGCGCCGCATTACGTGAAACGCGGCCGTGCCGCAGGACGCGAATCGTACGCACCGCTTTCCAGATGTGGCATGTCATAACGTCCAATGACATAATGTCCATGGACGTTATGTCACTCGAAAAGTGTCATAATGTCCATGGACTTTATGACAATTTGGAAAATGCCGAAGCCGCGTTCTACGGAGGAAAAAAAACCTCTAAGAGCAACCGAAAGCCGACACACAGAAAAACTTGTTTTTAAAAATTACTTGATGTCTTAAAAATACAACATTTCAACGGATTCGACATCTGATTTGAAAAACAAGTTCTTCTAGGTGGGGTTTTTTTCCTCCGTAGAACGCGGCTGGCGGCTTCGCGAAATAAAGTTTTTTCTGCGTGCGACACAAAATAAACTTCAAAATTACTGATCTGTTTTCACACTGGAGTATAATGTCCATGGACCTTATGTCGTAACACGTTTTCTTCGTAACACATATAATATTTTCTTCCTCTAGCTTCCGAATTTTTTAAATAAATTTGACTTTCGACTTTTACGCATAACACTTTACTATTTCTTCTTTTGCCACTCATTATTTCAAATTCAAGATTTGCCATTATTTTTAATCACTGTAATACCGATCTTTACTTATCAAAATTCTAGCAAGAACTGCGTACCTTTTGGTAAAATAACTCATTGTATTGCTATTATTTACTTTACGACAATTTTAAGAACCGTTACAAATGCATAAAGTTTACCAAAATGTAATTTTATTAGAAATGAAATAACTCCCAAGAAAAATGAAATAACTCCCAACAATAAAATCACATTTAAAAATTAAAATGAAATAAGTCCCAACAAAAGTGAAATAACTCCCAATGCCAAAAAGGAGTGAAATAACTCCCAACAAAACCTGGTTGGGAATTATTTCATTTGGGAGTTATTTCATAACGAAATAATTTCTAACAGAAGATTGTGAAATAAGTCCTATCGCATTGGGAGTTATTTCATAGTGAAATAAATCCCAATTTATATGGAAAATTTTTGGGAGTTATTTCATGTTTTTTGCGAGTTATTTCATTTGGGAGTTATTTTTCGGTACCTAAACATTTACCCTTGAAAATAATTTAAATTCGAATTTTCTTCAATAACTTTTTTAAATATTAACCTTTGAGAATAGTGTTGAGCAATTGTAGCTCTCGAATAGAGAACTATAGGCTTCTCAACAGAAACGTCTTGCATTTATCAAGCTTTTTTCAAAATTTTTTCGAAATTCATATAAATTTCAAATGTTTTTTCTCAAATATAAAAAATAAGTTTTCTATAAAAAAATATTGGTGATAATGATTTGAAATTATATACTTCTTAAACCTGACAAAAATTTAAATAGAGAAATATTGTTGATAAAGACTTGAAAATTATACTCATTTTCATATTGCTTTCCAATCTATATACTCGTATTATATACATTTTTTAATTATAAATTATGATCAATTATTTAATAAAGTCACATTTTTTAATTTTATTTTTTTTACACTTACAAAAAAGATTCACAAAATGATATTGAAATTAAAAACATAAAATTGAGAATTTTACCCCAGAATGAATATCTTTCAAACAGACGTTAAAAGTGTCAATTCCTTTATTTTGAAACCCTATTTCATAATATAAAAATAATTTGGTATTAGTGAACTCGATTTTTGCTCCATCGCAATTCGTTCCACTTACCACAAAGCAATTCCTGAGCGACGGAAGCGACATTCGCACACTTTTAGTTGAGCCAAAAACAATAAAGGAGTATAAAGATGAGGTATATATCCTCAGTGTATTGAAGCAAGGAAGAGTACTAAATTTGAGGATAAACATTGGGCAGAATTCAATAATGTAGTACGCGACAAATAACTTCTATATTTGTCGCGTCCGTTTCTCGTTGGTATTTGCTTATATCTTTTTACTACATTATTCTGCCCATTGTTTATCTCCAAATTTAGTACTCTTCCTTGCTTCAATACACTGAGGATATATACCGCATCTTTATACTCCTTTATTGTTTTTGGATCAACTAAAAGTGTGCAAATGTCGCGTCCGTGGCCCAGCAATTGCCCAAATGGCAATTCCAGTGTTTTCTTACACATTTAAACATGAGTTCTCGATTTCTCCTTAATTTTCAAACTTTAATATCCGTGTAATAACAATTAATTTTTAAATTCATTTAGAAAGGCATTGCAGAAAAATCTGCTATATTTAGTAGTTTTTTTTTTTGCTAAATATTAGTAATATTAGTAAGAAAATAGAAAAATTTACTCTGCTTTAATTAGCAAAATAAAGGGTTCGCCAAATAAATTTTTTTTTTTAACTCCTGAACCAATTGGACTTTGTATGGCGTCATACCAAGGTCTTTATGCAAAATTCGTCTCAATGATGTCTCCGAAATGTTCAATTGTTGAGAACGACGGTGAATTGATGTTGATGGCGCTTCACGCACACTTTCTGCCACAGCAGCAATATTCTCGGGTGTACGCACTGTTTTTGGCTTTTCACGCTTTGGTTCATCGATGAGGATGCCAGTTTCTTTCACTTTTTCACAAGATAACGAACATACGGACCATATTCGTTCAGCGGAAGGATAAAACTAATTATCTGTCAAATCAAATCTGTCAAATTTGTGGGCGTTGTGGTGTAATGGTTAGCGCGTTGGACTTTTATACAGAAGGTCCCGGGTTCGATCCCCGGTGCCGGCAACATCAAAATAATATGTATGAGTTTTTTCTATCCCTCATACGTATCGCAATGTACACCTTCGGTGTTCCCATAGCAATTAACCCCACCGAAGTAAAATAATGAATCAGGGCTATGAACCAAAAAGCTTCAATAAGTTCGCCAACTCTCCATCAGGTGGCGAGCAACAACTGTTCTAAGACTTATCAGCTCGCGCATTTACAGTGTTGCCATGTCTGAAGCCCTTCATCTTTCCTCACCTTTCATCTCTATACTATCCCTTTCCAAAGAAAGCAACACACTAAATATAGGAAGTATTTCCTGAGTGTTGCCTCTCTTTTAAAAAAAAAAAAAAAAAAAAAAAAAAAAATCAGACTTGAGCTAAGTGTTACCATTCACGAAATAAGCACTAGTTGAAAAAAAACGTTAGATGGCGGACCCTTTATATTGTGGAATATTTGTAGACAAAAAGCAGCGAACAAAAACTTTTATATCTACAAATTTTTGTTAATTTCCGTTCAATTTAGTTAAGTGCAAACAACAGATTAACTATCGCGTTAAAATCAACATAAATCGCCCCTTAAAAAATTTAATTGAGAAGTGTTGATTTTTGAGAAGTTTTTCTTGCAACGTAATTTTTAATAGTTTTTTCAAATATGTCTACAAATTTTGTTCTATTATTGCAACTTAATGTCTTTGTAGCTATTGAAAAATGATATAAAAAATAGTCATTTAAAGTAGATTTCGAAATCTAGTTAATGTATCATATTATATGATATGATTATATGATATATGATATTATATGATAATATATTATATGATCGAAATCTAGTTTGAATCAATGTTTATTGGGTGACTTTAACCACAGATATTTCCATATAAATTTTATATTCATAACTACACTCACAATATTTCTTCCGTACAGACTACTGAATATACACATTCAATTAACGGAAAATCAGTTAAAAACAGGACTACTTACTTTTCGTTTAAAACAATTGTATTTTTTTAGTTTATTTTCAACTGTTGAAAAATTAATTGACAAAATCGATAAAAACTATAGAGCAATTCCATATGAAAGCGATCACCTTTTGGACGACCCCTCTCCGATTTTAAAATAAATAGTCTCAATCGATTGCCCAGCAAAAAATAATGTACCTACATATTTTTTTTTTTTTTTTATAGTGACTGGTTTAGTGGTGGTGTGCACCACTGTCATGTGACAAAATTGAAGAATTCTTCATAAGGGACCTCATTGAAAGTTGTTTAAAAAAAAAAAAACTACTAAAGCGATCGCAACGAGTGATAGCTCGTTGGAAAGGTATTGAATCAGGCTTTAATTGAAAAATAAAATTTTCCTAATTTTTCTTGTTAAATAATTAAAAATAATTCAATTATAAAAAATATAAAAACAATGAGAACAAGGTGGTTCTTAAATGCTCTTCTCCTGTCCAAACAAGGAGTCGGGGCCCATTTTTTTATTGCTGATTCTTAAAGCAAAAATTATGAGGAATCCAAAAAAAATAAAATTAGCCGGAAAATTTAGGAGCTTCTGTGGAAAATCGGAAAATTTAATTTTCATGGGAAAATTTAATTTTCATGGGAAAAAAGGTAAATTTCTGAGAAAAATTAGGAAAATTTTATTTTTCGATTAAAGCCTGATTCAATACCTTTCCAACGAGCTATCACTCGTTGCGATCGCTTTTGTAGTTTTTTTACAAACAACTTTCAATGAGGTCCCTTATGAAGAATTCTTCAATTTTGTCACATGACAGTGGTGCACACCACCACTAAACCAGTCACTATAAAAAAAAAAAAAAAATATGTAGGTACATTATTTTTTGCTGGGCAATCGATTGAGACTATTTATTTTAAAATCGGAGAGGGGTCGTCCAAAAATTTGCCAATTTTGATCGTTTTCATATGGAATTGCTCTATAGTTGTAGTTTATTTCAATACTCAATATAATATAACATCTTTTTGTTTTAAATAGAAAATTTTAACTTAATATTTTAACTATTACCCAAAGTTCGTTGTTTTGTTTAATTTGTTTGTTGAATAACAGACAGAAAGTTAAAAAATGTATTTCTTTGGTAATTTAACTGTATATTCCTTTGAAACAACTTTACCGATTAAATTTTTAAATAACTGTTGATATTTTATGGAAAAGTTCTTTTGAGTGTATGGTTATGCCATAAACTCTGGTTATTTTGAGATAAGTTAGCAGGTCTAAAAGTTAAATAGAATATATTTATGGGAAATTTAGACGAACTGACATCATACAGGTCTTTTTATATGAAACGCACCTGTCACTTTTACATGAAGTTGTCATAGGAGGAGAAAATTCACTCCTTGTGACATATCACAGATCTAACCTTGTATAGGTCACATGTCTCAGAATATGTTACTGGATTAACCTAAAACATGTCCTCAGCCCAGTCTGTGAATTGGACAAGGGATACATTGCCCCCTCCTAAAACAACGCCATGTTAAAGTGAAATTTCCGTTCCATATGATGGTAGTTCGTCTAATTTTCCCATGGGTAATATCAACTTTATATTTACGTAAGATTTTACACACACTTAAAAAAAATCCCCAAAATTTAAAAAAATTGAAAACATCGCCTAATAAAAAAATTCTAAAATTGGAAAAATAGCCTAAATTGTAATAAATCGCTCAAATTTAAAAACTCGAAAACTAAAAGAGCTTGAGAAAAAATGATTAAAAAAATTATTGAAAATGATTGGTCAAACCATTACCCCACTACCGGTCTCAAAATTCGACTAGACTATATGGCTATATTCTATATTCTTAGAAGAGGGTTTCTCGAAAAATAAGCTTTGCGGAGCAAAAAGGTAATTTATTTGGAATATATCCTGTGTATTTTTTCTAAACTAAAGAAAAAATGTTTACGACTTGATTGGCTAGAATCTTAGATCGCTTATCCGTTTAATCCTTTACAAATAAATACATTTAATGCATTATGCGATTGACATGATCATCGCTAGAAATACGGAACTATTAGTATTCGGGAGTCTCATAATATAGTCGTAATACGATCCTGGTTCTCTCTGTCTCCCAACAGAGAGTTTGAAGGCCAACCCAGTTAATTTATCTACGAACCATTTTTATAGAAAATAAATCCTGGAGCGCCCCTTAAAAAAGGTACGTTACAACCAGTACTTTCTGAACAAGATTCATTAAAGATGGGTACGTCAGCAGAGTTTTGAATGATTTTCATGAATCACGAGTGAGTAGGAAAAAATTCTTCGTGAGTGAATATGCGTAAGTAAAATTTTATGTTGTGTGTGGGTAAGTAGAATTTTAGCCGATTTAAAATTTTTGGGGGGTTCCAAATACAAAAAAAAGTTAAAACTACACATTTAGAGCAATTTCGAGTTAAACATTCACAATTTTCCTTAATTTTTACATTTTATTTTTGATTTACGCGAATCACACATGAGTGTGAGCAAAATCTAAATTTACTCACATGAGCGTGAGTTAGTGTGCGTAGAAAAATAAAGTGATTGTGATTGAGTGTAATTTCTTTCATGAGCGTGAGTGAGTCAGATTTTACCTACGTGCCCATCTCTAGAATTCGTGTACTGCATCATAAAATTATTTGTGTATCGAATTTTATATTGATATTCCATTTTGTGATATTATATATCTGTAATCGGTCTAACAATGTTAGTCTAACGATGGGTTCTCTCCAATCTAAATAAAATTCGAATGTGTGATACAGGAGGAAAACATAAGGAACACGTATTTTTTCTGGAAGCTCAATTTTTGCTTCAAAAATGGTTAAGTCAACAAAATTCATTTAAATGTAAATTACTGGAAACAAAACATTTGTCTGGCATCACTATACACACTTGTTTCCCTTTAAACAAAATTATGTAATTTTATTGTGCGCAAGCGTAAACGTTTTTTTTTTGTTGTTTGTTTACTCTTTTGTACTCTCTCTCTCTCTAATTCAATTTACTATTGTTAGCATAATTTATGATTTATTTATCTATGATTTATTATTTTTTTGTTTAGTATTTAACCCAATTGGAGGTGAGTGAAAACGAAATGGAAGTTTTGGATTTAAGTTCTTTAGCACAATTGGAGACCTTAAAATGCAGTCATAATAAATTGTTGGAACTTATGTTAAATGGCAGTAATTTAACATCATTGATAGCAGATTCTAATTGTAAGTATTGTTAAATAGAACGTATGAAGAATGACAATGGTGGAATCTAGTCTTTTAGTTTGCTCTCTACAGTTTTTTTTGTGAAGTAAGAATAAACCAAAAGTAATGTAGATATGAATAACAATTGCTTAAAAACTTTTTTGTTTGTGGAGGAAAGTTACTTATATTTATGGGTAGCTGATGGCTTTAACCACTTGCTATCAGTCACCTGTTTCTTCCTTGTGTTGCACCAAACTTTGTCCTTGAAGGCAGCTGAGTGAGCCATTTATGGATAAAAATTACTTTGTCCAATAAATTTTCACAAAATTTACAAGTTTAAATTTATAATAACAAAAATCTTTATAGACGTTATATATAGATATATAGAAATTATATCATATATGATCATATCAAACAAACCCAATTCAATAATACTCTTGATTGAGTTATGATCAGATATAGCCATATCTGGCTACATATATACTCATGTATCGTTCTATATATATTCAGATATGTTTATATATAATTAGATATAATTATATATGAACATTTTTTTTTTATAAATTATATATTTTTTGTTACTAAAACCGTTTTTTAAAATACAAAATTTTCTAGAAAAATTACAAAAAAATAAATAATGTATGAACGTATATGGATGACCATATAAAACAATATATGAACATATATGCCCATATTTGTCCATGTATGGAAATGTAGGTTAATTTTTGTAGCATGTAGGAATATGGATAACCATATATGAACTTTTTAAACCGGTGAGCCAAAGTTTCCCAGGCAGAAAAATACAACCGCCACAGTGTTGGCAAAGAGTCTGCGACGGTCGGCTATGCGTTGGCAGAACGTATGATTAACAATCTTGACAGTATTGTCCTATTACCCGATTGATAACAGTGGCCAACCGTTTTTTTGAACGAACTTGACACCGTTGGCATAGCGTTGGTAATTCAACAAATTTTGAGCTTTTAAAATAGCTTAAATTAAATTAATTTTGAGAAATATATATAAAACACATTTAAAAAGCAGCAATTCAGTTCGGTCTTAGTGTTATACATTATATTTAAATGTGTGAAATATAATAAAATATTTAAAAAATGCTTCAAATTGGTTGTAATATTAGTAAAAACAATATTGACAAACAATTTTGCGGGTGGTACTGGCAAAACACAAGCTTTGCTAACAAAATAGTGTTTTTCTAGTTCAAACAATAGTAATTGTACCTTTGGTCATTTTTTAACACGGTGGGTTTTACAAAAATACTATTTTTGTGGTACGGTTGACAATTTCTACATGGGTAGATGTCCAATTTTAAAAATTTAAAAAGTACCTGAAAGCTACAGTTGTTTACTTTACTTTGCGATCTGTATTCACAAAATATCCGTTTTTTTTTAAATTTTTACTGCTAATGCAATTTTTAAATGCATTTAGCATTTGTAAAATATTATGATATGCCAAATTTAAATTTTTTCCAAAAAAAAATCTAATTTCTAGAATTGGTTAAAAATTTCTTTTGTTTTAGCAGACAATCTTTGGAGTCTTGTTTCCATGTAAACTTGACATAAATGATTGATTCTTTTTAGTCATAAGTTAACATTTTTTTAAGACTTTGAAAATTTGCATATCATTTTGACTACTTGATCAAAGCCGTATTCAACTAAAACAAAAAAATTTTTCTGGGTACACAATTCTAAAAAGAAATTCGTCCCCCCCTTAAAAACCATTCCTGGCTACGGATCTGGTCTGAGGCAGACCTGGACGATGTAAATTACATTTTGTTGTACTCGTAATTCACTTGTGAAATTTTTCTATATCATTAATAATTTGAGACCTACGCTCACACTTGTGGGCTTAATCTTTTTTAAAAAATTTATAAACTTTGTAATACCAGTCATTGGGTTTAGTAACAACATCTGGGTTTATAATTACAGGGAAATTACTCAATTACATCCATCTACATGTAAGTAGGCGTAATAAAGTAATTGACCTGCAATTAAAAACTCAAATACTGTTATTACGTCCCATGTCTGGTATTGACGAAATTGAAAATTTTCCAAGGTAGCATTTAAGCAGACAAGTGTGAGAGTGGGTCTGAAATTATTAATGACATAGTAAAATTAAACATGTGAATGATTGAAAAATGTAATTGACATCGCCCAGGTCTGGTCTGAGGGATGTGTCTTCTTCCGGTCTCGCACACTTTTTGAGGGAAGCTGGATGGTTTCAAGGTTTTAAGAGTCGTTGTTCTTCAATGTTGATGTGAGGAAGACTGAGGAAATCGCAATGCGATGAGTGAACTCACCGTTTGGCAAGCTCTCAAGTTAACCTAACCGATGTAAAGTAGATGCACTGTAAGCCGCCCTTCCCAAGGGTATTATTATCTCTCAGTTTGGCCGTTAACTAGCTGATGATCAAGTTTTTGTTGTATAACCAATTCTGCAGTAGAATTTCTCAAATAGCGACTGCTTGATAAATCGTAGGTTGAAACAGACATCTATGTCTCGAATACCTAAGGGAATCTCTGTTTCTTGCACTGCTTAGACTGAAGTGATATATCTCAAATAGTAAGAAAAATTTCCCGACTTAACTCTTACTAATTCAAGATTAGCTAGAACACCACTGTCTTCATTATTCTGTTAATTCATAACTGTATCGAAAACAGCTAGAGATAGATCGAAAAAATTAGTAAGTAATTTGATCATTTGACTGCATCTCTAGCAGTTTTCCTTCCCATCTAGAGCAGCCTTATATTATAATTAATACAATTACTATTCCAGGTCTCAACTTAATCAACATTACACCAACTCCTAACAAACTCTATCATGTGGATATATCCAACAATTACTTCACCGAACTACCCAAATGGCTAAATGAGTGCGATATGTTGGAGAGCCTCAATGCTTCTCATAATCAATTACAGAAAGTTACAGATTTTTTGCTAACCAGCAAAACCAATAAAATACGACAACTTAATCTAGCCTACAATAATTTGAGAATCGTGGAAAGATTACCACAACGTTTTGAACTATTGGAGGAATTACAATTGCAAAGTAATGAACTACAATTATTAACCGATAATTTATTTGCCATAACAAGACAATCATTGAAATTATTAAATCTATCATGTAATAAATTGTTGATATTGCCACCATTTAAGGAGGACAGGAAAGAAGAAAAATTTGCATTGGAAAGATTATATATTACCAGTAATAATTTGGATGATCGTATATTTGAGGTATTGAAAAAGGCCAGGAATTTGAAAGTGATGTACGCGGCCTATAACAAAATTACAGCGATAGCAGAAGAATGTTTAAAAAATCTAACGAATTTGGAGGAACTAATGTTATCGGGTAATTTGTTGCAACAATTACCGGACGATATATGTAATCTTACAAAACTTCAGGTATTAAGAGTACACTCCAATCTTCTACTCTTCACTCCCCCCTTGAGTAAACTAAGAAGTTTAAAAGTATTGGATTTGGCACACAATCATTTGGATCATTTAGATTTAATAAGTGTGGTACCACAAAATCTTAAATATTTAGATTTATCTTGTAATTTACAACTACAAGTCGATGAACAACAAATGCAAATGTGCCGAACACAACGTAAATGGAGTCTAATAGATGTATCGGGTAAAAATCGTTTAAATTTACCCACAAATAAAACCGGGAATCCTAAAGAAACGACGGCACAATTAATACATAAACCTCCTTGGATGCTGGGATTTTCCGAAACACCGGGAACATGTCGTAAACTATTGGTAACACAATTAAGAGAAAGTAAATTTCGTAGCGATGAGGCATTATTTGGTATGTTTGTTAGTACGTCTGCACATACGGCAACAGCTGCCAAAATGGCACAAATGGTCCCTAAGCTATTGCAGCAGGAAAGATGTGTTAAAGAAAATTTAGGAGAATATATGAAATATACTCTTTTAGCGGCACAACAAAAATTAACTGATCAGCCCATAGTGGCAGCTATGTTATGTCATATAGCACGTGAAAATACTCGCCATAAAGATATGGTAAGGCCACAGAAAACTAAACGTTATATTTTAAGAGTAGCAGCTATTGGCAACATTGGAGCTTATTTAGTGAGGAGAACCACAAATGTGGAGCTAGTAGCAATAGAAAATCAATTAAAATCTCCTAGTTCTACTATAATTTTGAAAGATCCTTCTATTGCTGAATGGATGCTTAGTAATGATGATGAATATTTAATAATATGTAATCAAGGTGTACGCAAAGTATTGGATATAGATCGTATAGCTCGGGAAATACGTAAAGAAGAAAATGTGGTATTGGCAGCCAAACGTGTACAAGATATGGCTCAAAGTTTTGGTTCCGCAGAAAATCTAAGCGTTATAGTGGTACGTTTTCGTAATATTGGCACCGATGTGGATTATCTTATCAAAGAGTTGAAACAAACCGTAAGAAGAAAACCTTTAACATTAACCAATAATTCTGCTCTCTTACCCAATGTCTGTAAACGGGCCTGTTGTGATCGTAATATCAATTGTCGTCATCGTTTTGGTTCTTCACGGCAATTTGCCGCTCTAGCGGCCAGGGGTAGTGATAGATCTTCACCTAGTGGCCAAAGTGATCAGGCTTTGAGCATAGTTAATCCTAAACCGGATAACGATAATGAATATATATTAGCCCATGCTAGAGTCTTGGAAGAAACCACCGAAATGGAAATGTTAGATGAAACGGATTCTGTACTCTCGGAAGAACAATTTAAATGTTGGGAATATATGCTCGAACAAAATACTCAACTATTATTTGACAAAGAATTAAATACAATCTCAAAATCATTTACCAAAAATCGTAATTCTGATCGCAAAGCAACAAATCGTTCACCGGCTGAACGTTATGATTATAAATCAAATTTATTAAAATCTAATAATCAAAAATTTATTTCTACCAGTTCTCCTCAATTATTATACTCCGAAGTTAAGAAACCTTTACCATCTTCTTCTACTACCACTACCACTAACACTACCACTCCTCATAATCATCTCCATCAGCCTACCTCTCAACAGCAGCAGTTATCATTTCTTTCGAAACATTTTGGCAGTTCTCGTTCATTTGGTGCTGCTTATAATTTATTTTCAGATTCGAAAAGTCGTGATTCTTTAGCCAGTGCTGTGGGTTATTCGAAATTGGGTGGTGGTCCAAATGCTGCTTATTTTGGTTCATTACAACGTTTAATGCCTTATAATTTGGAATATGATTTTGCTGTTACCCAGGAACGTTCATTTTTGGATGAAGATGATGATGAATGTAGTGAACATGATAATCGTATGCGTAAATATTGGGGTGTTGCTACAACGGAATTGTAATTAAGGTTTGAAAATTTGTTATGTAAATATAATCTCTAATATTCTTAAGTGTTTTAAGTTTTATCTTCAAATTTTAAGTCCAGAATTAAATTTTATATTAATAAAAGAATATTTTTTAAAAAAGTTTCTATGCTTATGCCTCACATTTGCTTTAGGCAGAATTTTCACATAACTGGGTGTCATATTTATTTAATAGCGAATGACCCCGAATTCAACTGTCTTTGGGTAATATTCATGAGTTGATATGAAATTGTATAATTCGGGTTTCTGTATAGATATCAAAGTGCAGACAGACAGACTTTCTTTTATACTCAATATCTAGGATCCTGGAACATAAAATTATACTTTAATATTGACAACCTTTCTTGAATTTGAATTTTCTCTACAAGAAATGTTGGGTAGCACTCAAATTTTGTTCCTTCATATGTAATTTTGATCCAGAAAAAGCTTTAAGTAAGAGATAAGCGTTTGAATAAATACTTTGATATGGATCTCCTCAGGAGAACACCATTTTTGATGTCTCCGGTGTGATTTCTGGATATTTTGGGTGTTTCAACTAAAACTTTATCGTTTTTGGTTCAGTGTATTTTCTTTGAACTTGTCACTTTTAAGTTTATCTTCTAGCAGAGTTGTATTTTAATTATAATTATTTTAAAGGAGTGGCATTATTGTATATTTTTTATATATAGTTATATATAGCTTCATATGATTATATATAATTATATATGTGGCCATATGTAACGATATATATTTACTTCTCATATATATTTTTACGAAAATTTGTAATATAGCGCTATATATCATCATATTCCATTATATCTTATGTTACATATCAGTTGATATTTTTTATCTCTTCATATATGAGGAGCTGCATACCAAAACGTACTTTTTACCTCAATTAAAATTTGTGGGAAATTGAGGATTAAGTTGTTCATCCCCTTATAAAACAGCATGAACCTGGAAATAGCAAGAAGTTTATAGCTTATCATAAGATGCATCAAACCACAATAAGTCATCACAAAAAATGTTAAGCGTGTATGAGATCAAAAGACTTTTATATGTGAAAAAGTACGTTTTGATAAAAAAAAGTGAAAAAGTACGTTTTGTTAAAAAATAAGGAAAAAAGAACGTTTTGGATTGCGATTTTTTTTAACGGTAATATTTTGACAGGATATCTTACATCATCCAAAAATACACCAATTTGCTCACAAGAAGTTATAGACACAAAAAGACATTACAAAAATATTTTCATAAGCAATACTTGATTTTGTGAAGACAAAATGAGAACTAAAGGTTTTATGTTATTACAATTTACTGTAATTTTGGTTTTTTTTTGAACACTACGATGCCTTGATTGGAATACATTTTAGAATATTCTTCTTCTGTCGTTATAACTGCATGTTTTTTCAGATCTTTTTCAACACGACCATAAACTCTATCAGCTGGTAAAAAACTATGTCCTCTTACTGGGAATGTTATTGTTATGTTAATGTGAGGGTGATTTCGTTTGGAGCCAAAACAAAACAGTTCGAACTATATGGGAATTCTTATTTTGTCCGCCACATCCATCACAAAAAAATCGTATAAATTGAATTTCTTTTAAGCAGACAGTATTTAAATAATAAATTAAGGCAGATCCAATTTCCGTAGATCCTCGACCTGTCTGATTTTCAGTCCAGCAATAAAATGAGGGATTCTTACTATCAACGCCTACAATACAGAAATTGTAGAAACCTAGTTGACGTGAGTAATAAGCTTCTTGAATAGGACATTTCGGCAACACTTGAACTTTTTGCATATCAAAAACTAATGTCAGTGTGTTTTCTGGTTTCTCTTTCATTTTTTCGTAAAATGCATTAGCTCTAAGCTTATGCATCCTTAAATCTGTCATAAGTTTGACTTTCTTTAGAGGATCCACCTCATTTTTAATTTTAGTTTTTGAGAAATGACACACAGTGCAGACGTCTGATGCCGGTGATGAAAATCCGATATTGAAATTATTGCAAAAAATTTGTCGAAATAAAGTTTGACTGACTTTTAAACTAATATCGACGGATTCGTCATATAACGAAAACATTTTGGCAATGTTAAGTTCGCTATTTAAATATATTCTTTTGAATTTAGATCGATTATAATGACTCACAGTAGCAGGAAAGGAATTAATAAATTGTTTAACACTTTCCTTTTTGCCAATATATTTATGAGATTTTGTATCTCCACCTCTTCGCTCTGTTGGTATTCCACCATTAAAAATGCGTTTAAGAAGAAAATCTAATCTTCTTTTAGTAATTGAAAGAACTTTCATAAAGTATGCTTCACATACTAATTCTCGCTTATAATTTTTTATTAAATAATATTTCGATGTTTTGTTGTTCCGTCTCATTAGTTGGGAGCCTTTTCTGCGATTTCGGTGAGGACTTTTTTTGAACATAAGTCTGGATAAATAAATTTCTTGCTTTATCTTATCTGTATTTTTATATAATAATTTGCGATTTTTTACATTTTCTTTTTCACTAAACTTTTTGTACTGAAACTTGCTAGTTCCCTTATGACTGCAGTTATGTTCATGTGCTTTTAAATGATCACCATCGTCTATATAGACCCTTCAACATAAAAAAAAATCTTCGATAAGAACTCGAACATTTCTTATTAAGAATATTTACCTATTTGGAGCTTTTGTAGTTAGTTTCTTTTTACGTGTTCCAGTATTTAAAGTTTCTACGGTACATTCTCTTTCTTCCATTTTATATATATGTTTGTGCGCCCCGGTAGGCTAGTTGGTAGCGTGCTGGCTTATCTGTGCGGGGGTCGTGGGTTCGATTCCCACCAGAGGCACTGGTCTGTTTTCGCTACAACGTGCCGAAGGCCATAGTAGCTAGTGCTCGTTTAGGGTAATAGTATATAATTTGTAATTATATGATTATTAATTAATAAAAAAAAAAAAAAAAAAAAATTATCTTTCAACTACGTACATCAATGGTTGTCTAAATATAATTGTTAAATTATTGCAAAATGCAGAACAATCGAACTTTTTTATGTAATTATTTTTTTTTTATTTGTAACACTTATTTAATTAATAAAATAAACGTCAAACAAAGACAGAAAAATGAGAAATGTAAATAAAACAAAAGAGAAAACATCCAAATTAATAAATAAAGTGAGCTCGAAATTTAAGCGAAATAACATGTTAAAGAAATAAGTGACAACGACTATAAAAAAAGTACGTTTTGTTATGCACCAATTTTTTTAAAGTCCATTTTATTGTTGATAAAAAAAAATACGCTAATAAGATTTTTTCTAGTAGATTTCAACCCAACTAATACAAAAATAACAAAAAACCAATTTCTCAAAATATGTGAAAAAGTACGTTTTAGTATGCGGCTCCTCATATATTTGATATAGCTCAATATGGCTATATATTATTGTACTTTAATGTACAATAAACATATATGGTAGAAATTTCCCAAAAAAATGCATCACTTTTATATATAATTCTCAGAAAAGACAATGAAAAGGAAAATTCAATGTATTTAAAACAAAGTTCAAAGTTAATAGACTAAAACATTAAGGACTAATGGGAATTTAAATGCCCAAAAATGGAGACATCGTAGAAAAAATCTGGCTAAATCCTGGTAAGATGTATCGCAAATAGATTTTCAGACAGATAGAGAAAGGTTGAAAATTCTTTAAAAAAAATTTTGGGGTAAAATTTAACCCCTTCCCAGGGGGTAGTTAGCGGTTTGAAAGGTTACAAATTTACACATTTGGAAAAACTTCACGAAAATGGCTCTGATTTGAATTGGGGAACTGAAAAATCGAAAAACTTTCTTTGCGCTTAATAGTATTATGTGACCTCTATCTTATTAAAAAAATATTTACCTGTTTCGGAACACTCACCTGGGTTACAGTTATGATTTTGTGAAATGGGCATAAAAATACGCATTTTACAGTTTTATGAAATACAATTACTTGAAATATCGTTTCTTTTCAAGTACACTCATAGAAATAAACCTGTAAAAATAGCAGAAAAAGCTACTAAAAAGTTGTTAAAAATTACTATGCAGAAAAAACTGATAAATTTAGCAGATTTTTTGCTAAATATTAGTAAAACAAGAAGTGCAAAAATAAATCTGTTAACTTTACAAAATTTAAGTTATGTTCTCTGTGAGTTTTAGCATTTTACTTTGTAAAATTAGCAAAAACCTTGACTAAATATTTGTAAACTCAAAATAGCAAACAAAAACGGTAATATTAATTAAATATTTGCTATATTTACCTCAAATTTAGTAGAATAACAGTTTATTTTCCTAAAATCATCATTAAAAAAAAACTAAAAAACAAACTTTAAAAATTTCACATTTTTTAATGATTTTTTTGTCTACTAATATTTGGTAAATGTTTTGCTGATTTAGCAGATAATTTTGTTACCTTCAATTAACTAAACTTAAGCTCAAATATAACTTAATATTTGTAAATTCAACAGATTTATTTTTGCTATTCTTATACTACTAATATTTAGTAAAAAAAATCTGTTAATTTTATCAGTTTTTTCTGCAAGGTAATTTTTAACTAATCTTTAGAAGCTTTGTTTTTTACAGGTTTAAAAATGAAGAGTTTTATGAGGAAGATCATTTAAAAAAATTTTATTCCAAAATCATAGAGGAATTATTTAATATCAATACAAGCACATAAATATTGCATGTTATGAGTAAAAGAATTCTTTTAAGTCAGAAGATCGTAAAACAAAGTTCAAAGTTAATAGATTAAATAACACACAAAATAATAAAAAACAACTACAATTACGAAAACCACCGATTCAATAACTTTAATTTTTGAAATTCTGCCAACAACGAAAATTGCTAATTCAATTAGAAATGTATAGCTCTTTAATTGAATTATTTTTCAATTAAATAATAACTCATTTGATTAAAAAATGATCAATATTGTATAAATTCTCAAAAAGCAAGAAACAATTTGATATATTGTTGTTGCCATACCAAATGTTTTTTATAGCTTGCATTTTATAACATTGTAGTTAAACCGGCATGTAATTCTCATTTAGTTAGCAGATTTATTTATACTTATGTAAACAAATTCACACAGAAATTAGTTTTTTTTCTTTCTATTAAAACGTAGGGAGTATGGCAAACATTTTTTTTTTGCAGAATTTAGACCTTTTGTTAAAACTAGAGTATTTTTTTAAAATAATTTTTAATTTATTTTTAGCATTTTACAGTTACATTTTTATTAAACAAAATTTAACTTCAAAAATTACATTATTAATTTTATGATAATATTTTAGAATAAATTAATATTTAGATTTAAACCACTGAAATTAAAATAATTTAACTTAATGAATAATAAACCTAATGAGTATTAATAAAAAAATAAAATATAATTGAAAAGAATCTAAAATTTCTATAACTAATACATAAACATTTATATAAAACTACATAAATAAATATTTCAAAAAACAACAGCAATATGTTTTGAGCGATAGTATGAAAAAATGTAAAGCAAGTTCCGAATTAGAGCAAATATTTAATTGATACAATTAATTTTTAATTGGCAGCTTTTAAAATTTTCAACAAATCGATTTAATTAAAAAAAAGTAGGGAAATATTGATTTTCTGTGTAATATTTATGAGTAAAAGAATCATTTAAAGTCAGAAAATCGTGGAACAAGAAAAAAAAATACATTACTTTTACATACACTCAAAAAAATAAGTTAGTAGAAAAGTTAGTAAAACATCTTGTAAGTCAGGTATACTATTTTTCAGAAATTTTTTTGCTAAAAATTATGTTTTAAACTAAAATTTTAGTCATACTTAGTCAGCACTTAACTGTTTTGAACTAATGTTTTACTAATATTTTACCAATGTTTACTAATTTATTTTGCTATAAAAATTGTGCTGATTAGCAATAGTGTGAACGACAACCAGATTTAAAGTTATAAGCAGAATGAATTAGATGTCAAGATGTAGTAGTGACGAGGAAAATTATAGTAAGAAGTACAACTCTAGTAAGACACATTAAAAAAATCAACCATAAAAGATTTTGCATCTGTTTTACATACATAAAACAAAATTATGGATTGAAACAAGTCTATTAATTAAATAAAAGACAAAATAAAATATTTAAATTTATAAAATATTAAATGTGTATTTGTAGTCAAATTGAGTGCTCAAGTTTACAGAATAAAGCGAAAGACAAAGACATACATCTTAGGTAGATTTGTAAAAGGGTTGTATATGTTACATTTTGTTATTTTTTCGTTTCGTTTCTATAATTGTCTGCAGCATTAGCGTTCCTTTAAAAGATAGCATCATTGAGACAACCATTGATGTAAGTAGTTGAAAGATAATTTTGTTTATGTTATATATAATTATTTCAATATATTTGCAGATATTATATTAATTCATGCCGTCAATGTAGGAGTATGAAAATTTTTATATTTTGTAACGTATTGTAAATTATTTAAAAAAGAATTACAAAAATATGTTTTATGATTTTCAGCAAAATAATTTTACTAAAGTAAAAATTTTCTACAAATTTTTTGAGTTTTTTTCAGTCTACTAATATTCAGCAAAAATTTTAATAATGTTTAATTTCTAATCCACTAAGTTTTTGCAAAACTTGTGCTGAATCTACTAATTTTGTTGCTAAAAATCAGCTCGCTGATTTTCAGCAAAAGATTTTGCTGACATTAGCAATTTTTTTGCAAGCACCCTCCTGACTAAAATTTTGCTGACTCAGCAAAATTTTTTGCTGACTTTACTAACTTTTTTATTTGAGTGTATAATTGTATATGACATCACATATTAGTCAAATTAAAATCACATCTAATTTTAAAATTTTTTGATTTATGTTTAAATTTTCATAATTATTTAAAATTGTGAAACAAAATATTACGGGTTTATGTATTTTAGTTATATCAAATTAGGGTTTTATGTCGTTATATCAAATTGTATCAAATTATACATAACGTGATCAAATTAGATAGATGCCTTTTTTGAATAAAATTATATCAGATGAGATCCCATGGGATCACATGAGATAATGTTATGTATGCCACTAATATCAACTAATATATAATGTGATATGAAAGTGTATATTTGGCTATATATGCTTATTAGGGCGGGTCGATTTAAAAATCGCTCAACGTTCAAGGAAAATCGTATTCTAGGGATTAAAATAAGAAACTTTCCCAAAGGAACCATACCTTTAAAACGAATTCTGATGTCCCGACTTTTGACCCGTAGGGTCAAATTTTGAAAAATCCCACTTTGATATTTCAGAAAGTAGGAGGAATCTCTCCAAGATTATGGGAGCTACTTCTTCTCCGGGAGACGCGCTAGCAGATTAATGCATAAATCATCATTTTCGGTGCACGTTAAGAGGTTAAAATTGAAGTTGAAAGATTGCCTTTCAGCAGTGTTTTTATAGCAAAATTTACAAATCTAGGGATTGAGATATTTCAGAAAGTAGGAGGAGTTTTTCCAAGATTAGGGTCTCTATTTCTTCTCCGGAAGACGCTCTAGCAGATGAATGTATAAATTATATTCGATTGGGTTGGATTCTATTGGGGCACTCTAAATGGGTCAAAGTGGGATTTTTCAAAATTTGACCCTACGGATCAAAAGTCGGGACATCAAAATTCGTTTTAGAGGTATGGATCCTTCGGCAAAGTTTCTTATTTTGATCCCTAGAATACGATTTTCCTTGAACGTTGAGCGATTTTTTTGCCTCCATACAAATCAACCGACCTAATGCTTATATATACCCATATCGGAACTTTTTTCATCGGGTAGTTACTTTTAAGTATCGAATACCCAAAAAAAGACAAATACCCAATTCTTTTCCCAGACACGAATATAATTCCAATTTCATGATATTTAATTTCAAATCAATCTCTTGCGTTTTTCTGAGTGTAAAATACCACTACATGGACATAAATCAATGGTAATGTGAATATAAATAATAAAATCGCGAATTAAATATGTATAAACAGAATCCTTACGTAAGTACACATCTCATTTTTTATTTTTCCTTTTTTTTTTTGCTGGTGTTACAAAGTGAAAGGAAAAATACATTAAAATTAGGAAACAAAAAAAAAAACAAAATAACAACATCCTATCGACATTAAAAACAGATTTTCAAACAAAATCTCTCCATTAAAAAGTTAAAGAAACGAGAAATATTATTGAAGGGTATACAAACAAATAAATAAATTTCCAAATAAAGTAAAAACAAACAAAATTAAAATAAATTGAAATAAAAAGAAACAAAAATGAGTTATGCTAGGCGAAATATAAAGCGATAAAACGGCTAAAAATAAGATAAATTGTTATAAGTAGGGCAACCGAAAAAAAAAACAAAATTAAAATAAATTGAAATAACAAGAAACAAAAATGAGTTACGCTAGGCGAAATATAAAGCGATAAAACGGCTAAAAATAAGATAAATGGTCATAACTAGGGCAACCAAAAAAACAGCTCTAAAAACAATGTTTTAATTGAAATAACAAGAAACAAAAATGAGTTACGCTAGGCGAAGTATAAAGCGATAAAAACGGCTAAAAATAAGATAAATAGTCTTAACTAGAGTAACCAAAAAAAAAAAAAAACAGCTCTAAAAACAATGTTTTAAGCGCTTAAAAAAATCTCTAAAACCCGTAAAATATGCCGTTGAAATTAAAAAAAGTCGTTAAATTTAAAAATAAACCGTACAGTTTCATACTTTTTATTAAAATTGTTCCTACAATTAATTTGTATATAATACATTCCTTGGAACTTCGTTAGTCAAACAAAGTTGTATTAGAAAATTAGTTTTTCTTAAGCTCAAAGTTCAAATTGGTTTAACGAAATATTTTGATAAACCAATTTGTTGTCCCCTCTATCAATATTAACATTAAATTTTCAGCTTTCAATTAACCAGTCTACTGCGTTACCAAAGTTAAAAATATCTACGTGTGTTACGCTGACAAAAAACAGCAAAGACGTATATATACGTCTTAAGCAAAGTGGACAGCCCAGCATGTTTTTTTTAACAAAAAATTACGATTTTTTTTTAATTAAACACATTTTTATTGAATTTTAATTTACTAATTTATTAACTTAATAATTATGTAAAGATTACTAATTTTATTTTTTCTGATAGCAGTTACCAACACACAGAAAACAGACTCGGTTGTAGCAACCATATTTGTTACCAATCGAACGCTTCGGTTGTTGCTAAAGAATTTTTCGGTTGTGACAACAATCATTCAAAACAGAAATTCTGGCACGACAATAAAATTTCGATAGCCTAAACAGAAATTTGGTAATAACTAATGTAAAATTCGATAGCTACAACCGAACCATTTGATTGGCTACAAATAGGGTTACTACTACCGAGTCTGTTTTCTGGGTGAACTAAAGTATTATTTTTTTTTTTTATAATAAATTATTAAATTTTCACATTGAACATTAAAAGCTTTTAGAAACATAGTTACACACAGAAAAAAATTTAACTATAAGGTGGCGCAAAAATAACCTTCCGATGTTTTTTTTTATTATGTATTTATTATGTATAGCATTTTCTGATAGGAGGATTACTTTTGCGCCACCTTATATTTGCCAACTGAAATTCGGTTACTGCGAATAAAATTCAGTTATTATGAATTTCAGACAGTTGGCACATCTTTATATTAGCTTTCACAACAAAGTTCGGTTAAATCAACAGAATTTTAGTTGCAACACCCAACATTTTCAGAAATCTAGTGTTAATATCGTTGTACTTACTGAATTTATAAGTTGTTACCCTTAATATACACTTTTTAATTCGGTTGGCACTTTATTTCTCTGTAGTTAACAAAATATATTGTTTTGTGTGGTATTCCTCGAAACAAGGTACAACGCAGAGAGGACCTCACATTTTGTGCACCAAAACCGACTCTCATTTCGAATTTTTTTTTAGAGCATATGCCACATTTTTGTGCTAGAGTTTTTTTTTTAAATCTCCAAAAAAAGGAAAAAAAAGTGAATAATAATTCAGTAATTTCAAAATTCAATACATTTTTTTCATATGTACGGACTGCAATTTCTGACGCAACAGAATGGGGGATTCGATCAAAATTGAAAATAAACCTGCTTCTAATATATCAATTTATTGTACATCACTTAGGGCTATTATTACAACTTGCCAATAACTAAGGTTCGGATGTTATCTGATAGATTATTAGTTTTTCGTTATTATAAGTATACTTTAAGCTAAAAGTGACCGATAAGCTAAAGGGAAGATATTGTTGCCTTTAACTTTAAACGTAAGGTTTATGTGTTTAAAGTTGCCACATTTGCTGCTCTATAAAGAAGAAAAAGAAAATACCGAATTTCAAACCGAATTCCACAAATTATTGTTTGTTTGTTTGTAAACAAACAAATAAATAAAAGTACGTTGCCACTACGTATTTTTATAAACCAATTCATAAAAAAATAATCGGTTTTTAGTTTGGTGCTGCCACATTATCAAAAATATTAATTTTATTTTATTGGGAAGTTGTAATAACGAAAAACATTATAGCTAACTTCCTCATTTTAGGTAAAGTTACTTTTTACTAACATTTACTTTAAAGGCAAGTTGTAATAATGGCCCTTAGAATACTATGTAGGTACAGACCACTGCAAATGTAGGTTTCACTTAAAGAAAATACGACTTACATTTCAGTAAATTCAACTAACAGTGTCATTTGTTTTTTAATGTTCAAAAAATGTTCAAGAAATTAATTGTAGTAAAAATGAACCACATGTTAGTTAAAAATAAACAAACATTTATTTTTTCTTATTTTTTTAAATAACAAAAAACTACTGTAAAAAATGAATGTAAAATCATAAAACGGTCATTTGATGTGGTTTGTTTTTTTTTTAAATGAACTACAAGGTTAGTAAAAAATTTAGTGTGTTCTACAAATGACTGACATTTACATTAAAAATAACGAAACTGTATTACAACCCAAACAACTACATATTTTTGAAGCAGAAGTTCCCTGAGTGAAATATAGAAATTAGCTAAACAAAATAGATTCATTACATTTTTTTTTACAAAAAAATATATTTTGGCTGCCTTAAGTACGGTTTGCAATTAGGACGTATATATACGTCTTACACAACAGAATAAGGTTTTGATAAAACTGCTAATAAATCTTGAGCGCTGCTTCTCAAATAAAAAATAGCAGCTAAACAAATTAGATTCATTACATTTTGTTTTTTTTTTAATATTTTTGGCAGCCATAAGTACGGTTTGCAATTAGGACGTATATATAAGTCTTATACAACAGAATATGTTTTTGATGGAAATGCTAATAAATCCTAAATGCAGCCACTTATGCCACAGATTTTTTGTTAACAAAGTTGCACACACTATTTGAATCATTCGCTTTTTTAAAAATAATAAAATTGTTCATACCGAATTGTAAAACTCATACCGAATTGTAAAACATATTGTAAAACATATATATAGAATGCCCTAATTTAATATAAAAAAGCTAAAATAAGCTTAATTTTAAAATAAATCAGTTAAAAATAAGCTTACACTAAAAAAAAGTCAGCAAAAAATGTTGCTGAGTCGGCAAAATTTTAGTCAGGAGGATGCTTGCAAAAAAGTTGCTAATGTCAGCAAAATTAGAGAAACGAAACGAAAAAAAAAAAATAACAAAATATAACATAGACATACAGTGAACTCTCAAAAACGTAAACTAATTTTTGCAAGGGGTGTTCGCTTTTCTGATTTTACTACAGAATTGATCCACTTAGAATAAATTCTATTCCAATTACTTCAGAACCAATCATTATGTTGATTATTTAACAAAAAAAAAAAAAAAAAAATATGCAAAGATTTTGAATATTTTTTTCCTGAAAAATTCTGAAATTCAAACATTCATTTTTAGAAAAATTATTTTAATATTCAGACACTTGCCTATAGAAAAATATTAAAACTTTAAAAAAATTTTCGTATTAGAAAACTTTCTAATTCTGGGACTTTTTTAAATAGACCAAATTCAGAATCTAAGACAATTTTTTCATACCCAAATTATTGATTTTAAAACGTTTTTGATATTTAACAGTTCTAAATTTCTAATTGATTTTTTTATATGTCTTACTAGAGTTGTACTTTTTAGTATAATTTTCCTAGTCAATACTACATCTTGACATGCCGCGACATCTAATTCATACATTAATGTGTTAATCAGCACTATTGATTTAGCAAAATAAATTAGTAAAACATTAGTATAATATTAGTAAAACATTAGTTCAGAACAGTTAAGTGCTGAATACGTATAACTAAAATTTTAGCTGAAAACATAATTTTAGCAAAATGTTTTCTAAAAAATAGTATATCTGATTTACAAGACGTTTTATTAACTTTTCTACTAACTTATTTTTTTATATTTACAAAAATAAGCTGAAATAAGCAAATATTAAAAAATATGCTAAAAAAAAGCTCCAACAAATATAACTCAAAATTTTAATTATTTCAAGATCAAAACTTATGTTCAATCTAAATTATTCTATCCTTTCAAATAACATAAAAGCTCTAGCTTGTTTTTGGTTGCCCTAGTCATAAGATATAAGAGCAGAAACTAAATTTATGAACAGATTCCGCATAAATATTAACAGCTGAATTATTAAAGGGGGGGCCATTGGAATATTGCAAAGTCGCAGCAAGGGGTGATTGTTTTTTTCAAATGTATGCTAAAAGCGCCTGCGCTGGAATGAAATTGAAAAAATAAAAAACAGTTACTGAATAAAAATACACACACACACAAATATTTTATCAGATAAGATAAAAAGGGGTTGGGTTGATAATGAATGTTGTGTTTTTTTTTTTGACAATTTTCCGTTTACAGATTTCCAATGTGCAGAAAAAGGGGTGGAGCTAGAGTTTGTTGTATTTATTTTTCAGATTTTTACAATATCCAAGACATTTAAGTTGTTCTTTTTTTTTTTTTTTGATCGGAATTTCTACTTTAGGGTCTAATGGGGGTTACTCTTAACATGAAAATGGTTGTTGTATGTTTTTTTGTCTCTTTATTTGTGGGTTGGTATGTAAAAACCAACAACTACTGTTGTTGACTTGGGAATAAGGTGTCACAGTCTCGGCCACCAATACATTTAAAAAAAAAAAGAAGAAGAAAAAGAAGTACAAAATAAGTAGATAACACTATATTCAAAAGAATAGCAGCTAAAAGGGAACCAAATAAATCCCCCTTTGAATATGAAGCAACAAACCAAATACATGAACTTAAAAGTGTAGATTTTTTTTTTTTTCAAAAGAATGAACAAAAAAATTACTGGAAAAAATTTTCATAATTTTTTCTTGCAAAAAAAAATAGAAAGGAAAATATTGAATTGTAAAGTTTTTCAGTACAGAGCAGCAAAAATATTATAAGAGTATTGAATAAATACTTTATACATAAGCACATTGGGGCAGAGAAAGTAATTTTGTGACCAAAATTTCCAGTAACTTACCTCAAAAAAGCTAATTTTTGTACTTACACAGAAAAAACTAAAATCGTCTTTCAATTAAAATATTTGTTGATTCAATTAAAACCCAGCAAAACCACACATTACCAAATCATGGGTAAAGTAATGTATCGTCCTAGGGCTAAACGCATTACATTACACCTTTTAGATTAGATTATATGGCACTATGCACCGCGACCAACTTAGGTCTTTTGTGCTGCCTAAAGTTACCCTAAAGATTCAAGCTACCTATAAAGCCAATAATCCTATTAGGCAAAACCTTCATAATGTCTGAAGGGGAGACAAAGCGATCGCCAAGAAACTTGGCACGCCTTTCACAAAGCCTCGGACATTCGCAAAGAACATGCTTCGATGTCTCAGCTACCAGTTCGCAACACCTACACTCATCCGTGTCCGAAAGACCCCTTTTGCGCAGGTGGTATCTGAGATTGCAGTGTCCAGTCAGGTAAGACACCAGGGTACTCAAGTCACCCCTCCCGAGGGACAAGAGTCTCCTCGATCCTGCACTGGAAAAAGAGATTAATCTCTTAGCCTGTCGTTGGCCAAGAGAGTTTTCCCAATAGAGAGAGAATTCAGATTCCCTCCACGACCCGAGCTTCTCCCTAACATACCCCAAAGGTTCAGGGCCAATAAAGGGCCTTCGGGCCCCTGCAATTAGCAAGACAATCTGCCCTCTCGTTGCCCTCATGCCCCTCGTGACCAGGAACCCACCCTAATGTAAGCGAGTTGCACCCGCCAAATCGGTTAAGAGCCAGAATGCATTCCATGACCAGACCAGATGACACCTCATAGAACATTAAAGCCCTTAATGCCGCCTGACTGACAGAAAGAATGTAGATGCGAGATCTAATAGTGCCCCTTCGTAGACACTCCTCCGCGCAGACACAGATAGCAAAAATATCTGCCTGAAAAAATGGAGGGGTATCTACCCATGGGTAAGGCCCGTTGGAAACCTGGTCCACAGACACCCGCACCAGTGTCACCATTCGCATGCTTTGAGCCATCTGTGAACCATACCTGAGAATCCCGCTCTGGCTCCCAGGATCTGTTGGTCCACATGGCCCTGTCGAACAGCATCACTTTAAAGTTCCTATCAAAGATGTACTCCGGTGACCTCCTATCCGTAACCTTTGTAATCGAGTCATCAATTAGGATTCTAGCGATCCTCATGTGACCCCTTAGATCACCTCCCCTCATGTCACCGAATTCTCTAAGTCTGGAGGATCCTATGCAGGCAGCCTCCATTACAGAAATATGCAATGGTGGTATCCCCACCACATTACACCTTACTTTACTGATGAATTTTAAAGGCAATGAGCCTAAAAGTAATGGGTAGGACTCATTACCTTGTAGGGTGTAAAGTAACTGGTTACTTATATGGTTATATGTTGGGAAAAAGTAATGTGTCTATAAATAGATTTTCATAAAAAAAATGCATAAAAACTTTTTTTTACAGATAAATAAAATTAAATTAAAAATTAAATTAAATAAATAACTTTATTTTTTTTTATTAAATAAATTACGTGGTCATGCTGGGATTCTAACCTGGGGGTCTCTGGTATTTAACAATTAGTTATGCGAGACTCTACCAACTGAGCTATAGATACATATAATATTTTATTGCTTAAAATGTAAATGAGTAAGTAAGTCATTATTTTATGTTTTGAAGTAATGTAAAATGTAATGAGCTATCATTACAAGGTAATCCATGAGTGTTCAATTATCGGTAACTCATTACTTCTTGTTGGAAAATAATGATGCAGGTAAGGAGTACACATTACAAGGTAACACATTACTTTACCGCACCCATTACCACAGATTTGCTGGGAAGTTTAATTGAATTCGTTCCAATTAAGGAAATTGTAATATTAATTAAAATAATTTGTAAGTATTTAATTGATTCTATTTGATTTTTTCAGCCTTAATCGTGTATATTAAAAATTTAATTGAGCATTGTTTTTAATTTCAAAAAAAAATTTTGTAGATACTATTAAAACGATAATTCAAATTTGCAAAAACTCGCTAAAAATTGGGAAGGTAAAAAAAAATCTATGCACAAAACTTTTTTGAATGTGAGTGTGTTATTTAGAAAAGTCCTTAGAATCCGAAGGTTTTTTTTATAGGAAAATGTCTTTTGAATATATTCTCCACACTCAGAATATTCTTTTTTGAATGTGAGTGTTTTATTTAGAAAAGTCCTTAGAATTCAAAGGTTTTTCTATAGGAAAAATGTCTTTTGACTATATTCTCCACACTCAGAATATTCTTACAGTAACTACATGTAGGTCATTCGGGTAGTAAGCAGTTGTAGTTGCTTTAACAGTTATTGTAGTCATTTTTCCAAGAGAGAATGGAAAACGACTATTCTAGTACAGTCATTTAAAAAAAAAAACTAACAAAAATACTGTACTGCTATAACAGTTGTTTTGAGTAGTTATTTTGGTATTTTAATAAACAACTATCAACACTGTTATATTGCAGTAAACACTTAATTCTTGTTAGTTATTTAAAAATAAAAGATTATGTCGAGTTTTTAAAAATTATCGTTTAGTTATAAATTATGAAAAGTTTTCGACCTTTGAAATGAATGAATTTATAAGATAATTGAGCTCTAGGTCACGTTTGTATTTAAAAAATATCCTTTATTATTTTATATATCTCCAATATTTCGTCATTCTTTGAATGACATCTTCAGGCGGTATGGAGTTTTAAATTTAGCTTTTAATATTTTTTGTTATTGTTCATACTCCCTGAAGATGTCATTCAAAGGAGGACGAAATATTGGAGATATATAAAATAATAAAGGATATTTGATAAATACAGACGTGATCTAGAGCTCAACTATTAAATAAAGTAATTCTCGTTTAGTTTATATTTGTTATTATTGATATGCTCATAGTTTGCAAATAATTGTATCTTCAATGCATGAAAACGTTATAACTGGAGTGTAGTTGGAAAATTGGACTTTGCACTTCAAATAGATGTAGGAAACACAAATTTTTGTTGTTATTAAAAGAAAAATATATATTTTTTTTCCTAAAAAAAAATTAAAATACCGAAAAAATAACTGTTAAAAACAGTAGTTTTTACAACTTATGTAGTTGTTTTATATCCATTGTTTTTATTGTTTTGTTTCTCGTGTTTATGGTTTATGCATTAATTAATGGTTAGTCATTTCTATGACAAATACAGTCATCGCCTTTTTGACTACATTTGTAGTAATTTTAACTGTCATTTTTAGTCATTTTAGTCATTTTTACCTTCTTAATTTCCTAAGTGCATACAAAAATATTTTTAAATATGAGTGTTTTTTGTAGAAAAGAGTTCTCAGGAAATCAGGGATTTTGTATAGAAAACACTCATTTTCTAAATATTTTACTATTGAAAATATCTTCAGAATCTAAGGAATCCTATAAAGTGGTGAAAAAAAGATCTTCAGAATATATGAAAGTCAAAAAAATCAAACAAAATGTGTAATAAAACAAATGTATTAAAAATTTCATCAAAAATCAAACTAATGAAAATAAAGTTATGTATATTTAGAACTCACTCTGAAATTTGTAAGAACTTGCTTCTGATTTTTAGGCTAAAATAAAAATTCTTTTAGTCAAAATTTAGTAAATCTTAAAAAATCTTTAAAAGAACAATGTTAAAAATCTTTTAAAATGCAGTAGTTTTTCTAATTTTTCAACTGGAAAAACTTAAATTTTAATTTTTTGAGAAAAATTAAAAGCAATTTCTTTTAAATTAATACAAATTTTTTTTTGAGTGCAGATATATTTTTATGATTTTGAAATATCATATTTTTGAAATGTCATATTTCTAAAAAGCATTTTGAATCTAGTTTTTAAAAATTTTCGCCAAATAATGGATTTTCTATCCCTGTGTGGCACGCACACAAGTATACATTTATTATGGGTTGACAAAAAATGAAATTTATTTTAAAACGTGAACAAATTCAAAAATTTGCACAGTGGTTTTTGTTTTATTTTCATTAAGAAGTTAAACATATTTCTTGATTTTTTTTTTTAATATATTTGTGATTTTAATGACTTTTTTTCTAATACAGAAAACTTAAACTTTAAACTTAACCTTAAACTTGCGTAGTGCCACTATAATCTAATCTAACCTTAAACTTGAAGACAAATAATTGACATATGTGTCATTTTCACTTTTTGCTTTTCGGAAAGCCTACCGGACGATTTTATCAAGACCTGTTGTGATCGACACCAGAGAGATGTGAGTTTAGTACTATATTTATCCGATAGGGGGTAGCAGTGACACTTTAGTCACTTTTAAAAATTGACTAATTCTAAATAATTTTTGAAAAAAAAAAATTAATTTGCTCTAACTGTTTCAGAGTTATACCCTGTTAAAACTTTGTACCCATTATATAAAACTAATATTATGAGATGTTTTTACTCGGAGTTGCTTTAAACCTTTAATTATGTGATTTTTCGTGTATCGCGGACAAATAATTTTTTATATTTCATATCTTGAGTCAAAAAAAAAAACAACCAAAGGCGAAAAATCTCATAATTATGAGATTTTTCGCGTTTCGCGGACTCACCATTTTTGATATTTGATATCTTGAGCAAAAAATAAGTACATAACTCGAAAAATCTCATAACTCGAAAGAATAAATGGATACTTGAGAGAATTTCGACTCACTCTTACTCACGCTAACGGGAGAATGTTCTACTTAAGCACAATCACTCACAAGAATTTTTTTCTACTCACACTCATTCACGCTCACGAAAGTAAATTCAGATTTTTTTGCTAAAATTTTACTCACTAGCCCTAAAGTTCGACTCATGCACGAAGAAAGTTTACCTACTCACACTCAACTCACATTCACGTGAGTAAAACTGGGTTTCGCTCACACTCACTAGTGATTCACTTGAATCACGCACAATTCTGCTTACGTGCCCATCTCTAATTGAAAATGTAAAGCAAAGACGATGCAAAACCGGAAAAAAGCTTATAAATTGTTAGTTTTAAATGGGTATAACTCTGGAATAGTAAGAGCAAATTAAAATATTTTTTTTTGCAAACTGATTTAGAATTTATTAATTTTTTAAACGCCATCATTCGTTTTTTTAATTTTAGTAGAAATTTTAAAAGTTATAAAGCTTTCTTTACACAATTTATTCAAAAATTTCCAAAAAAAAAAATATACTTTTTTATGCACATAAAAATAAAATTTAGATATTTTGCTTTAAAAATATTGATTTAGAAGCTAAGAAAATGTTGGTTACTGACCTATTTATAAATCAAATTCGAAAAAACATCCAAACATATACTTTTTTATGCACAGAAAAATAAAATTTAGATATTTTGCTTTAAAAATATTGATTTAGAAGCTAAGAAAATGTTGGTTACTGACCAATTTATAAATCAAATTCGAAAAAACATCCAAAATTCGCGATTTTTGGTCAAAAATCGATTTGCGCAACCTCTTCCGAAAAATCTGAAAATAATCTTAAAACTACTTTACCCTAAAAGGATTGAAATTAAGCTTGAGCATCTATGAAAATCGTAAAAGAAAAAAGTTTTGGTATACACTAATAAAGGGTCCGTCATCTAAAGTTTTTTTTTCAACTAGTGCTTATTTCGTGAATGGTAACACTTAGCTCATGTCTGATTTGACAGATAATTAGTTTTATCCTTCCGCTAAACGAATATGGTTGTGTATACGCTCGAACAACGCTGGGAAATATTGCGACATTACTTTAAACATCATGGTAATGAGCAAGGAGTGGCCGTTACAGTCAATGGCGATCGTTATCGGGCCATGTTGAACGAATTTTTGTTCACAAAAATTGAAGAGGAGGATATTGGCAACATTTGGTTTCAACAGCACGGCGCTACGTGCCACACAGCTGAAGCTACACTCGATGTTTTGCTCCCTGTTTTTTAAGATCGCATTATCAGCCGCAGAGCTGATGTCGTTTGGCCACCTCGGAGCTGCGATTTGACACCGTTGGACTATTATTTGTGCTGTGCCGTCAAAGATAAGTGTTACGCCAACAAGCCAGAGGCAATTGACGCTTTAAAGGACAATATTCGTGAAGCCATTGGTGAAATACAGCTGCACACAATCGATAATGTGCTTAAAAATTGGACCGATCGTGTAGGCTTCAGCATGGCCAGCCGAGGCAGCCATTTGAATGAAATTATTTTCCATTATTAACCGGAAGGATTGTACTTTCAAATAAAAAAAGAAATTTGAGAAAATATTCAATAGTTTTTTTATAGCATTTTCAAAAAAAAAAAGTTATTTGGCGGACCCTTTATATATGTTTGCTGGTAGACATTTTTCTCATGTTTCTAATATAACATGCAAGCAAACATGTTATATTAGAAACATGAGAAACGGAAATGTTTTCCAAACTTAAGTATATTACCAGAATTTATATTTCCAGCAGGCGTTTTTTTCAGCGTGTAATAATGTATTGATAATGTCAACTAAAACCTACTGTTCATTGTCCTGTACCAAAATAAACATATAATTCGAATGCATACATTAACAAGTTGTGCCCATGGTTGAGGATTTTTAAAAATATTATGTGTGTGTGTGTGCACATGTGTCTGTATGTTTGTGTGTGTGCATATTTGTATAAGTACATAAAAGTTTTAATGTAATGTTTGTCATATCTTTGTGTAAACTTTGTTTTGTATTACCGTACTGTTAGTATTTGTTTTACATATTTCAACATTTGGTACATTCCAAACCTTTACAACATTTTATTTTATACGTTTTAACGTACACTTGTATGTATTTTATATATTTTCTGCAAAATATACATAACTCATCAGTGATGGTATTAATATGAACCAGACTTTATAAAGAGAAAAATTTGAAAATTATCGAAATTTATAGGAAAAATACTAGAATTTTTCAAAAAAGTTGCATTTTGTCCATACAAATGTTAAATAATTCGTTGTAGGTAGAAATGTAAAGTATGGGTAGTGCAGGGCATGTATTCTAACAAATTCTCTGAATCATCTGCATTTGAGACATCTTGCTGACATTTAGCTTTTGAAACATCTTGCAGATAGGCCTGAAATTTTTTAAAGTAGAATAATTGACTTTTCCTCCTTAAGTTTCAAAGATACTTTCCCTAACTGCCATGACAAAGTATCAAATGATATAGACATACAAGTTCTAAAGATTGATTTCAAGGCTGGCAGCAGCTTCACAATGCCTTAGCATATCGTCACCTAAAATGCAAAAGGGCGTAACTAACAAAGCTTCCAAAACCAGTTTTATTGAAAATGATGATTAATTAGGCGAAGCTACTTGCTTTGGACTTCTACGATTAAAAATACCGGGCTTAGAAATAAAGTAACGAATCCTAAAATAAAAATAAAATTCATAATTTTTTATGAAAAAGTTCATATTTTTAAAGGTTCATACTATTTATGAAATTTACTTACTATTTATGAAGTGTTCCTAGTTTCCCTAGCATTTATGAAAAGGTACATAAAATTCCCAGTATTATTGTAATTTATGCAAGTTTTCTTAAATATTAGGATTTTGTACATTGGCAAATTTGTTAAGTACTTTTTCATAAATATTAAGTGTTTCTACATATATTTTAAGAACCTTGTCATAATTTAAGAGACACAAACTTTCCCAGTATTTTTTATGAACTGTTCGTAAATGTTATGAAAAAGTTTCTAAATTAGTATATTGGCAAATTTTTTATAAAATATTCATAAAAAGTATGACATTTTTTTTTGTGTGTATGTTTTTGTTTTCGCTCATTTTTTTGGTTTCTCTTTAAAATATTGTATATGAGTTCAGTGATTATAAGGCTCTGCATCGATCTACATTTATCCACAAAATAGTTTGGTTCTATGATTAAAACTATCAGTTTTATTAACGATATTATTACAATATCTGTGGACGTTTTTTGTAAGTAAATGTGTTAGTGATGTCCTTTTGCATTTTAGTTGACGTTGTATATTTTGGGAACAGGTGACTTGAAACTCATTAAATACTGACATATCATTTCTTATAGTTTTACTGGTAACCCGGCAGCAGTATGAAGATATCCAAACGATTGAGAGTCTTCTGTAATCAACATCAAATTACAGCAAAGTCAGGCTCCAATTATAACGTCTGCCTTCCTCAATGATTCTCTTTTAAGGAAATAATGGAGATTATTAGTGGGAGAAATTTCTTATGGCGCTTCTTAATGAAAATCGAATTTAGTTCTTATATTCTTTCTAATTTGAACATTAGATTTCTTGGTGCTTCTACAAATTTGTCATAAGTGCTTCGTTAAGCAATCTTTTAGATCCTCTTCTAAACGTGATAAGATCTACCTTCCGCCAAGAAACTGATTCCCGGTTCAGGGTATTAATGGATTGCTAATATGATCGATTTGACACAATTAAGGAAGTAAGACAATATCAGTGACAAATTCCGGTTAAAATTCTCCCAATTTGTATATCTGCCATTTCAATACTAAAATTTGTATACCTTTAAACCTTGCAGCCTGAGATGAGGTCAAAAAAAACTTATATAAAGTTAAAAAACCAAATAAGATTAAATAGGTGATCACCCTTTCTGTTACACTTAGTTAGATTAGTTTGAATGGAAAAGGCTTGTATACTCAGGGTCAATTCGGTGCATTCCGATTTTCCTTTGTCCCATTAAAACCATTTGCATTCCCTTAAAAAGTCTTCTTCTCCTCTTCTTTACATGCCTATGACCTACCTTCACATGAGTTGCACCAGTGCGCAACCATTCGGAGTGACGCGAGGTCCCCAGTGAAAATCTCTAAAAGCATGCTGTTCTTGCGTTTGTCAAAACCATGGAACCATTTCGTTCTCCCTGAGCTAATCAACGGCCATAGGATCCAAAACATCATGCACTTAGACAAGGCCGTCCACCTTTATATCTTGTAATCCCCTACCAAGTCCCGGGACCTATAGACAGACTCTTTGATTTTATCGTATTGGCATATCCATTATACATACAGTAAGACGCTACTCTCGGTCTTAAGTCACATGGAATCTCGAATGTCCATTTTCCCTGAAGAGATTTTTAAGCCTTTTACAACTTCCAGCTATCCCTTCAAATTATAGATTTCGTGAACAACTCTTCCTTGGTCGGTATGGTAACCCTTAGAGTCCGCGAAATGTTTGCGACCGATGAAATGTAATCTGTGATCGAATACCACCAAATTCAAGCTATATGGCAAAATATTCTCAAGATCGTTGTCTCAGCTATTTCATATCCCTTGGCTTTAGGCTTTCATGGCAGCCGTTGGCTTGACACTTTATTTATTGTCACCACAGCCCAAACAGTAATCCAAACGGAAGTGAGCTCAGTGTGCAGCCACTCGGCATATCACGAAGTGGTCGGTGAAAATTCCTATAAGTATACTGATTTTCTGCTTTCCAAAACATACAAGAATGGTCGTTCTCCTTGGATAAGGCAACGGCCATATGCTCCAAGATATGCTTTAATCAGTCAAGCTTGTCCATCTCTCCCACGTTTTCCTATCCACGAAGATGGTAACGAATTATGGACATCATTCCGTTCCATTACTATCTACGTGGCTCTATTAATTGCATAGACTTCTGCCGATACACATCTGGAAGTCGCATGGAATTCCAGATGTTCAGTTCGCTAGAGCAAACGTTCCGAACAAGTTTTCCGGTCTCTATATCCAAACATTATACCATAATATTTCGGTGGAAAAGATTGATCCACTCCCACAACAATATCTCTTTTATTATGATTCCTTATATTTTTGAGGCCATAGATTTTGGAACCCCTAGTATCTTTTACCGGTTTCATTACGCTCTAAATAAAGTTTCTTTGGTATCAATTCATAGTAATATATAGACTTGGCACCCTCTCTGGCTGAACTTTGGACACCACTAAAATTAGTCAATCCACGTTTCAGTGTTTACATGTGTAGATGATATCCAAGTACGCTTGATAATGTCGCGATAAACGCGATTATTCTTAATATACCAACTATAAGGATAACTCATCTCACCTTCCATTAGAATGATGATGTCGCGGCGTCACTACTCGTCATAAATTTCTTCCAGATGCTCATAAAAAGTAACCTTCATTAAATCAGCTTCTCATTTGTGGGGGTATTTGTGCATCTGAAGTACTTATTTGTGTTCCATTTCTAGTACTAAAACGTGCACAATTGTACCCTAATCATCATCACAGTCAATTATATTATTTGTATTTTCAGTCTATGATTGCATAAGGCTATATGTGAGTGTGTGACTATGCCAGTGTATATGTTATGTTTATGTGTGTGTATGTGTATTGTTTTTTTTTTGACCAAAAAGTGCACAATCCTAAAATAATTTTTTTTACTCCTGGCTGTAATGTGTACTTCTGTTGTTAATGTATGCGATGCGCCTCGTTTTTAAAAATTCTGTTCTGATGTTGTTTTTGTTTAAACTTACGAATATACCGACATTTAGGTCTGGGTCGTTCCAAGGGAAACGTTGATAGTCTTTAGCTCGGCCCCTTCCGATTTGCATGAAACTTGGAATATGTATTCTCCTAGTTAGTATGACAAAACAGTAATTTTTATTTTTTTTAAATCGTTGTCGTTCGCTTTAAAACGCG